>JACYFF010031958.1:77173968-77193851 GCA_017589665.1 Selenicereus undatus | reverse complement strand
ATGAATGTTCACTAGGGTATAGAGACATAAATATATATATATATATCTATATATACCCTAGTGAACATTCATCGGACGGAGAGTGCAGAAAGTTCTCGCACGCTGTCTGCTGGAATCAAAGTGAAAACTCTAGAGCAAAATCAGATTCATGGAAGAATTGCTGCTGAGATTTAGACAACTGATATATTTTTTAAGTTAAAGCTGAGATTACTTTCCTACTCTAAAACCTAGTAGAGTTCCATGTCCAAAATTGTCCATAAACAACAAAACAATACAATCCTCGACTCACATCGTAGCAGAGAAAGCCAGCTTGAAAGCACAAAATTGGTAGAGAAGAAGACACAAGAGGATAGGCAAAAAAGACAGGCCTTCTTTTCTATCAGAGTCTAGTACTCCGTCCTTTAGGCCAGCACGGAAGTAATGGACCATTTGATGGGATGAATGTCAGATCATGCCAAGCCTTTGAAGTTCCATGGTCTAGTGCAAGGTCCATTAGTTTATATAGATCATTATGAACTAACTACATTATTAGATTCCATAGGAATAATGGCTGAAATCCCGCGAAAATCTTGGAAAAACAAGGTTAAAAAGACTTCAGTAAATGGGTGCACATGAAATTCCTTCTGATCAGCTGAAATGGGCAGTAGTTGGGTTTATGTATGCAGGTTACAATGGCTAAAACATATTGTCAATTTGTCATTGCAGTAATCTTCTTTAATAACTTATTGTCAACTTTTCACTACTTTTCTGAATGTTTTCTATCATACTAATCCCTATACGTCATGGTAACATACAATTCACCCCCGCCCCGTCTCCTCCCCCCAACCCCCCAAAAAATAAATCTTGTCGCTGTGATCCTATTACATATGATTCTCCTCGGGTATGTCAATCATCTTAGATGGGACCTACCCTGACTTGTGTTGTATTACACGGAGTTCATGTCAAGGGAGAGCGTCCAAATTTGACTTAGTAGATTTTGGTAATGAATTTGACAATGGGTACGTGTTCACGCTACTAGCTAGTCACAAACTCACAATCGTATTAGCAGCTATCCTGCTAGAGTGACCTTTCCACCTTCAATCCCAGCACAAGAAAATTGCTTAGGTTGTGGCAGTAGCCAAGATTTTTGTGAACGCGGCTAAGTGACAACGACCTTTTTTCACAAGGATACATGGATGTTATGGGATGCGACAAAGTCTGAAACATAAAGTGCTTGTCAACTTCTATGCTATATTGATGTTGCACTCTACATTCACACAACTACTCAAATGAAGTGTCTGTCAACTTATGCATTTTTACAAACACATGATGTGCATACTGGGGAAACAGTTCAACCGCTAGCAAATCCCTCACCAACAAAGCCATACATAGTTGTATTCACATATTGAGAGATCTAGTGGGAAAAATAACGCCCCACACAACCCTAGAAACCTCAAATCGACACTTCCATTGATAACAAACAAGACCCACATGAAGACAGACACAACAAATGAAAGCACAAATTGGCATCAAACTGGACCTCAAATTGAAGAGAAAAACAAAGGCAAGATCTACATTGAGAACGAACCAACAGAAGAGGGGATATGAGTGCCAATACCTTGGTGTTTTTTGAGGCGTCTGAAGTAGCAAGCAGAGACTCTTTGCTGGAGTTGGTGCTGCATACTGGCTGAGAGCGAAAGTGAAGAGAACAACTGAATCACACGCAACAGCCCAGAAGAGACGAGATGGAATCGGGAGCAAGGTGAGGAGATGTAGAAGACAGTGAGAGGCTGAGATCGAATTGAGCTTGAAGGCAGCGAGCAGAGCAAGCTCAGAGAAGAGAGCATGCGTTCTGAATTTTTCCCAAACTTAGAGACCGGGATTTTCGGTCTCTCTAAGTGAAATCGAGTTTTCTAGAAGCTTGATCTGAAAATTCGAGACCGATATTTATTTTGGTTTCTAAAGGAAACCAAGCCAGGAGTTTGGTCTCTAAATCTGAGACCAAAAGTCTTTTTGGTCTCTACTGGAAACCTATTTTGGAGTTTGGTCTCTAAATCTGAGACAAATTTTTTTTGGTGGTATCTAATTGAACCCAAAATAACATTCGGTCTTTGAATTGATTTCAATTTGATACCAGCAATTTCGGTCTCTGAATTTGGTCTCCAAATTTAATTGGAGGCCGTTTTATTTTTTGGTCTCTATTTTTCAGTCTCCATTTACACGGATTCTTGTAGTGTCTTTCAATTTGAGTGAATGTTCTTGACATTTAACCTACGTAATTCATATCAATTTTCTCACAACCTCTCCTTGAAATTTAACCCATATAATTCATATGAATTTTATCGCAATTTCACCTATGTGATCTACGGTAAATATGAAGCTAAATATTATTATGACTACCTGGAAGCTAAAGTGTCATTACCAATATTTGATTTTTTTCTTCATAAATTCAGCACTCAAAAACTTAAACGAGAATTTTCATAGCAATAAGAAATTGCAATCCTAAACTTAAAAATGAAAATGATTGCTATATAATAAATTACTTACATTATGAACTATTATTTTTGTGGCAATGAGCTTTAATTTTCATAGCAATGAGAAATTGCAATCCTAAACTTAAAAGTGAAAATGATTGCTATATAATAAATTACTTACATTATGAACTATTATTTTTGTGACAATGAGCTTTGTGTGCTGCTTGTAATATCCTTTCATACAAATAAAGAAGAAATTAAGTTCCATACAAAGAATATTTCAATTTGTCAATTGATTCCATATTAACGAAGTGGCCTAAACGAAGAAATTCAATATGTAAAGGAAGTGATGTGGTACTTGATCAAATCAACTGTTCTTGTGGGATGATAATTATTTTTTGTTTGTTCTTTGGGTGTCAACAAGGGGTATTTTATTAGTCGCAAAGATCCATCTCCACAGGCATTTTGTTGCCTTATGAAAAATCATTACAAATAGAATGTGGTTCATAATCATCAAAATACACCCACGTAATCAAATGAGCAAAAGTGTTTCCGTCTTCTTCACATGGCCTTTTTTTTTATTGATAGTGCTAAAAGGTAGAAAAGTTCAACTACCTCCAATAAAGAAGGGAAACATACCCAATGCAATCGTAAAAAAACCATCACACCCTCATAGTATGACAGTAGCAAACTATTAGCTGCTCCACTAAGTCACTGAGAGAACAGGGTGGGGATGTGAAATTCCTGGCCAAAACATTCGGGGTATAGGGATTTAAACACAATGTCACTCACCATTTGTTGCTAGCACATGGAGCATTAGCTTTCAAATCTCATTGTTAAAATACTACACTATTTCTAAGCGTCCGGAGGCTCCAAGTTGTGGCAAAGAATTTGAGCCTCCAAAACTTTTTTCTTATTTTATTATAGACTCTCCTAGATAGCCCAACCTCATAGAATTGCTTGAAGGAGTCATACCTCTTGATAGAGTAACCAAAATTGGCTAATACAGTACACTGAATGCACTAAGAAAAAGAGCAACTTAACAATTAGTGATCCAGGTTTTTAGGTTGTGATGAACAGAAAGTACATATATTCTTTTCTATAAGTACCATGCCTTTTCTATTTGGTAAATCCTCTATGTTTAGCTTACTAAGGAGTGCCAACAAAAGAAAAAAACTCAACTTTTGCGGGGACCAAATTTATCCAAATTGTGCATACCATGCTGTACACCATTGCTCCTTGACCTGCCAAAACATTTACCTGTTTTGTAGGACTTTTGATTGTGAACTCTTTCTTTGAACACCACAAGGGTTTATCAAACCTATTTCTCTTTGGATAATGTTGTAGGAATAACATATGCAACTCTTTAGCTTCTTAGAGTTCTTCAGATGCTAATTGTATTTTCCATGCTAAAGTCCATCTTTACAACTCCCCTTCAAATACCTTATTTTAGATATGAGTTTTCTATGCTAGTTGGAGACACCATATGGCCTAATGTATGTAGCTTATAATGTAATGTTTAGAGCCCATGAATCCTCCTAAAATTTAATTTTTATACCTTGGCCAATTTGTTTTTCAAGTTGTTGAAAAAATATAAATGTCACAAGTTGTTTTTCAATTGCTAATTTCTTAATTTTCCTCTAAGCACCTAGAATTTGTTTTATAACCCGTTATAGATGTGCTGTAAGATCTTCATTATGGATTGAGTTGGCCACAATTCTTTGGAGAGTACCTTCTTCACAAGCATATCTCCACCACCAATTGAATAAAATAGTAGAATTTTTCAGAAATAAGTCATCGACTCCCAAGCCACCCTTATTCGTAGGCTTCTATACTATGCCCCATTTTACCAAGGCACAAAACCTACCTTCCTTTGAGCCATACCCTAGGAATCTCCTTTGTATTTTGTTAATTTCATTGGCTATTTTTTAGGTAGCCTAAATATTGAGAGATAGTATATAGGCAAATAGTTTATAACAACCTTTATAAGCACCAATCTTCTTACCCTAGAAAAACAACTACTTTCCATGAGCTTAGTCTTTTTTGAATTTTATCAATAATGCATTGTCAAGAAGAGGCTTTTCCCATGTTTATCCCAAGTGGAACCCCTGGGTAATTTATTGGCAATTAGGCTAAGGTGCACCCTAGTTCTATAGTTGCATTATTGGGTAAAATTCACCATTCCTTGAGATAGCCAATCCTAATTTGTTGTAGTTAATAGTTAAGTATAAAAATGACTGAAGGCTAAGCAAAATTAGCTTGATATTCGTCAAGTATAGATCATCTGCTTCACTAAAAATCAGAGTGCCATCAGTAGATTATAAGTGGGATATATGAAGTGCTTTAGCACCAAGCATGCTCTGAATGTCTCTATTGCCAATATGGAGTTCAATATAAGATCAATTGAATCAGAGTCAATGATTACTTTTTTCTAGCCGTTATCCATCACATGAAACAAGGTCCATCCAATCCCAATCTTAATGTCACTAATCAAGATAACAACATCTGTGTTAATCTTTACCCATTCCTGAAGAGGTACAACCCACCTTTTGGAAGATTATATCTTGGATAGAGAAAAAGGAGTGGAGATATTCATGGGGTACTCCTTATATTCCTCAAGCATATGCTGAAAGCCATGTAGCGTTATAATTATGAAGGGGTTTTCATTGATTAAAGTTTTTTTTATGTCACCATGCCTAATAGGTCCATGCTATACAAAGAAAAGAATTATGTTTGTTTCAGCCCCATTTATCTAGCACCATGAGGATACAACCAAAGTCTAAATTTTTAGTATCCTCAATCGTACAAGAAAACTCACCTGTCTCCTGCACTTCATCAACCATTTTACATTCAAACAAAGCACAAGGGATAGCCTCAATGGACCTTCGGTAGACAATGCATATGCCATCACTTAGAATATGCCTTCTCCTTAAGTCTCATTTATTGCCAAAAAAGCCCTTACATGCTGTCTGTGACAATTGTTAAAGCTTGGGCACTATATCCAGTTTCCACAATTGCTTCCATCATCCTTTATCCATGAAATGTTGTTCAAAGTTTTGTGACTTGCTAATGCCTAAATTTCCTAACCAATTCACTGATCTTACTATGCAAAATTCCATTCTTCGATCGACCGCTAATACCATTAATCCCTCAGAGACCTCATACTCAGCAACATCTTTTAGATTTGCTCGCCACCTTGTCGGAGAAAAGGATCCTAATGAGGCCTTTATCCCACACTGGATCGTCTTTAATTAGGCGAGCAACCCTTGCCTGTAGCACATTGTTCTAGTACTGTTGTTACTCATATGCAGTTGAATTAGCAAGGGCATGTACCACGAAATTGTTGGTGTGTACATGTGCCCACTAGGTACCCTTAAGTTATTGAGGATGGGTAGGATTTTGTATCAATTATAAATGTTTATCTTTAGAGCATGTCCTTTTGGTTATGATAATTAATTGTTGGTGCTTGCTGCTAAACATACTTAATCATGCTTAAACATATTGAATCATGCTAAAACATACTAAAAATGTTGAATCATGCTGAAGCATGCTAAATGGTGTTGAATGAGTGTACATGACTAAAGGAGAATTGTAATTAAGTATGAAAATATATTTATATAGTTGTGTAACTATTATATACATCCAAAATAAGCACTTGTAATCAAGTATTTAAATATATTGTGGTTAAATATGATCACTTTTTAACAAGTTATATTTTATATGCTGTGGTGGTTGTAAATTAAATTTGAAATGATTTTTTTGAATGATATGTATAATACACGAGTAATTTGTGAATATATGTTCATCTTGTAGTGCTACTATTAACCTAACAATTTCATGTGTCCTTAGCAATAAGTTGCACAATCAATTCAATTTTGAAAATAATTATAATTAAAAATACCTAAAAGACACAATTTTGGGATAATGTTTAGTCAATTAAAAGTCGACATTATCGGTAGATGGTGTAGTAAACGGTGGGGGGTTGAGTTCTTGATAGTAAAATAAGTTTTATCTATTAGTGGGCTCTTGGGAGAACAAGGGAGGGTATTTTTTAAAAACAAAAAATAGGGTAAAAATTAGGAAAAATTTGCATATGGGTCCATTGAGGTATGGGTTAATATTTTTCTAACTCACTAAATTTAGGGAAATATTTCTGGGCCCATCAAGGTTTGGTTAATATTTATGGCACACAAATCCGGAGAAAAAGTTTGAAATGTGAAAGAGAAAGTGACGTGGCATGCAGTAATTACCCACCTACGCATGAATTCCCACGTGTAAGAAGTTAGATTGGAAATTGAATTTTTTTTTTAAAGAAACTCTAACAATTCCTTCAACTAATAGAGTAACAGAGTAAGTCCTCCCGCTAATTCATCCACAACTCTCTCTCTCTCTATCTCTCTCTCTATGAACTGCAGAATTCCTTGCATCTCTCTCCAGAACCCTAAAATTTCTATGACCTCCATCTTGACAAGCTAAGCCCCACTTTCAGAAGTTGTTAGTGGAGGAATATTCTCTGGGGCAGCAAAGTTGTGGTCGAGAGATGAGTTCGGTCCCCATTTAGAGATGAGTTCAGTTCTCGTTTCACCAAAGAAACAACTGAAATGGCGAAGGAGAAAGGAAAAGTTCAATAGGAAAAGGTCGTTTAATTTGTTTAATTTCTTGCTGAGGATGATTGGTATAGTAAAGCATATCTTGGTGGGTTACTGTTCAGTTGTTTGGGGATTTGGGTTTGAGTGGGGCTAAATTAACTTAATTTAAGTAATGTAGTTGTGGAATGATTCTAATATGATGGTCTATTTGCTTTGTGTGTAGATGTAAGTGTCTAGAAAAGTTGAGTGAAAATTGAAATTGGGATTTGGGTTTTGATGGTGATTTTGTTGTACATTTCATTTGCAGATTGAAGGGAAAAGGATTTTGAGTATTATATTTGCGGGGCATAGGTGGATTTTACGTGTGATTGAGATGAGTATCAGATACTTGACCATAATAGGGATGGTAAGGCTGAACTCATGAAAGTAGGATATGAACCACCTGAGTTCTTTGACTTTATGTTTACTACTCCTAGTGCCAGTAGAAGAAAATTGTCCTTATTATGTGATAAGGACTATCTGCATTTGGTTAGCTTGTGGAATTATGCCAAATGAGAGATTCCTATATATATGCGAGCCACCACTACCCCTTCTAGACACCAACTAATTATTAATCAGTTAGATGGAGTGGACAAAACCCAAGCAAACTGGGCCTCACACAAAGAACGCTCAAGTTGTAGGTACACTTGAAAATGCTCCTTTTATCAGTTTGATGTACTTAGGGAGGATGAGTTTGATGTACTTAGGGAGGATGAGTATGAATCTATGTTATCTACTAGACAAGCTAAAAAATGGGCTAGTAGTTTGATTTGTACTCCAACAGCAAAGCCTGTTAAGTCACCAAGTACCTCAACAACCCTACCCATTAAGTCACCAAGGAGTCCCACTAAGTTGAAGGTGTTCGCTTTGAAGAAGTCACCAAACCTACAGTAGGAAACACATCTACAAAGTCCCCACCTGCTATATAAGTAACCTCACCTTTCAAAATCAGAGAGTTAGTGAACCCTGAACTTATCTTTAATTCAATAGGTTTACTACTCACTGTGGAGTTGTCTACGTAATTGAAGTCCTCTCAAGCTACCTCATCTAACCCTCTAGCTTCTCAGCCTTCCTCATCTTAGCCTATAAGATTTCAACTTACCCCATCTGATCCTAGGCCATTTTAGCTTGCCCCAACGAACCTACACCATCTCAGCTTGTCCCGATTAACGCTATAGCATCTCGGGTAATCTCCTGTGAACCTGCACCTTCTTAGCCTACACCATCTAAGCCAACCGCTAGTGAAAAAAGATGTATCTCGTCCTCATCTCAGTTGTAGTCTTCTTTTAAAACCATAAAAACTGAAGTGCAGTTTTCTAAATCTAGGAAAAGAGCTAAACCTTTATTGGATGATATTGATGTTGGTTTGGGAGGGCTAGAGTCTTATGATGTGAGAGGGTCGAGGCAACTACAACAACAAATGATTTTGATGTTGCCAATGTTGGTGATGGTATTGCTGATGATGATAACACTGAGGGGTATGATGAATATGGTGATACTGACATAGAGAATGTTAATAATCCTTCAGTAGGGGATGAGATCCCAAGGCACATACATATTGGTAATGTTGATGATGATGGAAATCCTTATTTCAATTTATGGAGTAAGATATACAAAAATGGTAACATGTTGACAAGGAATCTTGAGGGGTCTATATCTGTTGCAGCAGGGGATATGTTTATTGACAAGGACCAGTGGAGTAATGTCATTTGAGAGTTTGCTATTCAAGAGGGTTTTTGCTTACAAAGGATTAAGAATGAAAATTACAGGCATTTAGCTAAATGTAAGAACGAAAACTGTGACTGGAACGTACATTGTAGCAGACTAGTTGATGGTGTAACATGGCGAGTGAAATCATTGAAAGGTAGTCATTCATGTCCCAAATTACAGCATAATAGGATGGCTTCATATCATTGGCTTGCTAACACACTCCTAACAGATTTCAAGCCAACCCCACCATGGATTTGAAAGCAATGCAAGAGATATTGATGGAGCAACATGGTTTGGACATTCCTATCCATACATGTCAGAGAGCAACGAAAAGGTTGAAAGAATGGATTAAAGGCAATCGTAGGGAATCATATGCAAGACTTTCTAAGTATATTGAGGTCATCAAGTAGAAAAATCCAAGCATAGTTGCTTCATGTATTACACAAGGGCCTCCAGATGCACCTGCACTAAAGAGGTTGTTTATATCATCTAAGGCCATGATAACTACTTTCAAAAGAGGGTGTAGGCCCTTAATAGGAGTCGATGGTTGTTTCCTTAAAGGGCCTTATAAATGAGTGCTATTGACTGTCACGGATTTGGATGCAAATAATAGTTATTACCCACTTGTTTATGGAGTTGTGGAACAAGAGGATTTCAATAATTTGGCCTATTTTTTCATAGCATTATGGATCCACCTAGATGGGCTTGATTTGTCCAAGCTAACATTCATTTCAAGCATATATAGTTTAAATTTCAGTGCTTGACTTCAGTTAATAACATTCATGATTCATTTAATATGGCCACTGTGGATTTCTAAGCAGGGTTTGATCAAGGGAATGGTTGAGATATTCCCAGAAAGCAAGAGGAGAATCTGTGATGTGCACTACAATAGAAATTTTAGCAAAGATTACCTAGGCGATTTATCTATACTCATAGTACTTGTCTTCATTTGATAGTATATAACATTAGGGTATGTGGTGTGCTGTGACAGTGTTAATTACTACAGGTGCTAAATTGTACATGATCCTCTAGACAGCTTGTAATGCTTACACAAAGCATGTCTACAAACAGACTATGAAAGCCATTACGAAGGAATCAAAAGAGGCGTATGAGTGGCTACTTGATGAACATTTGAACACTGGGCTAGGTATACTTTTGATTCTGAGTTGAAATGCCCTAATAATACTACAAATTTTGTAGAGAGTTTTAATGGAAAAATTGAGAAGTATAGACAGAAGCCAATCTTCTAATTGTTGGAAGCCATTAGAAGGAAGTCTATGCAAATAATTACAAATAGATCTAGTATCTCTAAGGAATGCAAGGGTATGGTTATTCCTACGGTGAAGCTGCTTGTAGTAAAGGTTAAGAAAGAAAGTAGGGCATGTAGATTAACACTAGCAGGCAGATGGATTTTGAGGTTTTATAAGGGCCAACTCATTTTATAGTTGGCCTTAACACACATCATTGTGATTGTACGGTTTGAAACATATCTGGCATACAATGCAACGTGTTGTAAGATGTATTCTGAGTGAAAGGCTAGACATACAGTCCTATGTGAATGAGGCATACACTGTTGAGAAGTACAAGCAAACTTATGATGTCTGTATGTAGCTTATCCCTGACCCTATTTTCTAGGATGAAAGAGATAACCTGAAGATAGGACTACCCCCTGTTGACATCAAAAGAGGCATGCCTCAAACTGAAAGGAAGAGGGATATAACTGAGAGAAGGAAGGAGTTTAGTAGAAGCATCACCCTCAAATGTAGCTACTACAAACATTTTGGTCATGATAAAAGGAGCCACATAAAGGATGGTGTGGATGGTGTGCTTGAGATATTGAAAGGCAAAGACAGACCAAGAAATAAACAGAAAAGAGGAAAAAGGAAGGTTGGAAGGCCTAGGGAAGTAGGACCTCTAGCGTAGAAATCGCAAACATCCCTCCAACCTTCCTCTTTAGGGGCAGCATCTCAACCTTCCTCCTTAAAAAATCAGACCAACCTTCCTCCTCAAAGAAATCAAGTGTTCCTTGTTCCTCTAAAAAAGCACTTGCAGATGGGTCTTTAATGCCAACAAGACAACTTAGATCTCCAATGCAAGGTAGTCAACTTTCCTCTTCCACAAGCCTTGCTTCCTGACGTATATACAAATTGCTTCTTTCTTTATGGGTGAGTTTTTAAAAAAAAAACATATTTAATATATTTTTCTATATGGTCCTTGATAAGGTTGCTGTTGTGTTGTGCTGTGCTATGTTATACTGGGCTGGAGATATGGGTGCTATCTCTGCCTTTGTTGAATCTGTGCTGGAGATATGGGTGTTGTACGAATTGTTTTTAGTCTTTTTGGAGTAATGCAATAATGTATTTAGTGAGGCAAACTGAGAATGGTCCCCACACCTCTTTGGTGTTGGTTGTTTAAATTTTACTTAAGAACATTTTTCACTCTGATTTATGCTGCTACTAGTTGTATGATACTTGGTTGTATCCAGATAATAACTCCTTTTATGATTAATGCTGTTACGAGTTTATTGATGGAAACTGAATTTGTTTGTGGATTATATGTTACGGCCATGCTTCTCAAGTGTGATTTAGGAAAACTAAACTCCTTTTATGATTTAGGAGTTGGTAGTTTAGATTAAGAAAATATGTCTTCCATTAACAACGAATTTAAATGTTGTAACTTGCAACTCAATTAAGCGCAAAATGACTAGCTAACTATCACATTTTTTCCCACCTACATTTCATTTAGTAGCAAGCATTATAGCTATTGCAAGCATCATCACAATAAAAAAACTAAGACTCTCCCATTGATGTCTTCAACCACTCTTTTGTTGATCCTTAGTTGCTCTATCGTCGTCATCGTCCTATAGCATCATTTGCCACTCTATCTCGTTCATCAACAGAGATTACCCACTTTATGAACTTACCACATTGAGAGCATTTGTAAAATAACCTTCCTAGATTATCACGAGACCTTGACAATTTGATATCCCCTTGCCTTCTAAAGGTTGGGCAATTGACCTCCATATCGTACTGAAAGTAATTTCCTTTTTATCCTTCGCAACTAGATGAGCTATACATTTTTTTAAAAAATTTCACCCTTGATATTAAATTTCCTACAAAGTTAGGAAACCCTAACATTAATTACAAAAGGCAAATAATTGTCTAAATAAGTAATTTACAAAATATAAAGCTAACAATGAAATAATAATCCAACACAACACACTAATTAAAAAATACAAAGCATTTCATAAAATTAAGAAAAGTAAAATACAAAACATTTACAACTAGGTGAGCTATACATTTTTTTTTTTAAAATTTCAACCTAGACATTAAATTTCCTACAAATTTAGGAAACCCAAAAATCAATCACAAAAGGAAAATAATGTCTAAATAAGTAATTTACAAAATACAAAGCTGACAGTGAAGTAATAATGCATTACAACACACTAATTTAAAATACAAAGCATTTCATAAAATCAAGAAAAGTAAAATACAAAAAAATTACCACTCACCTTCAATGGTGTTCCGCGGAGCAGCAAGAAATACTGTAAAAGAAGAGGATAAATTCTATTCTGGCCCACAAAGTTTGGCGTAAATAATTTTCAGGGTCTATAACTTTAGAAACGATTTTCTGGTCCATCAAGCTTTGGTGCAAATAATTTCTGGAACCAAACTTGCCAAAAGTAGTTTTTTAAATTACAAAAGGACCCCTAAGGTTTTTAAATTTTCATTTTGACCATAATCCTTAAAAACTTTCTTTCAAAAATTTAAAAATTTGTGCATGTGTAATTTTTCATATAAGTACTACTCAAGGCCCTCTTTCAATTGGCATCAGAGCTACGTGACCAAAAATAAT
Source organism: Selenicereus undatus (assembly GCA_017589665.1). Lineage (NCBI taxonomy): Eukaryota > Viridiplantae > Streptophyta > Magnoliopsida > Caryophyllales > Cactaceae > Selenicereus > Selenicereus undatus. The sequence goes on along the minus strand of JACYFF010031958.1, from coordinate 77,181,205 downwards.
TAAGATAAATTAAACTAATTAGTAATTAATTAAGCTAATTAATCGTGATTAACACTTAAATCACCACCTGCTTGCCCTGGACCTAATTATTCACACATTGTTCACCCACCAGAAGACATTTCTCTAGTAGCACCTCAATTAAACTACATCGCTGATATAATTTTAGAATTACAAGCAAAATTAGATAAAATTAACACTGAAGTCAATGAGCTTAAGAAGCAAATATTTGTAATTCCCCTTTCTCTTGTTAATGAAGTAAGACATAGCAGAGGAGCTACTTCCAGTATTAGTACTCCATTTCTTTATAAATATCCTTTCCAAAACCCAAAAACAAGAATCCATTTCCTTTGCATGATACAAAACTCCAAAAAGAAGGGGAAAAATTAGGAGAGAAATCAGTTGAAAAAATAGAAAAAGGAGTAAAAGCAGTCTACTCTTGAAGAATTGCAAAATATGCTTGTGAATGAACAAAATCCAGAAGATTTAAAAAGATTATGGGTGCAATTAGTGATAAACATGATTTGTTATCTGATTATAACGAAGAGACTAATAATATCTAATTAGAAGAAGAAATATATTAGCAGATGAGCCTTATTAAACTAGAAGATCTTAATGTATTACCACTAGAAGATGTCGGCAGAAAATTGGGTAAAAAATACGATACAATGGCTGTTGAAGATGAGATTAATGAAATCGAAGAAGAACTTGACTTAGGTGACATAGAGATCAATCTTGTTAAAAAAGTTGTTCGTAAACCTAAAGAGTTTGGGGAGCCTTCTAGAAGAAATTCTCATTTTATATGACCTAGGTCCGTTCCAGTAGGACGAACAACTAATTTTTCCTTCGAGTTCATCCCAAGCAAAACTACAAACTTTGAAGAAGTTGGTATTACTCTAATTAGTCAAACGGGATACATCTTAAGCATAGATGGAGCTCGTAATAGAGAAGAAATATTTGAACATTGAAAAAAAGGCATGAATAGTGTTTTAAACCTAAATACTACAGGGATTGCTGCAAATTTCCTAAATTACATTAAACATAGTTTCTCTAGCATTGTTGCTAACTGGTATGATTCATTAAATAAGGATGGTAAAAATACATTAAGAATGATGGAAACAGCAGTTGCAATGTTTAGAAATTTATGTAATGAAATCGAAACTAACTTTATCGGAGCCAACCTTGATTCATAAGAAAAAGCAAGAGAATGATAAAAAAAGATTAACAACATAGAATTATGGGATATGAGACATTTGAAAAATTAGATTACTGAATTTAGTCAATATTATTACAATGTTGTGCATAATGAAACCAATCTTGGTATGTTCTATGACAAATTGTCATATCCGATAAATTGCATAATTAATGAAAAATACATTGCATGGCTTGAACGAATAGATGTCATTGACACCCTTGGTTTAAGAATCTCTTATTTAAGAAAATAGGTCAATGATCAATGTCTTGATCTACAAAAGCAACAGAAAATTAAGAAGCAATTCCTAATTTGGTGGGATTCGCCTCACCAATGGGGAAAGGGACTTGAAAGGAGAAGAAAAAGAAAATTTTATAAGAAAAAGAGCTTTAGTCAGCAAAGGGGACAGAAGTATAAAAGAAAATATTATAACAAACCAAGTCCTTAAAAACGAAGATTTTTTTAGGAAAGCAGCTTATTGTCATGCAGGGAAAAACAACTGCAAATGCTGAGCATGCGGAGAAGTAGACCATTTTGTTAATGTAAAAATAGGAAGAATAACAAGCTTATTGAAACCTTAGGTAGCCTAGATTATGTTGAGCTTAATGAAGGTGAGGCACTAGATCTAGCCCTAAATAACAACAAAGGGATTGTTGAAATTATCTTAGATAATTAATATGAAGAAAGTGATTATGAAAAAACAAGTCATATGATAGAAAGTAGCTTGATTAGTCTTAGTGATCTGCAGGGAGAAGAGTTTATTGTAGATAATGATAACGAGGAAGTCAAAGGGGATAGGGGTCTTCCCATAATCCAAAAAGACATGATCTATAAAAAGTCTATCTTTCAATTAAAAAGCAAATACGTATGTGAGATGATGGAAGGAGATCTAGAGATCAAAGATCATGAGTATGATGTGGGAGAAGTTAATCTCATTAATTAAGAAAACATCCTTAGGCATAGCAAGGATAGAAAGTGTAGATATATCCATGTTGAAAGTGTGCAAGTTCAAATTACTCCTTTACAATATTATGGGAAATATATTGATCTTCATGCTTTCCTCTATGACATCAGGCATACCAAAATTAATAATCAAATTATCACAAGGAATAATACTAATTCATGTAATGGATTGGTATGATTCAATTATAGACTTGGATATTATGTAAATCTAAAAAATGAATTTGCTAAAAAATTTTATCCCTTAAAATAAGAACAATTGGGATGGATATGAAAAGAGGAGGATATCCATTAAGGATATTTTGAAAAATTATCTACAAATTAGATAATACTATAAATCCAAAGACTAAGGTCACAATGGTAAAGACAAAAAAATTTAAAAGTCCTACCCCTATGCGAAAGATTCACATGATTAAATCCAATCCACAGGAGATAAAAATTGATCGTTCATGGATATCTAGCTTTGCAAACCTTACTAAAATCAATAAGAAAAATGTAATAAAAATTAATGAGAATGGTAAAATAACCATAAAACCCCAATTATTAAGAAGCATGGGTACTAGATCAGAATGGGGGGAAGGATCCTCATCAATTAAAGAAGAACTTAAAAAAGATGATACAATTAGTATGACTAGTGAAATGAGTAGAATGAGTTTTGAATCTGCAAAATTCAGTGTAGACCGAAGTTTGAGTCTAGATAGCAAAGTCATTGGGTACAAAACAAGAACTGTTAGTGAGTCAATTTTTAAGGATGAATCAGTAAAGAATATGACTATGGAGATATGCTATGAGGTCACCAATACAAATCCTAATAGCATCTATATCCTAACAAGCGTATGCTTAGAGGGATATAATAAATATGAGTTGTGTGCCTACATAGATAGTGGTTGTTTTGTATGCTTTGGGAAAATATCATTATTTTCAAAGTTTATGTGGAAAAGAGCTAAAAATCATTTACAAGTAAGGATAGCAGATAATAGCATTATGAGTCACAATGAGGCCATCGAAGGGTTATCCATATAATTAGGAGGAGTTCAATGCATTATACCAATTCAATGGGCTACTGATCAACCCTCTCATGATATAACCAATGGCCACTCAGTTCTTATTGAAAAATTAAGTAAGACTTGCACTCATCAGAAAATTGAGTTTACATGCAGCCAACGTGGTGAGAAGATAATGGCAGAACAACTTGAGATAGAACTGATAATCTCACTACATGAGCTATCTATAAAAGAGTAGATTGTCGAACAACAAAAAAAATTATGTAAAGAACTCTACTTTGATAATCCACTAAAATTTTGGGATAGAGATAAAACATTTGCTAAAATTACTTTATTAAATCCCACTACTATTATCCGAATCAAAGAAATGGTGTATACACACCAAGATATCCAAGAATTGGATAAGCAAATTAAAGAACTTTTCTATAAGGGATTGATCAGAAATAGCAAGAGTTCCCACACCAGTCCCGCTTTCATAGTAAGAAATCATGTAAAAGAAAAAAGAGGAAAAGCAAGAGTGGTAATCAACTATAAAAAGCTTAATAATAATACTTTCTTTGATGGTTATTATATTCCTAATAAAATCATCTTTTTCAATAGAATTCAATGAGCCTCTTGGTTTTCAAAAATGGATTGCAAGAGTGGTTATTGGTATATTAAAATGGATGAGGAAAGCATTCCGTTAACTGTATTTAGTTCCCTATAAGGACATTATGAATGGATAGTAATGCCATTTAATCTTAAAAATGCACCTCAAATATTTCAAAGAAGAATGGATAACATCTTCAAAGACCTTAACCACTGTTGTTCAGTTTATATTGTTGATGTCCTTGTCTTTTCTAAAACCATAGAACAACACAAAGATGATGTCTTAGCTGTCACCCAAGGATGCATTGATCATGGTATTATACTTGATAAGAACAAGTGCATTTATGCTGAGCAAGAAATTGAGCTTTTAGGTCTAGAGATAAAGGTTGGACAGATCATCCCATAAAAGCGTATTTTGGAAAAAATTAATTTTTTTTTTTGAAAAGATTGAAGATAGAAAGCAATTAGAAAGGTTTCTTAGATGCCTTACCTATGCTTCACACTTCATTAAAGATTTAGCGAAACTGAGAAAACCATTGCATCAAAAACTCAAGAAAGAAGTAAGTTGGACGTGGACCACTATTGATACAAAGATTGTTCAAAACTTCAAGAAGATGTAGAAAAATCTTTCTGTTTTTAATTTGCCTAATGAAGGAGGTAATTTAGTTCTTGAGACAGATACCAGCAATAAACATTGGAACACAGTACTCAAAATCAGAGAAGGTGAAAAACTCTGTAAATATTACAATGGAAGTTTTAATAAGACAGAATGCAACTATCCCACGATGGAAAAAGAAATCCTTGTAGTCATAAGGGGAATTGAAAAGTTTTAAATATTTTTAGCCCCAAAAACCTTTTCTTATTCGAACCGATTACAAGAGAATACTCGATTTTGTGAAAAAGAATTTATCAAATATGCAAGTGTAAGGGCGGCTCTTGCGTTGGCAATTATGGCTTAACCAGTTTTTCTTCTCTATTGAACATATACAACGGTTGAAGAGCTCTCTGCCAGACAGTTTAACTCGAGAAATCACCAATGGTGATCATCAAAACAGAACTCCTGAATGCCACCACTTCTAGAACAGGTTACTCCTAGTAAAGTCCTTATTGATAATTCAGAATTCCATACAAAAAGTAGATCACGCTTTGATCTACTATCTTCTACCTACCTAATAGCCTAAAGATTTTTTTTCTAGAATTACAAGTTAATTACCTTAAATGTCCTTATGATATCTAACAAAAAATAAGCTCCTATATTCTAGATAAATGGTTCAATGAAGGGTATGCAGCCTGCACCGTCTATTATCGTAATTATTCCTATGATATTTGGGAGTCTTGGAGTACAACAATCTACTTTCTTGATAAGTCTGGAGCTGGTGATGTTAGTTTCCCAGCAAATTCAATCTCTCCAAATGACCCCGCCATTAAAGTCTGGAAATACAGGATGATAGTTTACTTTATAAAAATCCTAAGTCCAAAGTTCTCTTTTTTCTCAAGACCAGCTAAATTTCAGTAATGAATGTTTAGAAGGATCCATTAGATTCTAACATCTCCTTGATGGTCCAACAAAAATTTCATATAACAGAGGCCTATATTTCGAGATACATTGTGCACTAATCGAATACGAAAATGAAAAAGCCAAATCAGTCCATTATCTTGTCCAGGTTGTCGATTATGACAACCCTATGATCAATGACAAGAATGGTTTCCAAAACAACGAGAATTAGTTACTGATCCTGCTTTACCAAGAGCCATCAGTTTTTATAATATTTATCATCAAAGTTGGGCATTAATTGAACAAGGAAAAACGTTAATGCATTGCGAAAACACTACTTTTGCCTATGATAATGAGTTTAAAGAATATATGAAGGTGGAGGGAGCGTTATTAGAAGATATCTTTGATTATCTTTTAATATTAGAGCTGGAAAGTTCTTGTCAGAAAAAGGAAAGAAATATCTTCTTGAATTATTTGAGAAATAGGACCCAGAGCATCTTCAAATTGATGAAGATTTTAATGATTATCCAGATAATGATGGTCTAAAAAATATAATTGAAGATGAAGACATCCAGAATCTCAATAATGATGACTAATCTTGTTAGTTCTAAAAAGTAGTTGCTCCATTATTGTACTACTTTGACAAGTGTCAGTCTATCAAATAAAGCAGTGTAATATAGCCATCAGTGTGTACTATAGTCATGTAAAAAATCAGTATGTATTGTAGTTTTTAGGGCATCCTATGTACCCCTATCCCCTCTATAAAGGCAGAGATTGAGTGCTGAGAAAGGACACAGTCATTTGAGCATTCATGAGCAAAAGAGAAGTTGGGATTCTCCCTTTCTCTGTGAGCAAGTATTTTTAATGATCTTAACTTGAGTCCCACTTTAAAGATTTCCATTGTAATATTTTCACTTTTAAGCTTTCAATAAAATAACTTTCCCAGTAGGGAATGTTATTCAATTGAACCTTATGTCTTAAATATTATAATTTCTTAATTAAATTTCCACTATCCTTGAAAAAGATTAAAAACTTGATTAGCGACTATGGTCCGAAGTAGGAAACAAAATGGATCTATCCCATACCTGATCTAAAGAAGGTGAGGTTAAGATTAGTAATCTCTGTGAACCGAAAGCCAGAGGAACGCAGGAGTTCAGCACCGACAAATTCAGGTAATGGACGAAACTCTCTAATTAAGTTTTAGTTATTTTACTAAGTATGGTGGGCCGTTAATCATAGAAAATATAATATTTATGATATAAGTAGTAGATTGTCATAACTAGTACTAGTAAAGTCATTATAAGAAGTCTAAACTAAAATATAAGCCTAGTTTTCCAAAACAGTCCAAAACTTTGAAGTATTTGCATTTGAAACCCTTCATGGACCTAAGAAAAATAAATATTTGTGACCCAGAAGTTAGATAACCCAAAATTTTGTGCTCCAAAACCATTCCTGCTAAACAAAGTAGTCCCATAAATATTTTTCTAAAAATGCGGTATCAGAAAACCATTTCACCAAACCTCGAGGGACCGAAAGGCAATTTATTCAAAAGAAGAGAGAGAGAGTGGTGTGAGAGGGTAATGGCTAAGAGAGAGAATAAGTGGACTAGCTTAAGGGGATTAAAAAAAATAGCGTGGAACCCAATTTTAGAGAAAAGTACAGGTGATGCAATGGCCATATTTAGCCAGCGCATAAAATCAGTTACAGGTGAGGGCATTTATGTCCATCCGCATACCATGTCACTTTTTCGTTCGAATTTCAAACTTTTTCGCCAAATTTAAGTCCCATAAATATTAAGCCAAACCTTTATGGGCCCAAAAATATTTACCCAAATTTAGTAGGTCAAAAAAATATTTACCCATGCCTCATTGGACCCATATGCAAGTTTTTCTAAAAATTAGACACAAGAATATATTGGATATAAAAGTTGGTGGTGAAATTATTAAGTCATGACTAGCCTTTTTTTTTGGAAAACAATTTGTCTTTCAATTTTAATCACTT
>JACYFF010031958.1:77155070-77165509 GCA_017589665.1 Selenicereus undatus | reverse complement strand
GTTTGACAAAACCGGGTTCAAAAAGAACCGGTTTGGTCCGGTTTTTTTGTGCTTTTTGTTCTTGGTGCAAAAACGTGCATAGGCTGGTTTTTAAAGGTGGGGGGGCAGTTTTAGGATGTATAGAATCCCCCCCATCAATAAAATCAAAGTTGCAAAGGGGTTTTGTGGGTTAATTAAGTAGTTACTGCAAACCGCGCAAAACCGGGCAAAATTTGGAGTCACTTGGAAAATGACTTGAACTTCAATCCTCTTGAATGCATGACTTGAGAATCTTTTTATACCTGCAAAAACATCATCAAAAGGATTCCAAAAATGCAAAAAATGTTAGTTATAAGCTACAATGTAGCTTAGGAAATCGAATGCACAAAACCGGGCACTTTGAAACTAGTGAACCCGTTTGTGCCAACTCCTTCTTCCTCCAACAAAAGAGCCATTCTCTTGGTTTGTGATCTTGTTCTTGGACGTGATGGAATATTCTCCTCATGAACATGATCTGGACTGGATGGGTTTCCATCATCCTCCCCTTGTTGAAAAGATTTGCTCCTCAAATCTTGGGGGGAAAAATCAGGAATGAATGGACTCAAATCAGCCACATTAAAAGTGGCGGAAACTTCATAGTCACCTGGGAGGTCCACCTTGTATGCATTGTGATTGATTTTTTCAATCACTTCAAATGGACCTTCCGCTCTTGGCATAAGCTTATTTTTCCTCTTAGAAGGAAACCGTTCCTTCCTAAGATGAATCCATACCAAATCACCAGGCTGAAAGACAACTTTCCTCCTATGCTTGTTGGCGTTTGCCTCATAAGCTGCGTTGGTCTTTTCAATTCGTGCTTTTACCAACTCATGGAGCTTTTGGATCTCCTTTACTCTTGTTGTTGCATCAACATAGGGCTTTTGGTCCTGGGGCCGTGGAGTGAGATCATTTGGACTCAATGGATCAACCCCGTACACCACCTTGAATGGGGAAAGACCTGTAGCCTTGCTAGGTGCCCTGTTATATGCAAACTCAGCATGTGGTAAGAGTAAATCCCAGGCTTTAACATGAGGTTTAATCAATGCCCTTAAAAGAGTTCCTAAGGTTCGATTAGTGACCTCAGTTTGGCCATCGGTCTGGGGGTGACAGGTAGTACTAAACAACAACTTAGTACCAAGTTTCTTCCATAATGTAATCCAAAAATGGCTCAGAAACTTTGTATCCCTATCAGAAACAATTGACTTAGGAATACCATGTAACCTTGTTACCTCCCTGAAGTAGAGTTCAGCAATGTGGGTAGCATCATTGGTCTTATTGCATGGAATGAAGTGTGCCATCTTCGAAAATCTGTCTACCACCACAAATATTGAGTCTTTACCACTTTGGGTCTTAGGTAGTCCCAAAATGAAGTCCATACTCACGTCGACCCATGGTTGTGTTGGTGTGGGCAATGGGGTATACAAGCCTTGTGGTAGGGTGTGACTCTTAGCTGCTTGGCACGTACCACATCTTCTAAGGATGTCCTGCACATCCTTCTCCATTCCTGGCCAATAATAGTGTTCCCTTAGCATGGTAAGGGTCTTGGACTCACCAAAATGACCTGCTAAAGAACCTCCATGAACCTCCCTGATTAGAAGTTCACGTGTGCTACACTTGGGAATACAAAGCCGTACTCCTTTGAATAGATAGCCATCCTGGACATGAAAATCTCCCTTGGGGTGGTTAGAACATGCAGCATATAAATCCCCAAGGTCTTCATCTTCAACATAAAGACTCTTAAGATGTTCAAAACCAAGAATAATAGCATCCAACTGAAACAATAGGAGATGTCTCCTAGATAATGCATCTGCACCCTGATTTAACTTGCCTGACTTATGCTTGATGGTGAAATGGAATGACTGGAGGAACTCAACCCACTTGGCATGGCGTGAATTGAGTTTATGCTGGCCCTGAATGTACTTTAAAGCTTCATGATCAGAATGAAGTATAAATTCACTAGCCACCAAATAATGACTCCAATGTTCAAGACACCGAATAATAGCATAGAATTCCTTGTCATATGTGGAGTACTTTCTTCTTGACTCACAAAGTTTTTCACTAAAGAAGGCTAATGGTTTACCTTCTTGAGTTAAAACTCCTCCAATGCCAACTCCTGATGCATCACATTCTACCTCGAACACCTTGTCAAAACATGGTAATGCAAGTACAGGTGCCTGAGTAAGTTTCTTCTTTACCTCCTCAAATGCAGATTGTGCCTTAGGATTCCATTGGAATGAGGAACCTTTAAGCACTTCGGTCATGGGGGACATAATGGTGCTGAAACTTCGAATGAACCTCCTGTAAAAAGATGCCAATCCATGGAAGCTTCGAACATCATGAATACTTTGTGGTTGAGGCCAACTCCGAATAGCCTCGATCTTCCCTTCATCGACCTTGATTCCTTCACTAGAAACAATGTAACCTAAGAAGGTAACTTCATTAGTAAAAAAAGTACACTTCTTAAGATTACCATACAATTCCTCTCGTTCCAGGACATGCATAATCTGGATAAGATGCTGTTGGCGTGCTTGCCCGTCCCTGGAATAGATAAGAATATCATCAAAATAAACCACTACGAACTTGCCAATGAATGGTTTGAAGACCTGATTCATCAATCGCATAAATGTGCTAGGAGCATTAGAAAGATCGAATGGCATGACAAGCCACTCATATAAACCACCCTTGGTTTTAAAGGCAGTCTTCCACTCATCTCCTTCTCTGATGCGAATCTGATAATAACCACTCCGCAAGTCAATCTTCGAGAATACCTTAGAACCATGTAGCTCATCCAACATATCCTCAAGTCTAGGTATGGGGTACCTATACTTGATTGTAATCTTGTTAATAGCTCGACTGTCCACACATATCCGCTGACTACCATCCTTCTTGGGAACCAATAAAGCAGGAACGGCACAGGGGCTAAGTGACTCTCGCACAAGACCCTTGGACATCAATTCTTCTACCTGCCTTTGTATCTCCATGGTTTCCTTTGGGTTCATTCTGTAGGCTGGTTTATTTGGGAGAATGGAACCGGGGATGAGGTCAATGTGGTGTTGGATATCCCTTTTTGGAGGTAAGCCATTTGGTATCTCTTCGGGGAATAAATGACAGAACTTTTGGATGAGTGTTTTGGCAAAGGGATGGGTTGGTAAGAGAGATTCTGGTTCATCTTGTGTGGTTAAGATCCACTCTTTAAAAGCTTTAAACTCATGATTTTCAGCCTTCAAAAGAGCTTCACTAAAGGTAAGTAAGCAACCAGATTGGTCATGGCATTTTGTAGGTTTATTTCTGTGGAGTTCAGATGGGGATAATGGCTTTAAGGTGATCTTTTTGCCGTCCTTGAACAAGGAGTAGGTATTTAGGAAACCATCATGCACCACCTTCCTGTCATATAACCATGGCCTGCCTAGCAAAATGTGATAAGCATCCATGGGTATCACATCACACCATAACTGATCCTGGTAACTCTTGCCAATAGATAATGAAATAAGACACCGGGAATTGACTTGAAGTCCCTTGCTTTGATTCAGCCATTGTATGTTGTATGGATGAGGATGGGCTGAAGTTTGCAAACCTAGCTTTTCAATCATGGTAAGAGAAACCACATTAGCACAACTACCGCCATCAACAATTAAAGAACAAACCTTTCCTTGGACTGTACACCGAGTGTGAAAGATATTATCTCGCTGTTCATCTTTGGTGTTCTTTTGGCCATTCAAGACTCTCCTTAATACCAACATCTCGCCGTCATCGGCTCCTTCCTCAACTTCTTCCTGAGCCTCTTCAGATTCTGGCTCTTCTTCCTCTTCATGTTCCTCTTCAAAAACTTCCTTCACATTAGTCCATTCAGCTAAAGTAATAACTTTCCTGTTTGGACAATCAGAAGCAATGTGACCCATCCCTTGACATTTAAAACACCTTCGGTTAGCCATTGGGTTAGGATTTGGACGGAATGGGATTGCTGGGGCTTTTTGAGGTGTTACGGTTCTTTGTGGAGGGAAGGGCATTTGTGGTCTTGGCGGAGGATTAGAACTCCCCTTGTTAAAGGGTTGGTTCTTCACAAAGGGCCGTGGGGGTGGTGGTCGAATGGTGGGTCTAGCTTTTTTCTGTTGTTCAATTTTGTGAGCTAGTACACACACCTCATCAAAAGTAGTATATGCTTGCAATTCCACAACATTAGCATACCTAGGTTCAAGGCCACCTAAGTATCTAACAATAGTTTGCTCTTCGGGTTCTTGCAAATCACATTTAATAACAAGTTTCTCAAATTCTCTAGTATACTCCTCAACACTGAGATTGCCTTGAGTCAAATTATGAAGTTGAGCATAGCAATCTTGTACATATGTAGGTGGTAAAAATCTAGCCTTCAACTTGGATTTCATTTTATCCCAAGTTCGAATTTTAGCCTTTCTTTCTCTAACTCGTTTAGCACACAAGTTAGTCCACCATAAGGAAGCATACTTACGTAATCTGAGTGCCACAAGCTTGACTCTCTTGTCATCTGGAACATCCTTGTATTCAAAAACTCTTTCCACCGTATGAAGCCAATCCAAGAACTCCTCTGGATCCAACTTGCCTTCAAATACAGGAATCTCCACTCTGAAATCATTGGTAGTTTGCTGATTTCGGGGCTCCCTTCGAGGTCTCCTTGGTGTCTCTTCTTCACTTGATGATCCCACATCAAGGCTTTGGACTTGTTCATACCTCCTTGGTTCAGATTATAAGGTCTCTTCATTCATTCTCTGCTTCTGCTTTAGAAAAGAACCCAACTGCTTTCGAAGATACTCATTTTGTGCTCTAGTCTCTTGCTCCTTTTGAGAATCTTCACGAACTTTGCTAACAAGAAACTCATTTTGTTTCATCAATGCTTCAAACCTCTCTTCCAATGACATACTAGATGAAGTCATGGCAGAATAGGTTGTAAAATCAGAAAGGGAATTGAATTTGTGAGAAAGGGGAAGTGATTTGATTTGTGGAAGTGGAAAGGCAACCAAGGCCAAGGAGAAACCTAGGCTCTGATACCAAATATGATGTAAGTGTCAAGGGAAAACACTACCCAAGCCACTACACACCAAAGGGAGAAGAAAAAGGAGAGAAAAGGTCACGGCAAGAGGTGGCACGGTCGTGCCTAAGGGCACAGGTAGGCCGTGCCAACTTGCTGCCCACAAAAACCGTGAAGTGAAGAAAAGGCACGGTTTGGGCTCTTTGGAGTTGTGGTTCGTTTTTGGCAACTTTTGGTGAATGGGAAGTGTTGAAAATGGTTATGTAAGATGGTATTTGAGGTAAGAAAGGGAGTAGAAGTGGAAGATTAACAAAGTAAAAGTAATTAAGCACTAATCCATGCTAATCACTTCACTAAGCAAATCATGGAGATGAATCTAGAATAGGATAGTACTAAACTTAAGATTGGATACAGAATCACCACCAACCTTAAAGTTTAGGGCCCTTAAGCTTGATTAAGATACAGAATCACCACTTAATCAAGATTAAGACTCACTTGGACACCACTTAGTTTGGCCTAAACTAAGATAAGCAAGCAAGGTTTGTGTTTGAGAGAAAACAACTCTCTTGGGTTTTACCAAAGGTAGAAATCTGAATTATCCTCTTTGCCATGGCCGAATGGTCCTTTATACATGAGGAAGACACTTTACTTGGCTAGTAAAAACCCACATCACTTTCCTTCCTAGTGAGGAAAAGTGTTAGACTAATCTAATTACATCCTTAACTACTAATACAATTGGTTATAACAAAACATACTAAACTAATGCTTAATACATTAAACCTTGCAACTAACCTTTGCCTAGCTTGTTTATACATTACTTAGCTTCAAGCTTAACATTAATACAAGCTGAAAATGCAAGAATTCAGCACATGGGCAGCCGAAATTTGCATGGCAAAAAACGGCTAGCCAATGAGAGTGAAGCACACAAGGTGACACCAACCCTTCTCTCATTGCTTGCTTCTTCTCTTGGTTTTCTTCATTCCAAGGCTACTTGAAAAGTGAACCAAGCTTGGGAAGAGTTCTTTGCAGCATGGGGAAGAGAGTGGCCGGCCAAAAGGGGGAAGGAAAACCGGTTTGACAAAACCGGGTTCAAAAAGAACCGGTTTGGTCTGGTTTTTTTGTGCTTTTTGTTCTTGGTGCAAAAACGTGCATAGGCTGGTTTTTAAAGGTGGGGGGGTAGTTTTAGGATGTATAGAATCCCCCCCATCAATAAAATCAAAGTTGCAAAGGGGTTTTGTGGGTTAATTAAGTAGTTACTCCAAACCGCGCAAAACCGGGCAAAATTTGGAGTCACTTGGAAAATGACTTGAACTTCAATCCTCTTGAATGCATGACTTGAGAATCTTTTTATACCTGCAAAAACATCATCAAAAGGATTCCAAAAATGCAAAAAATGTTAGTCATAAGCTACAATGTAGCTTAGGAAATCGAATGCACAAAACCGGGCACTTTGAAACTAGTGAACCCGTTTGTGCCAGCTCCTTCTTCCTCCAACAAAAGAGCCATTCTCTTGGTTTGTGATCTTGTTCTTGGACGTGATGGAATATTCTCCTCATGAACATGATCTGGACTGGATGGGTTTCCATCAATAATCCACTAAAATTTTGGGATAAAGATAAAACATTTGCTAAAATTGCTTTATTAAATCGCACTACTATTATCCGAATCAAAGAAATGGTGCATACACACCAAGATATCCAAGAATTTGATAAGCAAATTAAAGAACTTTTCTATAAAGGATTAATCAGAAATAGCAAGAGTTCCCACACCAGTCCCACTTTCATAGTAAGAAATCATGTAAAAGAAAAAAGAGGAAAAGCAAGAGTGGTAATCAACTATAAAAAGCTTAATAGTAATACTTTCTTTGATGGTTATTATATTCCTAATAAAATCATCTTTTTCAATAGAATTCAATGAGCCTCTTGGTTTTCAAAAATGGATTACAAGAGTGGTTATTGGTAGATTAAAATGGATGAGGAAAGCATTCCGTTAACTGTATTTAGTTCCCTATAAGGACATTATGAATGGATAGTAATGCCATTTAATCTTAAAAATGCACCTCAAATATTTCAAAGAAGAATGGATAACATCTTCAAAGACCTTAACCACTGTTGTTCAGTTTATATTGTTGATGTCCTTGTCTTTTCTAAAACCATAGAACAACACAAAGATGATGTCTTAGCTGTCAGCCAAGGATGCATTGATCATGGTATTATACTTGATAAGAACAAGGGCATTTATGCTGAGCAAGAAATTGAGCTTTTAGGTCTAGAGATAAAGGTTGGACAGATCATCCCATAAAAGCATATTTTGGAAAAAATAGAATTTTTTTTTGAAAAGATTGAAGATAGAAAGCAATTAGAAAGGTTTCTTAGATGCCTTACCTATGCTTCACACTTCATTAAAGATTTAGCTAAACTGAGAAAACCATTGCATCAAAAACTCAAGAAAGAAGTAAGTTGGACATGGACCACTATTGATACAAACATTGTTCAAAACTTCAAGAAGATGTATAAAAATCTTTCTGTTTTTAATTTGCCTAATGAAGGAGGTAATTTAGTTCTTGAGATAGATACCAGCAATAAACACTGGAACGCAGTACTCAAAATCAGAGAAGGCGAAAAACTCTGTAAATATTACAATGGAAGTTTTAATAAGACAGAATGCAACTATCCCACGCTGGAAAAAGAAATCCTTGTAGTCATAAGGGGAATTGAAAAGTTTTAAATATTTTTAGCCCCAAAAACCTTTTCTCATTCGAACCGATTACAAGAGAATACTCGATTTTGTGAAAAAGAATTTATCAAATATGCAAGTGTAAGGGGGGCTCTTGCGTTGACAATTATGGTTTAACCAGTTTTTCTTCTCTATTGTACATATACAACGGTTGAAGAGCTCTCTGCCAGACAGTTTAACTCGAGAAATCGCCAATGGTGATCATCAAAACAGAACTCCTGAATGCCACCACTTCTAGAATAGGTTACTCCTAGTAAAGCCCTTATTGATAATTCAGAATTCCATACAAAAAGTAAATCACGCTTTGATCTACTATCTTCTACCTACCTAATAGCCTAAAGATTTTTTCTTCTAGAATTACAAGTTAATTACCTTAAATGTCCTTATGATATCTAACAAAAAATAAGCTCCTATATTCTAGATAAATGGTTCAATGAAGGGTATGCAGCCTGCATCGTCTATTATCGTAATTATTCCTATGATATTTGGGAGTCTTGGAGTACAACGATCTACTTTCTTGATAAGTCTGGAGCTGGTGATGTTAGTTTCCCAACAAATTCAATATCTTCAAATGACCCCGCCATTAAAGTCTGGAAATACAGGATGATAGTTTACTTTATAAAAATCCTAGGTCCAAAGTTCTCTTTTTTCTCAAGACCAGCTAAATTTCAGTAATGAATGTTCAGAAGGATCCATTAGATTCTAACATCTCCTTGATGGTCCAACAAAAATTTCATATAACAGATGCCTATATTTCGAGATACATTGTGCACTAATCGAATATGAAAGTGAAAAAGCCAAATCAATCCATTATCTTGTCCAGATTGTCGATTATGACAACCCTATGATCAATGACAAGAATGGTTTCCAAAACAACGAGAATTAGTTACTGATCCTGCCTTACCAAGAGCCATCAGTTTTTACAATATTTATCATCAAAGTTGGGCATTAATTGAACAAGGAAAAACATTAATGCATTGCGGAAACACTACTTTTGCCTATGGTAATGAGTTTAAAGAATATATGAAGGTGGAGGGAGCGTTATTAGAAGATATCTTTGATTATCTTTTAATATTAGAGCTGGAAAGTTCTTGTCAGAAAAAGGAAAGAAATATCTTCTTGAATTATTTGAGAAATAGGATCCAGAGCATCTTCAAATTGATGAAGATTTTGATGATTATCCAGATAATGATGGTCTAAAAAATATAATTGAAGATGAAGATATCCAGAATCTCAATAATGATGACTAATCTTGTTAGTTCTAAAAAGTAGTTGCTCCATTATTGTACTACTTTGACAAGTGTCAGTCTATCAAATAAAGCAGTGTAATATAGCCATCAGTGTGTACTATAGTCATGTAAAAAATCAGTATGTATTGTAGTTTTTAGGGCATCCTATGTACCCCTATCCCCTCTATAAAGGCAGAGATTGAGTGCTGAGAAGGGACACAGTCATTTGAGCATTCATGAGCAAAAGAAAAGTTGGGATTTTCCCTTTCTCTGTGAGCAAGCATCTTTAATGATCTTAACTTAAGTCCCACTTTAAATATTTACATTGTAATATTTTCACTTTTAAGCTTTCAATAAAATAACTTTCTCAGTAGGGAACGTTATTCAATCGAACCTTATGTCTTAAATATTATAATTTCTTGATTAAATTTCCACTATCCTTGAAAAAGATTAAAAACTTGATTAGCGACTATGGTCCGAAGTAGGAAACAAAATGGATCTATCCTATACCTGATCTAAAGAAGGTGAGGTTAAGATTAGTAATCTCTGTGAACTGAAAGCTAGAGGAACGCAGGAGTTCATCACCGACAAAGTTCAGGTAATGGACGAAACTCTCTAATTAAGTTTTAGTTATTTTACTAAGTATGGTGGGCCGTTAATCATAGAAAATATAATATTTATAATATAAGTAGTAGATTGTGATAACTAGTACTAGTAAAGTCATTATAAGAAGTCTAAACTAAAATATAAGCCTAGTTTTGCAAAACAGTCCAAAACTTTGAAGTATTTGCATTTGAAACCCTTCATGGACCTAAGAAAAATAAATATTTGTGACCCAGAAGTTAGATAACCCAAAGTTTTGTGCTCCAAAACCATTCGCGCTAAACAAAGTAGTCCCATAAATATTTTTCTAAAAACATGGTATCAGAAAACCATTTCACCAAACTTCGAGGGACCGAAAGGCAATTTATTCAATAGAAGAGAGAGAGAGTGGGGCGAGAGGGTAATGGCTAAGAGAGAGAATAAGTGGACTAGCTTAAGGGAATTAAAAAAAATAGCGTGGAACCCAATTTTAGAGAAAAGTACAGGTGATGCAATGGCCATATTTAGCCAGCGCATAAAATCAGTTACAGGTGAGGGCATTTATGTCCAACCGCATACCATGTCACTTTTTCGTTCGAATTTCAAACTTTTTTGCCAAATTTAAGTCCCATAAATATTAAGCCAAACCTTTATGGGCCCAAAAATATTTACCCAAATTTAGTGGGTTAAAAAAATATTTACCCAAATTTAGTGGGTCAAAAAAATATTAATCCATGCCTCAATGGACCCATATGCAAGTTTTTATAAAAATTAGATACAAGAATATATTGGATATAAAAGTTGGTGGTGAAATTATTAAGTCATGAGTAGCCTTTTTTTTTGGAAAACAATTTGTCTTTCAATTTTAATCACTT
>JACYFF010031958.1:77118583-77147993 GCA_017589665.1 Selenicereus undatus | reverse complement strand
TTTGCCTTAGTGAAGCTTGAATACATCACCAAGTGTGCAAACCAAGGTGGGTTTACATCACCCTTGCTAGTCCACTTGATTTATCTTTGTTCTTGATTGCATTTTCATCCTTCTTCCCATTGTATATGTTTTTGTGAGTTTGGACTCTTCCAAAAAATACACATCACTACCATTCAAAACTTAGAGTACTTCACTTGCTTATGATTCAAACAAGGTTTCTTCATAGTTTTCAACATAAACGTTTCTTGAAATCATAAAAAGTTTACTAGCTCGTAACTTGAAACTCAATCGAAACTCAAATAAGTAGCTAGCAAATGAATCAAGCTAGATTTCATAATTAATATATTAAGATGTCCTCTTTGAAGACGTTTAAATCCCTTTAAAAACAAGGAGAAGTTATATAAAACCAATGCCTTAAAACATTTTTGAACTCACTTTTAGTTCGCTTTTAAACTTCCTAAACCTATCGACTATGTAGTTGAGTCACTCACTAAGTAGTTCGACGATTTAGGATTTCTTTCAGGCTACAAACATCTTCATAAACTATCAAGCAATTGGTAAGTATTTAAAAGCATTCACAA
Organism: Selenicereus undatus; assembly: GCA_017589665.1. Taxonomy (NCBI): domain Eukaryota; kingdom Viridiplantae; phylum Streptophyta; class Magnoliopsida; order Caryophyllales; family Cactaceae; genus Selenicereus; species Selenicereus undatus. Next base: position 77,147,412 of record JACYFF010031958.1, on the reverse strand, counting down.
TCATGAAAACAAGATTTCTAAATGACCCTTCTTTTAAAAGACGTCTAAAATTTCAAGAATTGGTCACATAGTGTCACGTAGCACAATGGGGGAAAAGGGTTTGCACATAGCACATTCACACACTTCATAATAGCACAACTTGGCAGATTCTGCCGAATGAGTCACACATGACCTCGCAATCCACACGATTGCGGCAATTCATAACCCAGGCCCCCTCCTCACACAACACCAATCACAAGAACCTCAAATTACCACATTAGTTCCACCTCAAGCCATCCACCTACCAACTCGGTTCATTATTAGCATACACAAACCAACAATACATAAAAAGATCGTATATAGGTATAGTATTTAGTCTTACTAACCAATAGAGTTTAAGTGCTAAATTGATGCAATAGAGACTTTAAAGTGATATTTCGCTTTCTAGTGTGCAAACTGATAACAATAGGCATAATATTCTATTGTAATTACTACAAATAGACTATTAACATGCCCAAACTACTTTAACGATAACCTTTAGACCTAATTCAGTTTATTCCACAATTATCTCAACCATCCAACTAGCATTCCTAAGCGTTAAATAGACTTCAAATGCGACAACTGATGCTACGACAGCTCGATAACAACATTATGCTTACTTTAAAATCCTCAATTTAACTGGTTCACTCAACCATGCATTGACTCAACATACGATTAACCCAAAATCAATACCATGCTTATACTTTCTTAATGCCGATTCTAATTCACCCAAACTAACTACTAACTCAGAATCGACATGCGCTGGCTAAATTTAATTAAAATCGTTGAAAATAATAATAATTAGTAGTAAGGAAACCCCCACCTTGAATGGATGATTGTTCGAAGCTGCTGACTCGATTCTAGGTGATCGAACAACACCAATCCTTCGGCTCTTGCTCACCATGCACGTTAGTCCCTAAACTGTGCCCAAATCGTGCAAATCGAACCCTAAATTCAACCCAAAACCTCACCCACTGACTTAAATTTGAGATGGTTGCCTGAAGCTATGAATTTGCCCCCAATTTATAGAGGATTTGGAGTAGTTAACAACTAGATTGTATGGCTGAGCTTTTACAAGTGTTTGGGCTCTCGAATTCGTGCTCAAACCCACCGAAAATGTGGTTGGTTCCTCTCGATCTTACCCAGATTTTGCACCAAATGGAGGCTAGTTCGTGGGGGAGGTCGAATGGGTGAGTTTTGCAGTTGGAGTGTGATGAAAATTCTCTGCAAACATGGGCATAGAGGTCACGTATGTGGTGGAGGAGGAGAGGAGGAGAGGCAGAGAGGAGAGGGGAGGAGAGAGAGAGAGAGAGAGATGTTGGGGGATGGGGGTTTCACTTGAAGGAGGAGAGGGAAAAGGGGGGTCACGTGTAAATTACAAAAATGCTCCTCCCTGCTATTTTTGTTCCAAGCTGTTCGATACTTGGCACCGCTAGTCTAATTTGTAATCCGAATTCCAAACCCAAAATTGATAACACGACCTTTCATCGATTACTCATTTTCAAAAATATCTAGGTTCGATTTAACAAACATTGAACTACTTCTAAGGTTGACAATCTAATCGTATTCGGATTCCTACTTAAATTAGTACTCATTAATAACCGTTAATAATGCTTATTAAAAACCATTGGATAAATTTTCAAAACTGATAATAATAATAGTAATAATTCTAATATTGACAATATTCTTTTTAATAAAATTAACGCTCACAAGGGCACATAGAAAATAATTTAACTCAGATCGTTAATAAAATACAATTTTTATAACATAAAAAGAGTGTTACAAGCAACTCAATGAAAAGTAAAAATACGCAGGTATTACACTCGGCCACCTCTTGGTGTTTCACAACCTCTGTCTTGCTTGGACCTACCTCCAAAAAGGTCTCCTCAATATCCCTCTTTTTAAATATGAGATAATGAGTATAAACCTTAAGGTTTTTTTGTTTTTTTATCCATATACCTCCTCAATTTGCTCCAAGTTCTAATTTTGGACCTTTCTTCTTCATCTCCTACTTCCATAAGGTATACATATCAAGAGTTGGTGTATATTTTGATCTTAGATAAGGCTACCTTAAAGCTCCCTTCATCAGAAGCCCATTTTCATCTGTACACTCTTCAAATGCATAAACCTGCTGGTAAAGAATTAGATTCCATTCTCCTTTGAAATAAGGCACATCCCTAATAAATGAAATTATCTTGGGTTCCAGCTTAGATAAGCGAACGAAAGTTGATTGGAAGTTTTTTACATAGCTAAAGGTTCTTATGTAAGAAGCCATGTGTTTGGAACAAGGGTGATGCAAAACGAGATCATCAATCTCCCAAGATCAAAGATAAGAAGGAAGATAATCCCACCAAGTATGCTTCTTTTGGATTCAATCTCAAACAATCAATAGGATTGTGAGCTTTGACCCAAAGTATGATCCAAAAAATAGATAAAACACCTCCCACCAAGCACCTCTCTTAAAGGCTTACAGCAACCCAAGAAAAACTCTAAAGGAAACATTCAAAACTTTCCACCAAATTTCCCTTTTAAAGGCTTAATCCACCAAAGAAAAATTCTAATAGAAAGACTCTACTCATCACTCTTAATTAAAGAGATAAAGATGTAGAGATCTTAGCAAGAGAAAATGGCCATACGCCTTTCCATTTATAATTCAAATTTGAGCTTTCTTTACATAGAGGTATTGGGGTCTGTAAATACCCAAAATGGGGGGGGGGGGGGGAGAGAGGGGATTAGCTGTCACAATAGTGGGGCAAGTGTACCAATAGGGGGCTTAGAAAATATCCTAGAGAAGTAAATCAAGATGTTGAAAATAAATACAATTAAGATGAGTTGTATTTTTCAAGATTCATCCTCCATCTTATGGAAAGCCCTGAGAAGGTTCTACTCTAGCAATGGAGATGCAACCACTTTGAGTATCTTCTTGGTGAGTATATAATCACCCCATGCTAATTAATCTCAAAGATAACAGGTGTATCATCCTCAATTAAGGCCAAATTCCATGTTGCTCCAAAACTAAAATTTTGTGCGCAATCCATATTTTTGAGCCATTGCTCCTGATATTTGAACCTAAAGCCCCATTTTAGCTCATAGAGCTAAAATAGGCATCTTAGAGAATTAGAAGAACTTGGCCTTGCTTCATTTTGACTTCATTAGGTAGGATTTTAACGTGACCCAAATTCTATAAATCTTTTGGAAAAACCTACACTAGGTTGGTTAGGTTTTCATCACTTTAAGGAATTATAATGCGACCTACCTCAAGATTTTATTACATCATCTTGAATTTAACTCCCTAATCTTCCCAATGAAGTATAGATCACCCTGATTGGACCTCGATTAGTTGGTGAGAGGCCAAGTCAGACCTAAGTAAAATGCTAGGGTGGTAGCCTTCTTGTCTAAGAAAAGTGGGCTTGGGCTTTGGTGTGGATAAGGGTGTAACCAAGAGTTGTTTTGGGGGGTTTGGTATGCAACAAAGGGTATATCCAACTTTGTGTTTGGGATTTCAAGAAACAACCTAGATTTTCTTTGATACCAAATGGAGCATGTCAAAGCCTTGACAATTTCAAAGTCACTATATTGCACTTTGGAACAGTGTAGATTTTGAGAATAGTTTGAACGAATCTTGGTAAGTAGACAAAGTTCAAGATAATAAGAATATGACTTTGGTAAAGGCAAAGCCACTATTATGCCTAAGGACCCACCAAAACGTTTATTAAAGGTGTAGCACCCTCAACCCATTTAAAGGATCCACTCAACTCACCTCCAAGAATTACTGGATAAAGAGATAGAGATTTTAGAGTTAAAGAAACTGCTTTCCATTCACTCACTTTAACTTTGGATTCCATATCAAAGGGATTGCTAACCTTGACAATTTATAGGGAAAGAGGATTAACTCCTAGTCAAATGAAAAGACAAAGCATTAAAGTAGTACACTTAACTAGAAAGCATTAAACTACGAATGCAAAAAATTAAAGAAGCAGTACAAAAAGACTCGACATATTAATACTAGTTCAACCTTTTTGATGTGTCATCTTCCACCATTAAGTGCATGTTCATGCTCTCCTACTGAGATTAACTTGCATTTGATTGGGTTGCTTGAGATGAACCTCAAGAATGCTGCCCAACAATGTAGATTAGTGGAGGAAAATAATATTTAGGTCGCGCCTCTTAGACTGTCCTGAGAGAAAGTTTCAAAGTTACCACCAAAGTCTTTGGAAAACGGATGACTTTGGCTTATGAATGGCGTAGGCAGACCAATGGCTTTGGTTTGGACTTGACTTTGGTAGGCAGACCAATGGTTGTTGTCAAAATTGTTGGGATGAACTTTAAGTCGATAATATCTGAACTTTAATACCCAAAACAACTTTTTAGGCTAGGATCATATATATAGCTTAGCCTTAATTTGACTAAGGACATAGACACTTATACCCTTGGAGCCACATGCTCCGACCTCCTTTGAGTCAATGAATCCCACCAAAGCTCTCCACATAAAATCTACTGGAAAAAAATGTGTGCATAGGCCCTACAGGCTTACTAGTGTGCATGTGTTTTAGTGCAATCATGATTTCCTTTGAACATGCAATTTCATTTAGCATTAGTTCATATCTTCAGTGACATTTGGCTCCAAACTTACAAGTCCAGTGCTTAGATAATCCAGGCTGGGGAAAGTGGTCACAAAAATTGACATAAGCAGTCTAAACTGATCCTTTCAATTTTGTCTTGTTTAGCACATCAATTGGCAAGCTCATCGTCAAGGCTTTTTAAGGTGTTTTTGTTGCATATTGATTTAGGCTTACGAAATAAATATGCTATATTTTTGTTGCCATCTCAAAGCTTGATAGCCCAAGCCATAGTATACCAAAAGGACCCCTTTTTTCTATGAAGGTCATACAAAAGTGGTTGTTAAGTTTTTGCACGCTTGAATATTGTCATCATTTCGGGGAGAGGGGTTACACTTATTTTAGGGTTTCTTTTTGCATATTTGATCGTTTTCTTAATGCTTTCAAAGGTGGCCCTCACTCACTTTAGTCTCTAAGCTTCTTTGCACAATTTAAGATTTTACTCCATGGTGAAGCTTTAGAAAGCATCTCCCAGGCATCTTTGATGATCTGTTAGCATGCCTTACTTGAGAACAACATAGGGTTTAATTTTAGAAGGGTGCTTACGTACCTTAACATACTTACGACCTTCATACAAAGCAATGAAATTGAGAGGTCCAACCTATGACCTGGGTAAGATGTCACCCTCACTGAAAGGAAGAGACCCCACCAATACAAATCAATCAAAAATCTATCCAAGTCATGGAAGTCACAAGCGTCAACCACATCCTTAAAGCCTACCATTAAGATTTGTCTGTGGCGTTTGTTCCTTTCTTTCTCAAGGACTTCCTTAGAATCCCTAAAGAAGAGTATAGGTAAGTTTGTTTTCACCTTTAACTCCATCATTCCACATGTCATGCATTTATTTTTTGCATTAAGGACAACAGAGGCAACATGACACTTTTCAACTTTGAATGCCCGTTTTGGAAACAGAAAACAAAGTTAGGCTGCTTAATAGATAGAGGGAAATAAATGATATAGATAATACTTTTAGAAATATTTTCTTTTATCTAATTAATTTAGTTAATCAGCTTTTTTTTCTTCGATAAAGATAGTAACAGGCTTTTGGAGAGAGATTGGGGGGATTTAACGATATAAGAGAGAAGGGAAATAATCTATATTAGTTTTAACTGTTTTTTGGGTTGGAATGAGAAGAAAGGCTGGTACAAATCGAATTTCAACCTAGGTCTCAAGCAACAACTCCCAAAGATTTTACTAATTTTGCTAACTAATACCAATTAGTTTTTACTTATAGATAGATAATCAATTTTTTTAGAATAAATAATATGCACAATACTTAAAGAAATAATTCGTTAATCTAATTAATTTCATTGATAAGTATTTTATATAAAAATAATTAGTTACTAGAGTGAGAGAGATAGAGGGGTGATCGGGTAATAGTTCTAATTCTTTTACCATAGAACATAGGGTATAATATGTTTTTACATGTTTACATCTCCTCTCATGCCCTATCTGTCCCATCTCTTTGCTTCCCTTATGTATCTCGGTAGTCACTACCTAGGCATCATGGTTGATGACCAGTGAAAATAAAAGGCATGATGGTGCTCCCAAGACTAATTAGCTAGCGTCGGCTACCCCTACTAAGCTTGCTGAGCAAGGGTGCATGAATTTTAGCACGTTTATGTGTCCCCAAACACTGCTAGTTCACATCACCACCAGTGTAGAGCTTAGTAAGCTTGTAGCTATCTAACACTTGCAATTAGGGCCCAAGTGGCTTAATGTAGCATGATAAGTCTTTTGCATAACCATAATTATGTGAATAAGAAAAGTTTGAAAAACAAACACATGAATTGATGGAACTAATATTTAAATCGATTATACGCAAACCATTTCTAATAAAAGGAGAACCAATACAAAAGGTTCTTTTTAAAAAACAACTAGGCTTCAATGCTATGAAAAGAGCCAAATTAAACTTAAAGTCAATGAAACCCATATAGCAACCTTATTCTAGTGAATCTTAGGCACAAGTAGAACATCACATAGGACAGAGTATCGGCTGCTATGCAAGGCTAACTTGCATGTTCCGATTTCTGTAAAAAGTTGTTACGATCCAAAAAGGATGTGAAATTTCACCCCATGCACATGGTTTTTAGCCGCAGTACATAAGGGTGGAATCTATAAGGACAAGGTCGAATTTAGGCCACTACAACTAAAAACTATCCCATGTTAATTGAACTGAAAGTAGTGAATAACCAAAACAGAATATTTTAACTAATAGAAAATGAATATAACCTAAATATGTTTGGATGTAACAACTATTAACATGTATTTTAGCTGAATGATTTAAAAAGCAGCAAACTTCAATCAAGGAGAAGGAGCAAGAGAGAGAGAGAGTGAGAGGGGGAGGGAGAGAGTAAAGAAATTACCAATGAATTGAAAGTAGAAACTAAAAGTTCAATTGAGTAGATCAATAAAAAATCAAACTTGAATTAAATCTAAGTATTTGAATCAAAGATTTTGAGAGAGAATTAAACTAAACTAATTTACTCCTAAAATCTAAACTAAAACCTAAGGAAAGATTATCCTAAACTGATTAACGAATTGTGGTACCCACGACCACCTTTTATAGTAGCGATATCATTTTTTCACTTTCCAAATTTTAGATGGAGTAGGTTTTTTATTTTCCGCTCTTCATCAATATTAGGTAAACCCTCACAATTAGGAAATTGATTGTACTCCACTTGATTTACAAATTTCACTTGGCTAGAACTTTCCAAACTATGTTCCAATTAGTCTTGTACTCCAAGTTAATGACAATAATATTTCATCAAGTCATTATTCTTGCATAAACATTAAAAAACCAAATAAAATTCAAAAATAATCTCTATTACGAGTAAAAACTAAGTAATAATATGCATCTATTTAGTAACTTTTGGTGATTGAATGAACATTCCCATGCCTAGATTTTGTTTGTCCTCGAGTACAATAAAAGAAAAGAAAAATCTAAGACACCTAACTAACCTTCGTAGGAGTTATTGTTGCACTTAGCACGTGCAACAAGTCCTTTAACCTAGGTTCCCTTTGGTGGACAAGTGTGGCCTTGTGAGGGTTTGTAGAAGATATACCCATAAAATCTATGAAGAAGATAAGAAAAACAAAAATATTTTTTGAATTTTTCAAAATATACAGTAAGATGCATACGAAAAGTTGTAGACACTCAAACAATAATATTGCCCTTGTAACTTAGGTATTAGCCTATACACAAACAAAATATACATGTTGAGCCTCTTAGCCCCCTTAATCACACCAACACACTAGTTTCAGTCCACATACCCTCACAATAGTGAACCCAACCCATTGCTCAGTGTGCAATTGTAAAATCACCATAGCAGCTAGGCCAACTAGAGTTTGACTCAATCCCATGACCTCTTTATTGACTCATGGATTTGGGAAGCAAGCTTTCTCAATAGCAGTATTGCCTCAAATGATAGCAGCTAGTAGTGCATGCCTCAAAGGGACACTTTTTATTCCCGACTTTATGACTTTTTCTAGTTTAGTTTTTTTTAATTTTCGTTCTCAACTTTCTTTTATTATGATTTTTTTTACTTTTTAGCTAAATAAAAGTAAAAACAAAAAAAAAGACAAGTGGAAGACTCAACTATGGAGGCCTGAAATCCTAAGACAGTGGTGATATACAAATAAGGATTGGACTCAAACTTATAAGGAAATGATAGGTTTAAAACTAGGACAAAGATGGTCACATCTTGGACTAAGATCTCTCGTGTACACATTATTCACGTACCACCTAATTTTAAGTCGTAAGAGGTCAAAATCAATCAAGTTAGTGCAAATCCCCGAAATCATACAAAAATAGAAGATCTTTTGTTTTTTTTAAAAAGAAATTCATCTCTTTTTTTTTTCAAAAATTTTTGGAGTATGGCTTCCTCTCCCCTACATTGAAATCACAGAGTGTCCATATTGTAGGGAAAAGAGGAGCCTCAAGGACTCAAAATTAAAAGAAAATGAAAAAGAACATAAGACACTACTCAATATACAACATATACAAGTGAATACAAATAATGTTACCAGGTCGAATACTTACCCAAGCTACCTCATCACCCATACAAAATCACTAGGTGGCTCATGGAGCATCAGACACTCCCCATCAATCTCAAGCTACTGGTTCCTATCAAGTCTCGTCAAAGCTCTTAGGGGCCTGTGAAATGCATTGGAAAATATCCCAAAAAGGTGGACGTAAGAGAAAAATAAGCAAGGATCCACACAAGTCAGGCCTCGTTTCAAATTGCCAAACTTACAAGCCCAATTATTAGCAATATAAGTGACCACATATGCTAGAGAGGAATAAGACAACAACTTATAAATATCACAATTATCTTAAACACTCATTCTAGGGAACATTACATGTATTAATTCATCACCCAAGTCCTCAACTCTCTAATCTCTATATGGTTAAAAATCTAGTCAAAATTATTAGCAAAATCAATATGAATAACAGAACCTAAAATAAGGAACTTAGGAGCATCAAAGAAGTGGTCACAAAATGGTTGGGTTGGAATGGTATAAAGGTATTGGGTATGGGTCAGCTCAATAAGCCTAGGAGAAGTGGGATTCACTAACTTTAAATTAGAAGCGCTTACATCAATCTTATACTCTATACATGACTCTTCGAAAATAATATCTTCCACCTCTATATAATCATCATGCCAACAAATGTCCTCATACCAGTCATTTCATTTATAAGCGAATATCATCACTCTCTACTTCTTCACCCTCAAATTCGTAAATTTGAGCAAAAGGAATAAGTTTGTTGGGTTCAATTAAGACATCATCAATGACATCTCTACGGCTGCTAGTCTTAGATGGAATGTCCGATAATGTAGATATTGAAAGGTCAATCTATTCCCTAGGTTGGCAAACGGTGCATCTATTTGAGATTCGAACCTAGGGAAATAGTGCAACTAAAATCATCATCAAGATTAAGCTCATGCTTTGGATGTCCTAGACTAAAGTTAGGCTCACACACATTATCACCCCTGTTGATTAAAATAGTGAAGCATGTTCTGCTTCATAGTCTCAATCATTTTTTTTTCATCATATCATTCATCATCGTTTCAAGATTTGTACAATGAGCATCCTTAAAGTGATATGAACAACTGTTAATATCATGATCAGAAGGTTTATAATAATCACACCAAATAGGAGCGCAATTAAGAACAAAATGGTATGGTTGAGCATGTAGGTCCCTAAACTAACCATGTGAATAAAAATTAGCTTGACAAATACATGGATCACTAGTAGGATACCTTGGAGTCTCTCTAGCTTTTTCAAATTCATAGTTGTCCCGACCTAAATGTACTACCAAAGCCCAATCTTCATCGAGAGTTTTTGAGAATCATTTACATTTTGGACCATCAAATTATAGTAATCGAATTTGCACGGCCTACTTTTTTGAAATTGAATTGCTAGAACCATTTAACTATCATGCAATAACCTTCTAGGGGGCAAGTCACTATTGTGCTTTATAGATAGTACCCAAAACCTTTCATAGTTGTGAATTTTACCCCAATCCTTAAAAACTTTCCCAAAACTTTTCATATTTGTAAAATTTACCCCAATCCTTAAAACTTACTTCTGAAAATTTTAATTTTGTGCATGTAACATTATTGTCATTAGTACTACTCGAAGCTGTCGTTAAACTTGTATTAGGGTTGCGTGACCAAAAATGATTAATTCAATTAATAATTAATTAAGATAATTAACTACAGTTAATGCTTGAATCATGATCTACTTACCTTGCTCCTAATTATTCACATATTGTGCACACACCAGAAGGAGGCACTTCGGTAGCTCTGTAATTAAACTATATCACTAATATAATTCTAGAACTAAAGGCAAAATTATCAAAAATTAAGGTTGAAGTTCAGGGGATAAATAAGCAATTGTCTGTAATCCATATATCTTTAGTCAACGATGTTAGGCATAATGGAAAATCTTGTTGAAGCATAGTATTCCATTTCACATAAATATCATTTTCAAAATCTAAAAAACAAAAATCCATTTCCTTTGCAAGACATAAATATCAAAAAAGCAGCAAGAAAAAAATCAAGTAAAAAAACCATCTGAAAGGGCAGAAAAAGCAGAACATGATGGAATAGAAGTAGTATAATTTTGAGAAATTACAAAATATATTTGATAAATAACAAAATCCAGAATAATTAAACAACATCATGGGCGCAATAATAGAAAAACAAGAAGTATTATCTAATGATAGTGAAAAGACAAATAAGGTCCAATGGGAAGAAAACATATATCAACAAATGAACCTAATTAAACTAGAAGATCTTAATGTTATTCCTTTAGAAGAATTTGGGAAAAAACTGAATAAAAATTTGGAAGATGGAAGCTGACGGTGAAATCAATAAGATTGGAGAAGAACTCAATATAAACGAAATCGAATCCAACCTAGTTAACGATGTTATTCATAAACTTGAAGAATTTAGTGGATCTCCTAGATGGAATACTCAAATGCCCATCTTATGAGGCCTAGCTACGGTCCAGCGGGTCATATAACCAACTTTTCCTTCTGGTTCATCCCAAAGAAAGCTATATCCTTTGAAGAAATTGGTCTTATCCTAATTGTCCAAATTGATTACTCCTTAAATATTGATGGAGCTCGTAATAGAGAAAAAATATTTGGGTAACACCCCGAATTTCTAATTTCTTCTTTATTACTAATATTAAGCTACGTGGCAGCGAAAAAACCTAGGTGGGGTATTACCGCCATATTTCTATCTTGGAAATACCAGGTTGAGTATCAATCAAGACTTTAATGCAGCTATATTATCAAATCATAACATCAGTTCGAGTCTTACACCAATATAACAAAGTCCAAACTGAACCACAATCCTTAAAACATGTCTAAAGAGAAACTGAATGAATTCGACTAAATCTTACTTCACGGACTTGCACTAATTCAACTTCCCATCCCCATGCTCGTGCACTTACTTGAAAACAAAACATTTTGAAACACACAAGATTAACTCAATAACAATCACCCCTAAAAGTCAAAACACGGACACAAATTCATTTCAAACCATTTCAAGGGTGGGGAATAGTAAGCGCAATACAAGTACTTATACATCCTCAACAGAAGCATATAATATCTCAAGTTCCATTTATTTCATTTCAGATTCCCAAGGGTGAACGACCCCACTGGGTCTCATGGCCAGCACTTGGGTTTAGCGCAGCCAATTTACAATACCCTGACCTACCGTCAACTTGGACGGTTATCACTTAACCATACCTGGCCTACCGTCAATATGGACGGTTACCACTAACCTAGACCACATCCTTCCACAAGGAGGCACGTGGTCGCTCACATGCATGCACTTTACTCGGGGAAGGCTAATGGCCTTCAATAACACAAGAACATAACTTTTCAGTCTTACCCATCCAGCATACACATCCCAACCCGACCTATTCTGGTCTCAAAATATTTCCACATTATTTTCGCAACACAATAAGCCTAATAACCCATGCACTCATTGATTTACCAAAACGTTTCAAAATAAATCACATCAAATATATTAATTCATAGTCACCCAAGAAAATCCCCGAACATCAACACAAAGCACACTTAAAACACCTTTCAAGCATACTCATAGGTCACATTTTTCAAGAGATACTTAGGGAAGCATTAGGGCATGTTTGTTACCTGGTTATCCATAACTTATAGGCTCGGTTTCCTAGCTTGGGCCTAATGATCTGTACCTGGGCTAAGACAACATCCGTACCTAGCCCCTAAATTTTTATAAGACATATTTATAGTCCATCCTTTGCTTAGGAAAAACTTTCTAAGATTTTTAGACAACTTTAGGAATTCAAAAACGTGACTAACTAGTTCCCAGCTCAGGTCAGAAACTAGGCCCAACTTTTAGAGGGCATAACTTGAGGTCATAACGTTGAAATTTAAAGATCTTACCTATTATGGGAAGGTTAGCTCGTCCCGTACAACTTTTATGTTCAGTGTTTCCCCATATTCTATCAACTATGAGGTCAAATTTCCTAAAAATTTCGTATTAACACTAACTAGCTAGATCTGTATAGTCCCAATAGTTGGTCCATCGTTTTCTCAAGTTAGATCTGATTGCCTTGATTCAAAAGTCGTAGTATAAATGACATCTTAGCCTAACGGCCACAAAAAGTTCATAATTTGTCGAGCAGTATAATGTAATGGGTGAATTTTTAAAGTTGAGGGATATTCTAATTTCAAACTAGTACTATTCTACCCAAGAATTCTACCTTAAAGAGTGTTCCATTAGTCTTAATCTCTACAACATTGGTTCACTCGACTACCAACATCAACCCTAACGATTCTAAGGCCCCCCCCCAAACAATCCATGTCCAACCATCAATTTAATTTTTTTAGGAAGTTATGAATATTAAAAAACTCCACACACACCATGACAGTTCACTACCATGTTTGCTCTTAGATTTTTCCCCTAACTTTCCGGGGCCATAACTTCCACTGTCGACATTGAAATTTTATGATTAAGCCAATTTGGAAAGGTTAAACGGTGAACTACAACTTTCATTTTGCAACCCTCGGAAAAATCCGAGTCAAACTAGTTTGAATTTCCCAATTTTTCTAAACTGTATCAGTTACTGACAGCTTCGCACAGTCTTAATAATTTAGTCCTAACTTGCTTGTTTTCACTCTGATTCTTGAAATTCAAATTTTCATATTCACAAGACACATAAATCTATCTACCATACTGTTTTCATGATTTTTAGAGATCCATTTTATTCGAAAAAATTCGTGAAATCGACCTTAAAACTGGATGAGCATAATAGTGTTTATACTATGTCCTTGAAGCTTATCTTCCACTAATCTCAATGGAAATCCTTTCCCAACATGAATATATCACCCTTACCCCAAAACGTCGTCATCCCTAATCATCGTATAAGTCAGCCATGACAAATGGGTGAATCTTTACCTTAAAACAATTCACAGCGAAGAAGAACCTTGGGTTAAATTGGTCCCCAACTTGATACTCCTCTCCGAACGACTTTGAAGCGGCACCAGTAATGGTGAGAGTGGCGGCGAGAGAGAGGGAGAGAGAGAGAGAGGAGAGAGAGAGAGAGGCATGATAGAGAAAGGGAAAATTTTTAAAAAAAAGGAAGCTAGGGTTTGTCATCCCGTTCCCCCTTCTCCACGACGCCTCATCAATTTTCCATCCGCTTTTCTTTTTTTTAAGAAGAAAAAAAAAGATTAGAGATATCAAGCTTTGAACCAACAACCTCTAGGAACCTTTGTTGATATCTGACCACTCTACCACAACCATTCAATTATTCTACCAAAATCATCCCAAAATAAGCGCTACGAGCTCAAGCATATGAGGTGCATTAATTAAAAATTAATCAAATAAATATGAATATATATATATACATACATATATATACATATATATATATATATATATATATATATATATATATATATATATAAGTATGCGATATCTGGGGTTTCACATTCTACCCCTTAAAGGAAGTTTCGTCCTCGAAACTTCGCACACACCTGCTTATTGACATAGGAGGGGGTACTTTGTTCGCATCTCTTGCTCTGGTTTCCATGTGGCTTCCGACACATCATGATTTGCCCGTAAAACTTTTACTAGGGGCATTGTCTTCCTGCAAAGTTGCTTTTCCCATCGGTCTAGTATGCGAACTGGTTGTTCCTCGTAGGACAAATCTTCCCTCAATTGTATGGGATTTGACATGATAACATGGGATGGGTCAGGGACGTACTTGCGCAACTGCGACACATGGAAGGCATTGTGTACTCTGGGTAGCTCAGGTGGAAGTTCCAAATGATATGCCACCTACCCAACCTATTGTAACATAGGGTACAACCCAATATATGTAGGGCTAAAGTTGCTCGTCACGTCAAATCTTCTGATGCCCTTGGTTGGAGACACTTGTAGGAACACTTGGTCTCCCACCTCAAGCTCTAAGGGTCTGCGTCTTTGGTCAGCATAACTCTTCTATCAACTCTGGCTCGCTTTCATCCATTCCTGGATTATTCTAACCTTCTAAGTAGTTGCCTGGATCAACTCTAGTCCAATCGTCAGGGCATCGTTGATCTCCTGCCAACACAATGGAGTCCTGCACCATCGGCCATACAGCACTTCGTACGGGGCCATCATGATGCTGGCATGGTACCTGTTGTTATAAGAAAACTCGATCAGTGCTAGCTGGTCATCCCAAGCTTGCTTGAAGTCCGAAGCGCATGCTCATACCATATCCTCCAGGGTTCGAATGGTTCTCTCCGTCTGTCCATCCGTGGTTGGGTGAAAGGTCGTGCTGAAGCGCAACAGTGTCCCAAACGCCTCTTGCAGCTTCTGCCAGAATCTCGACTGGAACCTTGTATCCCATTCTGACACTGTAAAGCTCGATATACCATACAACCACACTATGTCCTCCAGATAGGCTCGGGCCAGGTGATCCAATGTCCATTTGTTTTTCATGGCTATGAAGTGAGTCGTCTTCGTGAGTTGATCCACATGACCCATATTGTTTTGTTCTTCCTCTAAGTGGGTGGTAATCCTACTACAAAGTCCATGGAGACCGAATCCTATTTCCACTCAGGGATTTCCAAGGGTTGTAAGAGTCCTGTAGGTCTTTGGCATTCGACTTTGACTCTCTAACACGTAAGACATTTCACTATATAGTCTGCCACTTCTTGTTACATATTACTCCACCAGAAAGTCTGTTTTAGATCCTTGTATAGCTTGTTCCCTCCAGGGTGAATGGAATGTGGTGGTGTTGTGTCCTTCATCTAGGATTTTCCTTTTGAGTTCCCGTATAACGGGGACACATTCTCGATTCTAGAACCTTAGCATCCAATCCTTATGGATCACGAACCCAAGTGCCTTTCCTGCTAATACCTCTGTCTTGTTCCTATCCAACTACAGGTCTGTGCACTGGGTGGCTCTAATTTCCTCAATCAGAGTAGGATGTACCTCCATTGTATATAATATAGGTCTAGTTACCCTTGTCACCACATTGAGCTCCAGTTTCTTAAAATCCTCGCACAAATCCCTAAGTAGTGTCAACAAACTATTAAGAGTGGGGTTTGGCCTATGACTCAATGCATCTACTACTACATTCACCTTCCCAGGATGATATTGGAAGTTTACATTGTAGTCCTTAAGGAATTCCAACCACCTCGTCTGCCTCAGGTTCAGGTCCTTTTGTGAGAACAAGTATTTCAAACTTTGGTGATTAGTGAAGATCTCGCAGTGCACCCATACAAGTAGTGTCTCCAAATTTTCTGCACAAACACTACAGTTGCTAGTTCTAAATCGTGAGTCGGGTAGTTCCGTTCATGAGTCTTTAGTCGCGAGGCATAAGCTATGACAGGATCATCCTGCATTAGCACGCACCCCAATCCATTTTTGGACGCATCACTTTACACCACAAAGTCCTTGTCACGAGTGGGTAAGGCCAATATAGACGCACTCATCAGCCTCTTCTTGAGTTCTTGGAAAACTTCCTTACACTGATCTGTCCACTCATACTTGGTAATCTTCCTTGTCAAGTTGGTAAAAGGAGTGGAAATCTTCGAGAAATTCTGAACAAACCTACGATAATGCCTTGCCAAGCCCAAGAAGCTTCTCACCTCTGTCAGATTCTTACGTCTTGGCCACTTCGTTGTGGCCTCTATCTTATGGGGATCCATAGATACTCTCTTATTCGACACTACTTGCCCCAAAAATGCCACTTGACCCAACCAAGACTCAC
Source organism: Selenicereus undatus (assembly GCA_017589665.1). Lineage (NCBI taxonomy): Eukaryota > Viridiplantae > Streptophyta > Magnoliopsida > Caryophyllales > Cactaceae > Selenicereus > Selenicereus undatus. The sequence continues at coordinate 77,131,012 of JACYFF010031958.1, read as the reverse complement.
ACTTTTTCAACTTGGCATACAACTCGTTCTTCCTCAGTACCTTTAGAACGGTCCTCAAATGGTGGGTAATTCCTTCTGAAGTCCTTGATTAAATCAGTATGTCATCTATAAACACCACTACAAATTGATCCATATAAGGTTTGAAGAGCCTATTCATGTGGTCCATAAATGCCGCTAGGGCATTTGGAAGCCTAAAAGGCATCACTGCAAACTCATAATGCCCATATCTGGTGCGAAAAGCAGTCTTAGGTATGTGTTCATCCTTCATCTAGAGTTGATCAAAGAGGTCCCTGCACCTCTAAGTTGGTCAAAAAGGGTGTCTATCCTAGGCAAAGGGTAATGACTCTTGACCACGATCTTATTCAATTCCCTATAATCTATGCACAACCTTAGGGTTCCATCCTTCATTTTTATAAACAATACCGGGGCTCCCTATGGAGACGTATTGGGCTGGATATAACCCTTTTCTAATTGTTCGTCAAGCTGAGTCTTTAACTCCTTAAGTTTCGCCAGTGCCATTCGACAAGGCGCTTTAGAGATGGGAGTTGGTCCTGGTACTAAATCAATACAAAATTCTACTTCCCTAAGGGGTCGCATGCCATGAATCTCCTCCAAAAAAAATTCAGAAAATCTCGAACTACTAGGATGTCTTGAAGGGATAGCTTAGCAGCCTCGGTTTCGACTACATTACATAGGAATCGTTCGCATCCTTGTCCTAACAGTTTCTGGGCTTTCATCGCGGTGATAAGTTTCACTCCACCCCTCGAGATATTCCCTTTATGAACTAGTTCTCTCCGTTGGGCCCCCTAAGGGTTATTCTTTGTTTTGGACAATTTATTTAGGCCTGGTACTTCGCGAACGAGTCTATCTCTAAAATGACACCGAAATCAGTCAACTTAACTTATATAGGTCTGCCAAAAACTCGTGTTCATGCATCTGGATGGGGCAGTCCTCATACAGTTCATCACTTTTTATAGTCTTCCCATCAGGGAGAGTCACAGATAGTAGAGGGGGTCTATGGGTTGGAACGAACCCTAGTGTCTCAACCAGCTTGACAGAAATAATGAAATGCGTAGCACTAGAATCAAACAAGACATCTATCGATTGAGCTTGGAACTGGCCTAGTTTAGTTACTTTCCTAATAGTTCGCTACACACGTGCTACTATGGTTTAATAAGGCATCTCATGCCACATTATCATCCACAACAAACACGTAGTTTTGTTCACAGTCACTTTCACTTGCCATGCTCACATGGCCAGTCTCTTCTTCACATGTCCCATACACATCTCATTAACACCAACAACATTCACATATAAATATGTATATAACCTAAATTCACAATTCTCAGCCAATCATAACAAATAGTTCCATCCATGTAACTGAATAAAGTTCTAATACTTAGAATTGAAATGGTGATTGTTACACACATCAATACTTTCACTATATAAGCACTTTAACAGAACTTCCTAGTTCATATTCACTAGCAAAAGGAAAAAAATAAACATCAGAGTCTTTAAAAACAAAACTTCTAGCAACTACTAGCATCTACTGCTCAGGGGCTTCTAATAGGCAGATACCACGACACATCCTACCGTACCTTCCTCGCTTCCAGTGGGTAACATCAACCTTGTGTTCTTCCTCAACTGGGTTCTCTTCTAGGTCTTCCTCTACTAGATGCTCTTCCTCAGGGTCCTCTTCCTTTAAGGGCTCTTCCTCGAGAGGGTCCTCCTCTTCTAAAGGCTCTTCGTCGCGGTCCTCTTTTAGGTCTTCCTCTTCCATAGGGTCTTTCTCCGTGTCATCCTTATCTGAGGGTTCCTCCCTAGGGTTTCCCTCCTCAATAGGTTCCTCTCCTCGTTCCTCATCCCCCTGCATAAACTCGTTTTCTCCTACAGACTTTTCCTTTTCAGTATTCGCCTCCACTGGGGGTGGTGGTGTCTCATCTTCAGTATCAAGGGTGGGAGGTTGATCATAGGGTCCCACATCTATGAGGTGGTCCACTAGCCCTTCTAAATCCAACCCTGTAGGTTCCCAATTGCACAAGCTACATCTTCGACGAAGTTGAACAACCTATTGTTAGGTTGAAGCTCCCTAACCCGGTAATGCCACACTGGGTCACTTTAAGAGGGTCAGGAGGATTAATACGGCCTGATTGTGCCCAAACCTCAAACATTCGTTCGCGATCCCTTCTAACCTCCCATGAATAAAAGTCTCAAACCACTCTAAGTGGCTAGCAAACTAACTCTAGGCATCTTTCCCATTCTCTAATAACGACCATGTCGCCCTATACAATCTCAACGGTGAGTCACGTTCATACTATTCATTAATAGGTACAAATCATATACATGATCACAAATGAGTAAGCATATGTAGACATGCCCCCTTTTTCCATCCTACACTCACGCTCCAAGCAGTCCTTAGGTCTACAGGTTTTAATTTTATATTTTTTTATTCCTGATCACAATTTTTTAGGCGAGCCTTCAGGTCAGTCAAGCTGCGCTGTGATAACACTCTGTAACACCCCAAATGTATAATTTCTTCTTCATTTCTAATGTTAATGTTCTTAGTAGTGGAAAAACCTAAGTGGAGTGTTACCGCCGTATTTCTTTCTTGGAAATACCAGGCTGAGTATCAATCAATACTCTAATGCAGCTATATTATCAAATCATAACATTAGTTCGAGTCTTACACCAATATAACGAATTCCAAACTGAGCCACAATCCTTAAAACAAGTCTACACAGAAACTGAATGAATTTAACTAAACCTTATTTCATGGCCTTGCACTAATTCGAGTTTCCATCCCCACGCTCGTGCACTTACTTGAAAACAAAACATTTTAAAAAACTGAGATTAACTCAATAACAATCAACCCTAAAAATCAAAACACGCACACAAATTCATTTCAAACCATTTTAGGGGTGGGTAACAACAAGCACAATACAAGTACATATACATCCTCAACAAAAGTATATAATATCTCAAGTTCCATTTATTCCATTTCAGGTTCCCAAGGGTGAGAGACACCACTGGGTGTCATGGCTTGCGCTTGGGTTTAATGCAGCTGGTTTACAATACCCTGGCCTACCATCAACTTGGATGGTTGTTAGGCAATAATTTGTCGCATTTTACATGCCTTTTTCACGTAATCTTAGCTCGTATAATAACGTAATCTTTAGAGTTTTTCTTGTTTTATTAAGTATTCTTTGAGATTTTTACTTATTTTGTTTATTCTTGCAGGTAATAAGTTAAAAAAAGCAAATATCGCGAAAAAGGGCGAAAAAAGGTCAAAACAGGCGAAAAAGCAGAAAAACGGGAGCCAGTCGGGGCAGCCGGCCAGCAAGGTGGCACGATCGTGCCCCCTTGTTTCCTTTGGTTCTTCGCGGCCCGCCTTGTCTTCTATTTAATCCTCTTTTCTCGACCTTGTTCGGGGGGCTTCTTCTTCCACTTCCTTAGGGTAGTCTAGTTTAGGTTTTTAGCCAATAAAAACCCCTTTGAAGGGATTAGATTAGGATTTTTAGTGGTATTGATTTGAGATTCAAGCTTGTAGATTCCAAGTTCGTTCATTCAATTCAAGCACAAGTCTTCTTTGCTCTCTCTTATTATTCAATTTTGTTCTTGCTTAATCTTATTAGTTTAGATTGTATTAGTTTAAGTGTTTAGTTTTGATTGTTAATTCATGTTTTATTTGGTTGTTAGATTTCATTCTCTTTTCTTCAGTTCATGTTTATTATGTTCTTCGTTAGTTTAGGTTTAGGTTTAGGTCTTTTTATTGTGTTAATGATTAGTTGTTAGAATTTGTGGACTTGGGTTGTTATTAGCCTCTTGATGGCTAATTGATCTTGTACTAGGCCTAACCATACCTAATCTATGCTTAGAACCTAGAGTTTTTCCTCACACCCGCCAAGTGTTCGATGAAATCCTTGAGAGAGGTTTCATCCATATTTTTGGGCAATTGACTTATGCTGAGAGGTGAGGTCAATTAGCTAGTGTGGGAGAGGGAATAGCCGAGTTCGGCACATGAAAATAGTATCCGAATCGAGTTAGGTTCGGGGTTGCTAGTTTTATGGTCTAATTGGGCTAACCCCATGAAAATAGGTGGTCAAGCTAATTAGATTAGCTCATGACCCTTGAGAGAGGGCTTGGGTGGTCTTTGATAGTGCAACCGATCATCTCTAGTTCGTGATGTAGTTTGGGTAGGTTGGGACTCGTCTTGATTAGTTGGTTCGTCCATTGGTCAAATCACAACTCCAAGTCGCATGTTTGTTAGCGTAGTTTAGTTTTCACTCCTTCGCCCTTTGATCTCGCCTAGATTGATACGCTCTAGTGAACTCTGATATTTGGAAATACAATTCCCTGCGGACGACACCCCAAGTACTCAACGATACACCTTGCACTTGGGGTTTATAAATATTAAAACACTGTTTTATCACTAACAATGGTTACCGCTTAACCATACCTTGGCCTACCTTCAATATGGAAATTTAGCGCTAACCTAGCCCACGTCCTTCCGCAAGGAGGCACGTGGCCGCTCACATGCGTGCACTTTACCCGGGGAAGGCTGATGGCCTTCAATAACACAAGAACAGAGCTTCTCAGTCTCACCCATCCAGCTGATTATTTACACATTAGGAGTTAACCTTAATCTTTAACCAACATACACATCCCAACACAATCCATTCTGGTCTGAAAACATTTTGACCTTATTTGCGCTACACAATTAGCCCAATGACCCATGCACTCACTGATTTAGCAAAACGTTTCAACATAAATCACAGGAAATATCTTATTTCATATTCACCCACAAAAATTCCTAAACATCAACACAAAACATATTCAAAACACCCTTCAAGCATACTCATAGGTCACATTTTTCAAGAGATACTCGCGGAAAGGTTAGGGCATCATTGTTACTTAGTTATCTGCAACTTACGGGCTCGGTTTCCTAGCTTGGGTCTAGTGATCCATACCTGGGCCAAGACAACATCCGCACTTAGCCCCGAAATTTTTATGAGACACATCTATAGTCCATCCCTTGCTTAGAAATTTTTTTAAAGATTTTTAGACGACTTTAGGGATTCCAAAACATGACTAACCTAGTTCCCAGCTCAGGTTAGAAACTAGGCCCAACTTTTAGAGGCCATAATTTGAGATCTTGATGTCAAAAATTGAAGATTGTATCCATTATGGAAAGGCTAGCTTGTCCCCTACAGCCTCTATGTTCAGTATTTCCCCATATTCTATCAACTAGTAGGTCAAATGTCCCAAAACTTGTGTACTATCACTAACTACCTAGATCTCTGTAGTCCCAATAATTGGTCCATAGTTTTCTCAACTTATATCTGATTCCCTTGATTCAAAATTCGTAGTACAAAGGATATATTGCACTATTGGCCACAAAAATTTTATAATTTTTGGACCAGTATAATGCCGTGGGTGAATTTTTAAATTTAACAGATATTTTGGTCTCAAATCGGTAGCGTTCTACGCCAAAATTCTACCTCAAAGAGTGTTCTTTTAGTCCCAATCTCCACAACGTTGGTTCACTCGACTACCAACATCAACCTTAATGATTCTAAGCCCCCCCTAAACAATCCACGTTAAACCATCAATTAACCTTTTTTTGAGAAAGTTATGAGTATTAAAAAAACTCCACACACACCATCACAGTTCATTGCCCAGTTTGCTCCCAGATTTTTCCCCCAACTTTCCGGGGCCATAACTTCCACTCCTGACGTCAAATTTTATGATTAAACCCAATCTAAAAACGCCAAATGATGAATTATATCTTTCAATTTGAAACATTGGGCAAAATTCGAGCCAAACTAGTTCGAATTTCCCAATTTTCCTAAACTGTCTAAGTTGCTGACAGTTTCGCACAGTCTCGATAATTTAGTCATAACTTCCTCATTTTAACTCTGATTCTTGACATTCAAAATAATTAATTTCATATTCACAGGACATGTAAATATATCTACCATAATTTTTTCATGATTTTTAGAGAACCATATTATTCCCAAAAAATCCGTGAAGTCGACCCTAAAATTGGATGAGCATAATAGTGTTTATACTATGTCCTTTAAGATTATCTTCCACTAATCTCAGTGGAAATCCTTTCCCAACATGAATATATCACCCTCACCCCAAAACCCGCCATCCCTAATCATCAAATAACTCAACCATAACAAAAGGGTGAATCTTTACCTCGAAGCAATTCGCAGTGAAGAAGAACCTTGAGTCGAATTGCTCCCTAACTTGATACTCTTCTCTGAATGACTTCGAAGTTGAACCAGTGAGAGTGAGAGTGGTAGTGAGAGAGAGAGAGTGGCAGTGAGAGAGAGAGAGTGGTTGTGAGCGAGAGACAGAGAGAAGAGGAAGAGAGAGAGGGGAAAAAAAAGAGGAAGCTAGGGTTCAATTTTGCCTCCCCTTTTCCTTTTTTTTAAGAAGGAAAAAAAAGAGCAGAGATACCAAGCCTCGAACCCATAGCCTCTAGGAACCTTTGTGGATGCCTGACCACTCTACCACAACCATTCAATTGTTCTACCAAAATTATCCCAAAATAAACACTACGAGCTCAAGCATATTAGTTCGGTTGAGAACGCATTAATCAAAAATTAACCAAATAAATAAATAAAATATATATATATATATATATATATATATATATATATATATATATATAAGTAAAAAATATCCGGGGTTTCACAATTTGAGCATTGGAAAAGAGGTGTGACTAATGTCCTAAACTTGAATACTATATGGATTGCTGGAACTTTCCTAAACTATATTGAACATTTTCTTAAACTATATTGAACATATTTTTTTTGGCACTGTAGCTTATTCGCATGACTCATTAGATGAGGATGATAAAAAGGTACTAAGAATGATGAAAACACCAGCTGCAATATTCAAAAAGGAAATCAAAATCGAATTTATCAGAGCTAAACTTGATTCCGAACAAAAGTCTAGAGAATAGCAAAGAAAAATTAAAAATATAGAGTTTTGGGATATAAGATATCTAGAAAATTATATTGTAGAATTTAGTCAATATTATTACAAAATTGGGCATAATGAAACAAAGTTGGTATGTTTTATGACAAATTCCCATATCCGATCAATTCTATAATTAAAAAAAAAACATTCCATGGCTTGAAAAAGCAGATACCATTGATACCTTTCGTATAAGAATATTTTATTTATGAAAATGAGTCAATGGTCAATATCTTGGTCTCCAAAGATAAAAGAAAACAAAGAAACAATTTCTAACTTGTTGGGATCATCCTCATCAGTGGGAAAATGAACCTAAGAAGTGAACAAAAAGAAAATTTCATAAGAAAAAGATCATGTGGAGAAAAATATAAAAAAATTATTATAACAAGCCAAGTCCCAAATGGTGTAGATTTTTTTAGAAAAATCACTTATTGTCCTGCATGGAAAAACAATTGTAAGTCTTGGGCATAAAGAGAAGTAGGACATTATGCAAACAGGTGTAAAAGTAGGAAGAACAACAAGATTATTAAAACTTTGGATAGTCTAGATTATTTTAAGCCTAGTGAGGAAGAAGCACTAGATCTAGCCCTAAAAAGCAACAAGGGTATTGTTGAGATTGTACTAGATGATGAATGTGAAGATAGTGATTATAAAGAAACTAGTCACACGATAGAAAGTAGTTCAATCAGTCTTGATGATCTTCAAGGAGAAGAATATACTGTAGATAATGAGAATGAAGATGTCAAAGGAGATTGGTCTATCCTATAATTCATAAATACATGATCTATAAAAAATCCATCTTGTAATTAAGAAGTATGTATATGAAATGATAGAAGGAGGTTTAGAGATAAAAGACTGTGAGTATGATGTGGGAAAAGCTAATCTCATTAATTGGAAAACATTCTTAAGGATAAGAAGGATTGAAAATGTAGGTATATTCATGCTAGAAGTGTCTACGTCCAAATCACACCAATACAATATTATGGCAAAGGTATTGATCTATGTGCTTTGCTATGTGATATCAGGCATACCAACTTTAATAATTAAATTATCATAGGGATTAAGACCCATTTGTGTACTGGTTCAGTAGAATTCAATTACGACATGGATATTCTGTGAGCCTAAAAGATGAATTTGACACAAATTTTCTATCTCTTGAGATAAAAATAGTTGGAATGGACATGAAGAGAGGAGGTTACCAACTAAGAATATTTTGGAAAATGATCTATAAATTAGATAATACCATTGATCCAAAAACTAAGGTACTAATGATAGAGGTGAAAAAAATTTGAAAGTCTTACCCCTATGCAAAAAATTCAAAGGATAAGATCCAATCCGTAGAAGACAAAAATTAGCAAGTCATGGATATCTAACTTTATCAATCCCACAAAAATCAATCGGAAGAATGTAATAAAAATCTATGATAATGGAAAATTTTTCATTAAACCCCAATTATTAAGAAGTATGAGTGTAAGATCAAACTATGGAGAAGAATCTTTAACAGCAAAAGAAGAACTTAAAAATGATTACACAATTAGTATGACCAGTGACATAAGTAAAATGAGTTATGATCCTGCAAGAGAGAGTGTAGATTGGGGAATGAGTTTAGATAGAAGTGTCATTGGATGCAACTAAGGACTGTTAGTGAGTCAATATACAAGGATGAATTAGTCAAAAATATGACTATAGAGATATATTCTGAGGCGACTAATACTAACCCTAATAGTATTTATATCCCACTAAATGTATCTTTAGAGGGATATAATAGGTATGAATTGTATGCTTACATCAATAATGGTTGTTCTGTCTGTTTTGAAAAAGATCTCTATTTTTGGAATTCGTGTGGGAAAAAGCAAAGAATCCTTGATGGGTAAGAATAGCTAATAATAGCATAATGAGCCACAAGGAAGCCATAGATGGATTATCCATAGAAATTGGATAAGCCTAATGCATTGTACCTATTGTATAGGCCACTAGTCAACCATCCCATAATATGATAATTAGAAATAATTTTCAAAGCCCATATTCTTTACGCACACATACTGGAAGCCAAATCATATACACGATAAATGGTCACTCTGTTCCTATTGATAAACTAAATAAAGCATACACTGATTAGAACATTGAGTTTACACGCAGCCAACGTAGTGAGAAGGTAATTCTCTCACAGCATGAAGTAGCTCTGACAATTTCACTACTAAAGTTATCTATTAAAGAGCATATTGTTGGACAGCAAGAAAAATTATGCAAAGAACTCTACTATGATAATCCTCTTAAATTTTTGGAAAAACATAAAACATTGGCAAAGATTACTTTGTTAAATCCCAATACTATTATCCGAGTTAAACAAAGTGTGTATACATACTAGGATATCCAAGAATTTGATAAACAAATCAAAGAACTTTTTGATAAAGGATTAATTGAAAAATAGTAAGAGTCCTCACACTATCCCACTTCATGATGAGAAATCATGTTGAAGAAAAAAGAGGAAAAATTAGAATGGTAATCAATTACAAAAGGTTTAATGATAATACTGTATTTCATGGTTATTATATTTCTAACAAAAAAGTTCTTTTCAATAAAATTCAAAGGGCTTCTTGGTTCTAGAAAAGGGGCTGTAAAAGTATATACTAGCAGATAAAAATGGATGAGGAAAGCATTCCTTTGATTGCTTTAAGGGCCCTCCAATGACATTATCAATGGATAGTAACGCCATTTGGTCCAGAAAATGCACCTCAAATATTCCAAAGAAGAATGGATAATACCTTCAAAGATCTTAATCGTTATTATCTAGTTTACATTTATCATATTCTTGTCTTTTCCAAGACTATAGAACTTCACAAAGACTATGTTCCAGCAGTCACCTAAAGATGTATTAATCATGGTATCATCTTTCGTATAAACAAGTGCATTTATGTCGAACAAGAAATCGAGTTTTTAGTCTAGAAATAAAAGCTAGACGAATCATCCTACAAAAGCATATTCAAGAAAAAATGAAAAATTTTCCTGAGAAAATTGAAGATAGGAAGTAATTAGAAAGGTTTCTTGGATGTCTGAACTATGCTTCAAATTTCATTAATGTTTAGCTGAATTGAGAAAACCATGACAGTAAAAACTCAAGAAAGGTTTCTATGATATTTGGGAGTTATGCAGTACTACGATTTTCTTCCTTGATAGATCTGAAGTTGGTGGTGTTAGATTCCTAGAAAATTCAATCTCCCCTGATGACGCCATCATGAAAGCCTGAGAATATGGAATGGTAGCTTGTCTCATGGAAACAAATCCGAAGAACCCATTCTTCGCAAGAATAACAAAGTTTCCAAGGTGTATGTTTAACAAGATCCATTAGATTCTGACATGTCTTGATGGTCCAATAAAAATTTCATATGATAGAAGTCTATATGTCGAGATATATTGCGCAATGATTAAGTATAAAAATGAAAAGGCCAAACCAGCCCATTATCTTGTTCAATTAATTGATCTAGAAGCTCCCAATAATCAACGACAAGAACGATTTCCAGAACAATGAGAAGCGGTTAGTGATCATACTTCAGCAAGAGTCATTGGATTTTACAACATTTGTAATCAAATGTGGGCATTGATTGGACAAGGAAACATACTAATGCATTGTAGGAACACTGCTTTTACTTATCATAGTGATTTCATCAAATATATGAAGGTAGAAGCAGTTACTTCAAAAGACATCATCGATTATCTCTTTGATGTTGGAGTTGGAAAATTCGTACCAAAAAAAAGGAAAGAAATATGTACATGAATTATTTGAAAATTGGGATGCAGAGTATTTTCAACTTAACGAAGATTTTGATGATTATCTAAATAATTATGGATTGGAAGAAATTATTGGATATGAAGGCATATAGAATCCCAATATGGATGACTAGTCTTGTCAACAGGAAGTGTTATGAAAAGTTGTTGAGCCATTATGTGGGCTTTTTTCAAGTGTCAAGTCATTGCAATCGGCCGTAGCCATGTGAAAGCATCCTTTAACAGTATATGTGCTGTAGCCATTAGGGCATCCCATGTGTTCTCTCTCCTCTATAAAAGAGAAGTTGAGTGTATGAAGGGATATGGTCATTTGAGCATGCTTGAGTAAAAGAAAAGTTCGGATTTTCCGTTTCTCTATGCGTAAGCATCTCGTATAATCTTAACTGTTTAAGTCCCTTTCAATCTTCCTTTGTAACATTATTCAATCGAACCTTATGTCTTAAATATTTTAATTTCTTCATTAGAGTCTGACTATCCTTAAAATATAAAAAACTTCATTAGTGATCATGGTTTGAGGTAGGAAATGAAACGATCCAACATTGACTACATTCAAGTAATAGTCACAACTGTCTAATTAAGTTGTATTATTTTTGTTGAGCATAGTGGGCCCATAATCACAAAAAATATAATATTTACAATATAAGTTGAGATTGTAATGACTGGTACTAGTAAAGTCATTATAAGAAGTTAAAACATTTAGAACAAACATATTCCCTTAAAAAATAGCGAAATAACTAAGAATACCCATTTTCATTCAAAGTTGAAATTTCTGAAAGTTTTAAGCCAAAATAATAATAAAACGACCTAGAAAGTCACTTTCCTCAAACCTTGAGGAATTAACAAGTTTATCATCTTATTTTGTTGGGCCAACAAACTTAGGTATCATACCTAGACGCACCGAAAAGTTAACAATTAAGTTTTCAAAAGAAAACACATTGCGTCCGAAATAGGTCAGACCATCTCATTCACTCCCGCACACACAACATCCTAAATTTCCTATTTTTACAACTTTTTGTCAAAATCTGAGCATGAAAGTCATTAAGCCTAGAAAAATAACTCCAAAAGGGTTCGGGTTCATATTAAGAAAAATTAAAAACTAGCAATTTTTTTATTTGTTGAAAATTTCAATTTTCAATTTTCATTTTGGATTTTAGATTTTTGTTCAAACAAGCAAACAGACTGAAAAGAGATCATGAGACACCAATGAACTTCACAAAGCAAGTTATCTAAATAAAAACTTATGAAACAAGTATACAAATAGAAATCATGAAACAAGTAAGATAACGAAGCAAAATAGAAAATAGTGACCTAAAGTCAAATAGCTGTCGTGGGCAATGGTGACAAAAACATGTTAAAATTAGAAAAGCATGTAAAATTTTCCTGCAAGCACATGGTTTTTATCCGTGGCATTTGAGGGTCGAATCCATAGGAATGGGTTTGAATATAGGCCACCATAAATAAAAATTATTCCATATTAATTGGACTAAAAGCAGTAAACAAGCAAAATAGAATCATTCAACTAATGGAAATTGAATCCAGGCTAAACATGATTGGATTTAACAATTACAAAAATGCAATTTAGCGAAACGATTCAAAAAGTAGGAAGACTTAATAAAGAAGAGGGAGGACACGTGACAAAGAAATAGGAACAACCAC
>JACYFF010031958.1:77102688-77115779 GCA_017589665.1 Selenicereus undatus | reverse complement strand
AAATGTGGACCAGTCTGCGCATAGGGGTGGTCGGTGGATCATGGGGAAACAGTTTGTCCTTGGCCGGCTACCCTCTCCTAATCTGACATTTGGCTGTAAATTTAGTGTTGTTCTCGGGTTTCCGAGGCTGGCTGGCGGGCGTGATGAGATCCTATCAACTTCGGGGTTTAAAGAGGAGTCACCTCAGGACCTTGATCTGCACCACGCCTTTGGATATCCCTTGAACCAAAGATCCTCTCTGTCTAATATGGGTTTTGCCACTCATTGAGGACGAACGGGATGGCGCTCTACGTTCTAGGTAACTTTGAGTGGTATCTTAGGGAGGTGGCGTCTCCTCCTCCTCCGCTACTGTCCGTTTATGAAGAGCTATAGCTGAACAAAGATCCTCTACGTAGGGCTTAATAGGGGCAGGATCTTTGAGGTCCGCCGACAGGAAGCACTCAACGACTCGAACGAGGAAGAGAGCTCGGGGTCAGATAACCAAACCCCCATCTCTAGTAATGGAAGTAAGGAGTAAGGCTCAACTAGCAACGAAATTTGGGGTGTGTATTCTATGTGGTTCTTTTTCGGGTACTCCACAAGCGTTTGTAACAAAATGATGGTTCTCTTTGCGAGAGCTTTGCCTTAGCTTCGGTGTTTTTGGTTGCTTTTATTGACCAGGTGGCCCGGTTACCGATGGCTGACTATGTGACGTTTTGGGGCTCGACCCTCTGGTTTAGGACCTGAATGGACAGCCTCATGGTCCTTCTCCTGGACAGGGAGCCTTTGTGACGATGACATCTGAGCCGGATACTAGGTAATCTATTGGTACGTGGTGAGAGCTGAGTGTTACATTGATGCGGGGGCCTCTTAGGATTGTGTGGTCCCCCTTTAGCCCCCTCTATAAAGGTGGAGCAGGAATCCCTATGAAAGATCACTTGAAAGCACTCTCGAATCTTTTTAGAGATAGAGGGATAAGAGTTCTAGATAGAGATTCGGTGTACTATCCACCTCATGGCCTTTCCCCCATTCCGGGACACTGAAGAGATGGCTGATCATGCCAAGGAAACCTTCAAGTGGCACCTGAGGAGGGCATCGGATCCACCTCTTCTGCTCCCAGAAGATTACCAGGACTAATGTCTGAGCATTACCGTGCCTAATGAGGAGGAAGCTGTGCGCAATTTTAACATCCCAAAGAATGTCCGGGCTACCTTTTACGCCATGCTGCTTAATAAAGCTGTAGAACTGGGCATAGTAAACGGGTTCATGGCCGTAGATTTGGAGGCAACCCTTAAAGGCTTATGGTGGACTTCTTTTGAGTCTTGGCTAAATGTCAATAGGCGTGGCCTTCTGGAGGTGCAACTTTGCCAGTGGACTCTCGCGGGGGGTTTTTATGGGATGGTGAATGGGTAGGAAGAAAGCTTGAGTTCAAATGATCCCCTAACCCCTTCTAGTGATGAAAAGTAGTGTTAGAGTTTTCAAAATCCTTCCTTGTATTATGCTCGACATTGGGTTTTCCTCCTTATGAGGCGTGTCTGTAATGACTGGTGTTGATAATAAAATGTTGCACCTCTATGCTAGGGTTTGATTTCTTCACAAATATTTTATGTTCCACTCTTACGGCGGTCACGCATGGCTATAATGTCCACCCTCGAACTTATCAAGCCTTTGGCTCCTAAGGGAGTTCGGAGGATAGATCCCATTCTCTGTACCCTGCCGGCAGTCTTATTGATTGGCATTAGGGTAGGGACCTACGGTGGCCAACCTATAGGTAAGACATTTGGGCTATGATCTGCCCCTGCAACTTTGGGGATGCCCAGAGCAGTCTCTGAGGTACAGGAGCCATGTGCCAAGGGTAGAGTGGCTCATTGGCTTTCCTACCTCTATGGGAAACATCTTGTTCTTTGGCATACCCACCTCCCTCTATAAAAGTAGGGTAAAACCCTCTTCGAAGCATCACTTAACCAGTCTTCTCAACCTTTGTAGTAAGAGAAAGAACGATAGTGGTTAAGAGAGAGAGAGAGAGAGAGAAGAGCCATGATGTTTCCTAACTTCCTCAGCACCGAGCAGGCGGAGGAGTATATTAGGGAAAACTTGCTTTGGTCTTTAAGGGAATCCTATACTCTTCGACCTAGTTTGCTTATCGAGAACCACCACAATCTTTACCCTAACTTCGACCTTCTCTTGGCAATGCGGTACGCTCACAACTCCCGTATTTCTGAGATGACGTAGGCCATTTTTTACGCCATGGTGCTCAACGATGCTGTAGAACTAGGACTCTTGAGTAGGATCATGATGGATTGCATAATGTCAATCCTGAGGGAGTTGAACCGGGCTGTTATTGAGTCCTGGCTGTTGGGAATCGAGGAAAGGCTTAAGAGAGTGCAGATTCCCCATCTTGTTGACCTGATTGCCAATCTTGTACTGGCGAGCGGCCTTGAAGAAGACTCGACGTTAAGCGACACCCCTTTTGCTTCAAGTGACAAGGAGTAGGCACAGGGGTCCTTTTGCATCTCGCTTCGTCGTTGTCTTGTAGCCTTTGTAGAAGCTTATCTGTAGCTACTCATAATGAATCATAAAAGGTTGTCCCTTGTCGTATGGACTTGATTCTCTATTTAGTGCCCTTACATTTTTCTTTGTGTGACATCCTAAGTAGACTTATATCCCGCAGACCCTAGGCTATGTTTAAAGACCGACGACTGGTTCTTATCTATAAAATTGATCGCCGACCTTTACTAAAGACCAGAGTCAATGGCGATTGATCTTGGGATCGTGTTGGGGGACCCTTAGCCCCCATTGGGGCTAAGAGTTTAGCGAATGGCCCTGAGGCCATGCTTGATGACCCTTGTCTCTTCATTAAGACTAAAGATGTAACAACCAGCTCCTACGACAAGCTGCATGATCCTTAGCCCGTATTGGGGCTAAAGATGTATCGTCCAACCCTTAGCCCGAGCTACAGGATCCTTAGCCCCTGTTGGGGCTAAAGGTGTGTCGCCCGACCCTTAGGCCGAGCTGTAGGGCCTCTAACCCCCATTGGGGCTAAAGGTGTAACGATCGACCCTTAGACCAAGCTGTAGGATCCTAGCCTCCCCTTGGGGCTGAAGGTGTATCGCCCGGCCCTAAGGCCGAGCTGCTAGACCCTTAGTATCCGCCCCGCTGAGGCTGGGCTATGGGACCCTTAGCCCCCATTGGGGCTAAAGGTGTATCTTTAGACCCTGAGGCCGAGTTGAAGGACCCTTAGCCCCCATTAGGGCTAAAGGTGTATCGGCCGACCCTGAGGTCGAGCGGGAGAGGCCTCAGCTTCCCTTGGGATGCCAGGTGTCGCCTTGGGTGCCATGCGTCAAGATGACATCCCCTCGAATCCCTTGGGAAGAGTGCCTACCTTTATCCTTCTCTTACCTCGCTTATATAAGGGAAGTCGGATCCTTTGGGGTGAGTCACTTCATCGCATTCAAAAGTTTCCTACAGAGAGAAGTGAAGTTCTATAGAGAGAAGCTTTGCGTCTCCCTTAGTTTGTATTCAAACTTACTGCAGCGTCTTCATCCCCTCCCTTTGAATCTTCAAAGGTTCTATGCATATCTTCATCTCTGTCTTCAATACACCCTTCATCCTCTTTCTCGGTATGTTCCTCGTGCCTTTCTAAAGGGGTCACATTGTGTACTGTATTTATATAAGTATGTCTTCATATTGTTCATCGAGTGGGAAAGTCCCTGAGAGATCAGCCGGTCCCCAAGTGGAGGGTCGCCATCCTCAATTTCCAAGCCTCCTAGTCCTAATTGATGGTCGAGTAGTTGCACACATTCCATCAAAGAATCAATTTAGGGAATTGAAGAAAATCCCCTATGCCATGCCGATATTTGACCACAGCACCCCCTCGTGGTTTAGCTACGAGTGCTCTTTGACTCCTAGTATCCTCAACATTGAGGAAGATGTCGTTTAACCATGGGAAATTGATGTAGCAGTTGACCGTATGCTTGACTTTCAGGAACGTAGAATGGCCAAGACCAGGAAGGCTGCTCGGCTGAGGAATCCTGACAAGCTTCTGGCAAAGGGTACTTCTGAAGGTAATCCTCGCTCCTCCTCTGGCTCCCATAGGTCGAGCATTGAGGTTGAGGTCAAATCTGCCAGCACCAGTTCTTCCTCAGAGGCGGAAACAAGTAGCTTGGGAAGGGCCATACTTAAGGAGAGAGGCCACACTCAAGAAGAGCCGGTTCAAGAAGTTGTGGCCGAGGGGATGGTCTTTCCTAGGGCCCCACCACGCTCAGACATCTAGGATGGGCTGAGCACTCACTTCCCAAACCCAAAAGTCGTGAGCTCCCTAAAGAGACCAGCCTTGGAGGAAAAGTACCTTCTGCCCGCAGGATATAGGTTCGTGCTCCTCGAGGCAGATGCTACTGTAAATAAGCCACCCGCCAAATGTATAGCAGTGTACCGGACGACCTTTATCTACCGTGTGAGGTTTCCTCTTCACCTTGTGATCGTGGACATCCTAAATAAGTATAACCTTGCGCCTGCGCAAATTGTGCCTACTTCCTAACACAACACATGCTCTTTTATAGCGACGTGCGAGTTACGTGGGTTGACCTACATAGGCGGCTCATTTGCACAGGCCCATTTGGTCCAAAGGTCCTCTAGTGAGACTGGGGACCTTGGGTGGTATTGCTTTAATAATAAGAAGGGTTTCATGATAGCTATCGAGAAAAAGTCCAAGGTTAAAAACTGAAAATATGACTTTCTCTTCGTACGTTACGAGACAGGTTAGGGAGACCTTCTCAATTGGAATAAGGGGAAGCCGGTCCGTAATCCGTACAGGGAGTCGCCTGAGGATGAGAAAAGGGATGCTCGCTACTTCCATTTCTATGTTCGGGACGACGACCGTCCTAGGCCGATACTTAAATTCATGGCTTGGGGTGGTGGATGCCCAGAAGGGGCTCGAGCGAAAGTGGAGTAGATCAAGTGAGAGGGAACCTATGAATTGGCTTAAGGATGAAATATTTTGCCAACGACTTTTTCTTGGCTGCCGGAGGCTAGCTTATCCTTAAGGATTTTTCTAAGGGTACTGAATGTTTCTCTTGTACGTAGATTTTTCTGTTGGTTCTGACCTGACTGTCCTTTGTCTTGTCTAGAGCAAGCGAGGGCAAAGTTATCACGCCTGGAGTCCGGGGATGCCATGGCTAAGCAAGTTGCCGTTGATGGCGAGAAGGTCCGGGAGGAAGAACGGTGCAAGCACGTGGAAGCGCAAGCCAACATGGTTTAAACCTAACACCCAGCATTTACCCTCCTTTACAACTCTTTTCGAGTGCAATGTGCTCCCTGATTTTTCTTTTCTTATAGGCTCCGTCACTAGTTCCTCGCAGCAAGAAGCCTATAGTGGGATCCTTGAACCTTCCCCACTTAGGTCCTCGCAAGCGACCACGGGGAGAGGATGGACATGATGCGGCCACGACGTCTACTCCTGCCCCTTGAGGGCCGGGGATCCCTCATCAAAGGGCAAAGGAGTAGAGGGGGTCGTCCAACGTCAGAGGTTAGGAGGTCGTTTGGCCTCTAGCAAGGGACAAGGATCCCCTATTACTGGTGGGTCTTGCAGCGACCAGAGGTCCTCACCGCAGGCTGCGGGAAAGCCCTCAGTCCATACACGGGTTCTGCATGCAAACTTCTTGGTGGCTGACGCCTTGGCTAAGCGCACCTTGGTTGAGAAATTGGCTAAGTCATGGTCATTGGCGCCGGCCAGTTCTGTTAAGCCGACTCCAATTGATGAGGAGCAAGTGGCTATTGCTAAGGTGAAGCTAAGTCTACATCGTTTTATGCTATTTGTCTTTTTCCTTCCTTATCTAAATGTGCCAAGTCTTTTTTAGGCCCTTACCCGAGCATTAAAGTTAGCAAGGTCGAGAACATTCGTTTCTACTTGAGAGGGGTTGAAGAGGGAGAAGGAGGCCTTACAGGCCAAGAAGAAGACTTACAGAACCAGCTAGAAGAGGCCTGCTCCAAGGTGGAGGCCGACACTGAAAGGTCGGCTAAAGCTGAGGATCGGGGCTAGCAACGGGGAGCGACGAAAGCACCGATTTATTTCGGGAAGTCCTGCTGACTCTGGCACCTCAAGCCTTCCGCATTGACGGCTATTTTGAGGCATACGTTAAGTTCGTCGAGGATCACCGGTGTCCCGAAGGCCGAGGGTCAAGACCCTAAGTTTGTAGAGTTTAAGCCTCTTACCGCTATTAAAGAGGGCCTGGGCGACGAGGAGACCATGCCTCTAGATGGTGAGGCTGTAGCGCCTGACGAGGAAGGTGATGCCGCCGGGGTTGCCGAGGGTAGTGATCGTGAAGAAGACCCTGACGTCTAGGGCCCCTAGAGTTTTGTGTTTACTTCTTTTTGTCTTTCTTTTTCATTATTTGTGCTTGTATCCCTTCTCCCATTCAATCAATGAAAAGTGTCAAAGTTTTTTGCACCGGGCCTTCTGCTTTATTTCTTGCCTTTCTACTTGTTGTTTCGCTTATTCCTATTTACTTGCTTGTCATTGCATTTCTTTGGCTAGTCTGCTTATACTTTATAAGGTGGTGGCCCCTGAGCGAAATGACAATGGACGGTCTAAGGTCCTATGGTCCCCACTGGGACCAAAATCGCAGCAGTCGGTCATAAGGCCGTAGTTAAGGACCTTTAGTCCCCATGAGGGCTAAAAGTAGAGTGACAGGCCATGAGGCCGTACCAAAGGACCCTTGGCCCCTAGTGGAACTAAAGTGCTACTATCGGCCTTGAGACCGTGTTTGAGGATCCTTAGCCCTCAGTGGGGCTAAAAGTATAACATTCAACCTTGGGGTCGTGCTTAAGAACCCTTAGCCCCCAATGGGGCTAACAGTAGAGCGACTGGCCTTGGGGACGTGCTTAAAGACCCTTAGCCCTCAGTGGGGCTAAAATTATAGAGACCTGTCCTGGGGCCGTGCTTAAGGACCCTTAGTCCCAATGGAGCTAAAAGTACAGCGATTGGCCCAGGGGTCGTGCTTAAGGATCTTTAGCCCTTAGTAGGGCTAAAGGTATAGCGACCAGCCATGAGGTCGTGCTTAATGACGCTTAACCCCTATTGGGGCTAAAAGTGCTAGTAGTAGTACATGAATGTTGTGCTTACGTCCATTGTATTGATTGCACGGAAAAACATTAGTACATGAATGTTGTGCTTGAACATAGAACAAGTGCAAGTAGTAGTACTTTCGCAGATTGCTGCTATGCCATGTTCGCAGTATTGGCGTTCTGCTAGGGGTCTCTAGGTGATATCTGCCAGGCTGTACCTGGACAGTGACCTTATAAGGTCCCTCCCAGTTCGCCGTTAGCTTACCGTGTTCTCCTGCGCGAGCTATGACCTTAGTACAGCGAAGGACAAAGTCCCCCACATTGATGGGGTGGAGTTTAACAACGCGGTCATGGAGGCATGCGATGCGTAGTTTGCAGAGCCCCTTAAGGAGGAGGGAATCCCCTTGGATTAAGGGTAGGAAGACTAGTGCTTCCCGGAGCGCGGCGTTGTTCAACTCTTCGTGGAATGTGGTAAGGCAATGGATGTGTAGAGCGACTTCCATGGGCTGAACAACTTCAGACTCGTATGCCAATATGAAAGGTGTTATGCCCATGGTGGTCTTTTCGGTGGTCCTTAGTGGCCACAAGACACCATACAACTCGTCCGCCCATTTGCCGTTAGCCTCGTCTAGTTTTTTCTGGAAGCTATAAACGATGACCTTGTTAGCTGCTTTAGCCTGGCCATTGGTCTAAGGGTGGACAACGATGGTAAACTGGACCTGGCAACCGAGGACGTTCAGGTAATCTGTGAATTTGGTGGTATCAAACTGAAGCCTGTTGTCGAAGATCATTGTGCAGGGGATACCGAAGCGAGTGATGATGTTTCTCCAGATGAATTTTCACACCTCAAACGCGCCGATGGTGGCGATGGCTTTTGCTTCTATCCACTTGGTATATAGTCCACCGTGACAAAAAGGTATTTGCGCTGACCCGTGGCTTTGGGGAGGGGCCCAAATATGTCCACGACCCACGTAGTAAATGGTAAGGGCTGACAATGGGTGTCAAAGGGGTGTTGGGCAGTCGTTGAACCGGAGCAAACTTTTGACACTTGTCGCAAGTGCGAACTAAGTTCTTAGCATCATCTCGTAGTCTTGGCTAGTAGTATCCAGTTCGTATTGTCGTGACTGCAAGAGCGCTGTCTCCTATGTGGGACATGTACACCCCTTCATGCAACTCCTCCAATATGTTCTTCCCCATCTCTGGGGTTACACAGCACAAAAACGACCGGGCGAAAGATCGCTTGTATAGGATCCCGTCATAAAGAATAAACCAGTTCACTTGTCTCTTTACCCGGTTGGCCTCCTTAGAGTTCATGGGCAGGGCACCCTTAGCTAAGTATGCGCGAATGGGATCCATCCATGTCGAACTCCTGTCCAACCAAAGCGCCTCACGAGGGTCGATGCTTCTTTCCGTTAGAGTTTCCAATTGAATGTGCTTCAGCTTCCCAGCTTCGGAAGAGCTTGCCAGTTTTGATATTGCATCAGCCTACCGGTTCTTGGACGGGGGGATATGTGTTACTGAGAAATGTTTAAGCAACTTAGTGGCCTCTTGTACTCGCCGAACCTAGGCCGCCATAGTATCAACTTCCCATGGAGGGAGTGGGCTGCTATCCTCAGCGGTGACGGTGCTTTCGTTCAGGAAGTCCGCCAGAAACTGGGCTTTTATGGTCCGCCGAGCTTTGTAAACGAGGTCTTACTGGGATAAGTCAATGTCCGACTTCAAGAGTCACCCAAAAGCGTCCAGTCTTTGGAGGACGTTTTTTAGGGCTTGGTTGGTGAGAACGATGATCCTATGTGCTTTGAAGTTGAGTTGTAGCTTTCGACTGGCCATGACCAACGTGTAAGCGAACTTCTCTGTGAGGGGGTAGTTCACTCCGGCCTCGGCTAAAGCGTGACTCACGTAGCACACGGGGATTTGTTTTTAGTCCTTTCTACTACTAGTACATCACTAATAACCTGTTCTGAAACGACCAAGTAGAGTTAGAGTGTTTCCCTATGAAGGGGGCTGGTGATCCTAGGCAGATGAGCCAGATAAGTTTTTAATGCTTGGAATGCCTCATTGTCTTCTTTGTCCTAAGTGAAGTTAGTTGCATAGCACATGGAAGAAAGGCTAGCACCTGTCAACGATCTGGACATGAATTGTCGAAGGGCCGCGATGCATCCCGTCAATTGCTGGACCCCCATGATGTTACGTGATGGCTTCATGTCTAACACGGCTTGGATTTTGTTGGGATTGGCCTTGATTCCCCGACTGCTAATCATGAATCCGAGGAACTTGCCTGACCGAACTCCGAACATGCACTTCTTTGGGTTAAGCTTCATCCCATATGTTCGCAGAATGTCGAGCGTCTTCCGTAGATCTTGCCCATGCTCGGTGTCGAGTTTGCTCTTTACTGGCATGTCATCCACATATACCTCCATTGTCCAATCGATGAGGGGCTCAAACAGCTTGCTTACCAATGGATGGAACGTGGTCCCCGCATTCTTTAGCCCGAACGACATCACCTTATAGCAATGCAGGCCTTGATCAGTTATGAATGCAGTCTTTTCTTGATCCTCTGGGCATAGAGGTATCTGGTGGTACCCAGAGAAGGCGTCTATGAAGCTCAGCAGGGCATGCCCGGACATGGCGTCCATTAATTTGTCGATCTTTGGGAAGGGGTAGCTGTCCTTTGGGAAGGCCTTATTCAAGTCAGTGAAATCTACGCACATCCTCCAAGTCCCATTGGGCTTTTCCACTAGGATGACGTTCGAGATCTACTCAAGATACTAACATTCCCTGACGAACCTAGCTTCGAGTAGCTTCTGCACCTCCGCAGTTGCAGCGACTGCTCTCTCGGGGCCCATGTGTCGCTTCTTTTGAATGACTAGTTTGTATATGGGATCTACGTTTACTCTGTGCTCCATGACGGCAGGATCAATGTAGGGCATTTCCTCAGCTCCGAAGGCGAAGACGTCCTGATACTCTTGGAGGAGCGTGACCAACGCGTCTCGAATGGAGGCCTCCATCTCCCGTCCTAATTAGACCATACGGTTGGAACGCGCGTCTTCCAATGCTATCTATTCATTACCATCCACGGCCTCGGGACAAGGCCGCTCAGGCTCGGCTAAAGTAACAGTGTGTATGACCAAGGCCTCTGCTGCTGGGGAAGGAGGTCCCGTCCGCGCTTTCTTGCCTCTGGGTGGGCTTTCTTGCTCGATCATCCGCTCTACCAGTGGCTGAATGCTAACAAGGTAGCATTCGCGAGCCATTCCCTGATCTCCCTGCACCGTGCCAATGCTACTATCATCAGCTTCAAACTGAAGCTGGAGCAAGTAGGGGTTGATAACAGCCTTCACTCTATGGAGGGTAGGCCACCCAAAGATGACATTGTAAGCCGTGGGGACATCAACGACCAAAAAATCCACATCCAGGATTTTTTCCTTAACTTTGTCGCCAAAGTGTAAAGGTAGACTGATCATCCCGGTGGGGTTCACCACCCATCCCTCGAAGCCCAGGATGGGGTGTACCAAAGGGACAATCTCCCTCCCTAGGTAGGTCAACTTCTTTGTGCAGTCCGAGGTGATGATGTCTACTGAGCTCCCTATGTCAATAAGAATTCTCCGCACAATGCTGCTTGCCACCTTCATTTCTAGTACCAGCTAGTCGTTGTGTGAAGAAGTGAAGCGTGGGCCCTGTCCCCCACTGAACACCATAGTGGGCACTGTAATTCTGCTTCCTTGTTCGCCTGTGAGAACTTGCTAAGCTCCTCAAAGCTGAGCCTTCCAAGCAGACCGGGTGACGTCCTCGACGTATCCTCTAACGATAGTGGCTACTATCTCAGTGGAGCATTCTTCAACTCAGGTTTCAGGCCGCGCGGGCTCATGCTCTTTTTGAAGGAACGGCAAAACTCCTTTTAAGAACCAGTCAATCTATCCCTTCTCTGCCAATTCGTGAAGGATTTTCCTCAGTTCCAGACATTCGACAGTCGTATGACCATTCTGTTCATAAAACTCGCAACATTTCCGCGCATTTTGGAGTTTCGGCGTGGACGTCACCGGGGGCGGCCTCTTTAGCATGGGATGATCCTTTACTTCCATAAGGATACTTCTAGGATTTGTGGTGAACCGAGGATCAACAACCTCGCATCGTGGCCTCCTATCTCCTCCTCCCTCGCCTGTTCTTCGACTAGGCTTTCTGTCCCAAGGGACCTTCGCTTTCTTGGGAATATCCGTGCTTTCAGTGCAGATCTCGGTGGCATCGATAAAATCGACAGATTTCCTTAGCGCTTCCGCCAGGGTAGTCTCCTTCTGCTCGAGCAGAGAAAACTTGAATCGACCACTCTTCAGGCAATTGAGGAAAAAAGTGTACACCAACCCATCCTCCAGGTCGGGAATCAAGACCACCTCCTGGTGGAAGCATTTGACAAAGTCGTCTAGGGACTCCTGTGGTCTCTGTTTGATCTTCGAAAGGTGGATGCTCGTTCGACTTTCTTTACGGCTGGCGATGAACTGGTTGAGAAACCTGTCAGCCAAATCCTAGAAGCAGTAGATAGTTCCTTAAGCCAGGTCACTAAACCAAGACTGTGCTACCCCCTTAAGGGTAGCGGGGAAGAACCGATAGTGCGCGGCATCATCAACATCTTGGACATACATCTGCTCCTTGCACACCCCTAAGTGCTGCTCAGGGTCAGCTGTCCCATCATACAGGTGCATGGTGGGCATCTTCACCTTCTCATAGCGTGGAGCATTGACAATATCTATGCCAAATGGTGTGGAGAAAGGGACAGGCCCTGTCCAAGCGGCCGTACCGGAGACCTTAATGGAGGTGTCAGGGCGCCTCTCTATCTCCAACAATGACGTGCTCCTTTGGGGACGACTAACTTTGTGAGATCTAGGCGGAGTCTGGTTACGCTGGTGAGTCCACGGGCCGTTGCCCTCCCGAGGGGGACTTCGTGTGTGCTGGCGGTCAGTGCGACGCTCAGGGGCCTGCCATTTTTTAGAACCTTTACCTCGAGGCCTCAAGGTCTACTCCCTGCTGCTCGCGCTAGGCTATTCATCGGGAGTGCGTTGCATACAAAGTCGAGGCTGTAGTTGACCTCGTTGACCCTCCATGGCTTGGACAGTGCCTATGCTGAGCGTTGGTCCCAATGGAACGGTCTTGGTTTTCCCCCCGTGTCCACCTGTCTACATTAGCATGAGGGGCCTCCCTCATCCTCTCACTGTGGCAGTGGGACACCATGGAGTCGTACCTATGGGAGGGCTCACAGCTCGTGGTAGGCACGATCTCGAAGAGAGGAAAAGGTCTTGTGGAACTCGCGGCTTCCAGTGTCTTCTTCACTTGCTATGAGACCTGCTGCATTATGGCGTCCGTCATGGTGGACATGAAGCTTTTGAGGGCATCCATCAGGACATAGGCCACTTGTCGGGCTGGATACTGATCGATCGGCCAGGGGTCCGCCCGAGAACTTTTTGAGGCATTTGCGGCCTCTAGAGGGACTGGGCTTGCCTGATAGGCACTTTATCTCTCCAAGTTCGTGCTCGCGTGGCTTCATTGACCACCATTGTTCACTAATCTCTCTCCACAGAGGGTGCCAAATCTGTTTTGGGAAACACTTTCCGTACAATATTGAAGATGACGTGGGACGAGAGCTTGGCCATACGTAAGCACGTGCATATCAGCTAGTGGGTCGTTCTCCTCAGTCAAACCAGCAAAAAAGGCCCTCTGAGTTTGCGGATCGGGGAACACCCTCTGACGGTCAAGTCAGAGGAGGGTTCAAGAGAGATAAATGTAGTAAAGAGAGAGAGTGTAGAGTTAAATCTATCATAGCGCGAATCCCTTTCCTAACATGCTTAGGTGAGTATCGGTAACTCCAGTAGCGAGGGGTAGGATAGTAATCTCATGCTGGAACCCCCCCCCCCCAAAAGTGGGATGCTATCGAATTTGCTATGTTGCGCCTCTAATGGGAGCCCTAAAGGTCCCGTTTAGGACCACTATGCCTGGTTGAGCCCGTCCTACGATTGGGGACCCCGGGGCCTTTCCAGAGAAAATCATATTTTCTTGATCTATAT
>JACYFF010031958.1:77048351-77063251 GCA_017589665.1 Selenicereus undatus | reverse complement strand
TCGCTTCTATTTCAAATATATAATTTTTATGATTAGTGCGAGATTAAGAAGTTTTATCAAATTCTTTGACTTAATGAATAATTCAAGTTCCCTCGACCTCTCTTTCAATACTGCTAAAGCTTGTTCAATGAATGCTATCATAGCTTAGTAATGTCACTCACCTTGTGTTTATTAGTATCAAGGTTAGTGCCACTACCATTTGAATTATTATTATGAACTCGTTAATAATACTTACTTTATCTTGATTGCTAGTGTTAATGACAATCTTATCACTATTATCATTATTAGTATTGTTACCATGGTTACTATTATCAGTTTATTAATATTAATATTTTGTTGCAATTGTTGATGTAAACGATATCGTTAGTAGTGTATCATTGGAATTATGGTTATTTTCTTAACATGATTATTATTCTTTTAATCATTACTAGCTTTTTAATAGTACCTCATTGTTAGTGGTTGTTAAGTTTTAATTAGATCAGTCCATGCCACGGTTTAGTGACATCGCGATCTTGGTCTTGGCCCAAACAAAGGAGTCTTCGTTTCATTCCTCATCGCTAATCCCAGGCAGGTACAATGCCCTTAATACCTCCATAATCACTTGGTTAACACTTGATCTAAATGTAAACTTAAACTCGCAAATGTTGTAATTGCACCACGATTTATACAAAGTCACATACTTCACTTATCTAAACTCTTGAATTAATTCTACCATGACATTATAAAAGAATCCCTTTTGGATTATCACAACACCATTTTTTTTTTCCCTTCCAACCTTATTACTCACAACACTCACCCTCTCATTACTTTAAAATCAACCCATAACTTCATAGCATTTAGTTAATCTATAAATTTCCTAAACAACCGGTTCTCCTTCCTTTCTCCCTTACCCCTAGTAAGCTTATCATTTTCAAACATGAATTTTGCTATATTTCCCTCCATTCTCTTCTCCATCACCATCACTTGACAACTAGTTCATAGTACATACCCATATTACAACATCATACACATACATACATCTGTTAGTTTCCATTCAATTACCATTAAAACTGATCTAAAATCATCAAAGCAACATAATTAAGCTTGAGTTTTATCTAAGCATCTAAACCCTAATCCTTCAAGCTTTTGGCAACAACACACCCATCCAACATATATTTATCTAATTATTTCCATTTAACCATAATTGGAATTCACTCAAACATCACCAAATCAACACAACCAAGCATGATTTCCATCCAACTCCAAAACCCTAACCTATCATCACCCATTCAAGAACCCTCAATTAAAAGCCCCCAAACAAAGTAAACTATCATTCAGTTAATCCAAACACCATATCATCTACAAAAGAGTCAATGACTAAAGAAAATAAAATTCACTGTCAACCTCAAGCGTCACCAATTGGTTTCACATCCAAAAGCTCAAGAAGATTCCAAAATAATACTCTCCAAAGCTAAATTTGTCATTTATTACAACAATACAACCATAAAACAATCAAAAATCAAGCTACGAGAAGTTAGGGTTTTACCTGCCCATACCCAAATAGAGCAAGATAAGGAGGGGTAGATGGTGGTGCCAGTGGGTGTTGGTCACCGGGAGTCTGTCGAGTCGATGGTCGGCAAGAGCAACGGCACTGCTAGCTACGTAGTGGCTGGGCAATGTGCGTTGGGGAGGTGTTTGGAGCAGAGGACAACGAAAAACGAGGGGATTATGTGATTTTGGCTAAGGGGGAAACGTTGGGGGTAGATTAGTTGTTATTTTTATTTTTGTTTTTGAATTTTTTTCCTTTCTTTTTCTTTCTTCATTTATCTCATTGGTAATTTAGCTTGATATAGATTTTTTTAATTTTAATCCTTAACATCTCCCTTTTTTCTTTGTTTTTTCATCCAACATATATATTTTGAGTAATTTCTTGGTTAAAATTAATGAATTAGATTTTACGCCATTTTGGTGTAAATTTTGGAAGAGGAAAATTTCATTTTCTATTATTAGTCCTTTAACTCTTATATATATAGCTTGCCTTAGTGTTATTGTTGCATTGTTGCTATATTTATTTTTATATTATTATTATTATTATATAGTTTTTTCTAAAATTACCCTTTTAATAGTTAGGCTAATTTTTATTTAGTTATTGTTCAAATCTTTATTAATATTCGATGGGTTGTTTGGGTGTGTAATGAAATTCATTTTAAGGCCATTCTGTCATTTCAACCTACAATTTCACAAATAGACATACATATATAAAATACTAAATTGAAATACAACACTCAACTTCATTAATTTGTGATTAAGATAATTCTACGTAATTAGCATGATTTTAGGTTCAAGTCATTACAGTTTATGGCCAAGGGCTAATATGAACTGATCATAACAAAGATGGATGTAAGCTCAAAGGTGCTAGGAAATGGATAAATATGTAATACAAGGGTAGGCTATTTGGTTGTGTAGCTATAATAACTAGAGAAAGAATGCCTCTATTATATTATCAACTATGCACATGCTAATGTGAATTTGAACAAGAATCTAGGTAAGTTCTACAGATGCAACATGAAAGAGTCACGCACATGAAAGAAGATGAGCCTAAATATGATGAATTAGTCTAAAGAATGCTCAAAGTCTCATAGGATATCTACAAAAGTCTCAATTAGCTCATAAAACAACTATCATATACAAACATTAGTGCTAAAGATTCTGAGGGGCAACGAAGTTCTCAATCAACACAAGAGTCAATAAAAGAAATATTCACAAAACCTTCACAAATTTTGGAACCAAAAGGGATTACACATCAAAAGTTACTCAAGCTTAAGAATGCTAACATGCCTAGCAAAGCATCATTGTAGCCGTCTCAATCCAATCCACACCATCCCGACATGCACCTAGAAATGCACACCTAAAATGCAACACACTAGTGCAAACAAAGAGAAACCTAAAACTATATTACAAAACCCCATAAATTTAGATGAGCTTGTTTCAGTTATTTGAGGAGTTTCGAGGACGAAACTTCTTTTAAGGTAGGTAGAATGTAAAACTCTGAAAATTTATATTTGTAATTCCCGAAGAAGAGATTTGGATGACCCTTAACCACTTGAGCTCGTAGGTAATATTTTAGAATAGACCACATTTAGTTAGAATTTTTGAACAAGCCCATCTTTCCTTATTGGACTCAATCTAAGCTCTCGATGAACAATTTGTTAATTTTGTTTTTTAATTGAAATTAGCAAATTATAAGATAAAATTTTGGATTCTCAAAATTTTAAATTTTATTCGTGAAGTTCGGATTATATCAATTAGAGTTTTCTCAAAAAGTGCAATTTTTGAGAATTTTAACTGGGAGACATTTTGTTATTGGATATATATATATATATATATATATATATATATATATATATATGTGTGTGTATGTGTGTGTGTGTGTGTGTTTGTGTATGTGTGTGTGTGTGTGTCTGTGTATATGTATGTACATATTCTCAAAATCCTGAACCCTAGCTAAACCTTTTTCTCCCTCACTTGGATAATTCCGTCATGGCCATCACCTAAAAAAAACACACAACCTTCTTTAACGTCAAAGCACCCCTCTTTTTCTTTGCATTCAAACTCTCATCTTATCGCTCTCTCAACTCTCAAACCCTAGCCCGTCAACTGCTCTCCTCCCTAGCCATCCACTCTATTGCATCACCACCTCTGGCCACCAGTCTCCACCCACTGTGCGACCACTTAGGCCACCAAGCCTCCTCCCTTGTTTACTTTACTTTGGATAAGAAAATGTAGTTTTTTTGGGGGGGTTTGTTTAAGTTTAAACCCTTTAAGTTCTTAAAGGATAGTTTTTTTTTCCAGCAAATCCAATCAATTTTAGACTTTAAATACTTCTTTTCACATTTTTGATATATTTTCTAGATTTTGGGGTGGTTTGAAAGCATCCAAACCATCATCTCACCTTTAACTCTCAATTTCAAGATAAGTAGAAAGTTTTTCCCTCAAAACCTCTCTTGGAAGTGGACTTGAATAGGTTTATTGATCCTTTAGTTGTTAATGATGATTAAAAGTAGTTTCAGATTGATTTAGGGGGGTTTGGTTTCGTCTAGCACATGAGTTCATGCATGGGACTTAGCGTCAGTCAGAACCATAAAATGTCCAGCAAATACATCAATTATATGAATTAAATTGCACTTATATACTCAATCAAAAACTATGAAAACATTTGGGTGCGTAGATCTACGAGTGTAGTTTATTGGAAATTTTGAATCACCGAATTTGGATCTAAAATGAAGGAGAAACGAATTTTCTTCTAAGACTGTGCAATTCGGGTGGGAAACTGACTAGTCTAAAATTTAGATGCTCTCGTTTGAATTATTTGTGGAGTTTTCAGGATGAAACTTCTTTTGAGGGGCATAGAATGTAAAACCCTGAAAATTTATTTTTATAATTCTCAAAGAAGAGATTTGGACGAACCTTAACCACTTGAGCTCGTACGTAATACTTTAGAACGGACCTCATTTAGTTAGAATTTTGGACTGGGCCCATGTTTCCTTATTGGACCTGTAACAGCCCGACCCTAAAGCATATTTATTTATTTAATTAAGCCATGTTAGGCATTTTTCACATTTATTTATCTCATTCTCATTGAATCATCACAGTTGGGAAAATTTATGTCGAGCCACACTTTGCAATTCAAGTTTCATTTACTGAAACTAATTTTTCGAAGAAATTGATATTAGGCCTCGATAATTATGATTTAAATGATTAAATTATTTTTCATGACATCATATTTAATCTCGAGTTTCGGAAAAATAAATTTAATTATCGCACCCGGTTTGGCATTTTTTTTCCCAACCCGAGCTCATTTAAGCCCAATTTCAGCCCAACAAGTTCCTAATCCCTTTTGTTTAGCTAATTACCACCATTAACCCTAATTATAATTAGCAAATATATTAATTTGGGGGTTTACATTTTCATCCAAGTGTTTTACTTTAATTTTCAGCCAAGTGTTTTGCTTACTCAAGTTAGTGATCTTTTTATTTCGCACAAGTGAGACTAGTCATCCTCTTCTTTCATCCGCTTACCTCTCCTTCTCCCTCTTACACAGCTTCCCTCGTTTCTTGGCTGATCCACCACCTTCCAGTCACCTTCCAGTCACCAGCCGCCCACCCTCCGACTACCATCCACCACCCAAAAACCTCCCACATCAAGCATCATCTTCATCTCTCTCTTTTAATCGCCAAGTGAGGTAAACCCTAACCTTATCTTGTTGGTTTGTTGTATTTTGGTTTTGATTCTGATTTTGTTTCTTGATCATGCTATTTTGATAAAAGTAAGAGCTATTCTTGATGTGTTAATTTGTTGGTTAAGCATGAAAGCATGCTAAGGGTGAGCCTGTTTTTGATCAAGCAAGTTTGAGTTTGAAGTGATGGATTTGGGTCATATTGTATTTGATTTGGTAATATTTATCATCATAAATGATTATGGTAATGTTGGTATGGTTTTGGATGAGGTAAAGCATGATTTTGTTAGGTGGTTATGTGAATAAAAGATTGCAAACATGTGATTATTAAGCTGTCAACAGACCTAAAACAGGGCCTACTTCGGGATTAAACTGGTACTGTTTGGCACATCCAAAATTCATGATTTTTGGTGTAGCGATAGCCTGATGAGTTAGCTTTAAATAGGCTTTGTAATTACTCAATTTTGAGTTGTGTGGACAAAGTTATGACCAATTTACTCAAGACTACATAGAATACATTGAAACTGGGAACTGAACTAGAACATCAACTTCACGGAAAACCTAGTATTGATTGGGTCACTGAAAAATTTTTATTTTTGGTGTGTGGATATATCAATGATCTATCTTTCAAATGCATTTTGAATCGCCTTAATCCAAGTTCTGTGGAAAAAGTTATGGTCATTTTGCTACGACTGCGCAGATTGGACTGAAATTGTGTAGATTTGTGTTCTACCCTAATTTTAGAGACCTGGCTGTGGGAATCATACTTGGTGTCCTGAAAGAATGTTTTAGTGGACATTCTGAGCTTTTCATATTGGTTTACATCTAATTTGGAGGTCGGGAATGAAAGACAGGGATTTTCTATTGCAGACCATCAAACGGTAACATGAGTGAATGAAGAAATCGTGACATTTGGAAATATTTTTAGAAGTTTCTATATAATTATGGGTATTGCAAGGAAATTACAAAGTGCAGTGAGTTCAACAAGTTTGTTTATGTATGGATGCTTACTTGGGTTTGAAAACCGAGTTAAGTGCGCATGAAAATGAAATTTGAGAAGTGGGCACATTAATAACTCAAGTTAGTGTCTATCAAATCTACTGAGGTTATTTGAGCTTTTATGAACCTCATAACACCCCTCATGGCATTGAACCTCACATTATCCATTTCAGAAGCATCACACTTTTCATTATCCATTTCAGAAATATCAAAAACCCATATTTCATTTATATCAATTAAAATCTCTTCATTATCACCTCCATCATTTCCATTTGGTCTATTTCACTTCAATTTATTGCACTTCAAGTTCAATAACCCTAACTGATCTAAATCAATTCATTTTGGTTTAACTTGTCTTCTATTGAATTAAAATCAGTTTATTATATTGAAATGCACAAGTTATGTATCCCATTTCATTACTCAGCTTCTGTTACACCTACTTTTACTTACTCAATTATGTGAGTAAGGATCATTTACTGACTACACATACTTACAGTGACATTTATGAAACAGAGTTGAGGCCTAGTCTATCATTTCCATTCTGAATAAGTATTATCAAGTGAAATATCATTTTAAAAGAGTTTAGGTACGTCCATTGCCTGTATCTTTAGAAATCACAATGTATTTATCAACGTTATCATGTTTTGGTAAGTGCATCAACGGATCAGTTTACACAGTGATTTATCAGTTAATTAGTAACCCCATCAGTTATCATCTATGGGGCATTCGCCCTTCAGTCCCCCCGTCGACTTGGTAGGTGTACACCTATCCATAGATCGTAAGAGTATCAAGGGGTTCACTATCATATAATAACTAGCAATGCAACTTTACATCATCTTATTCACTGTTTTAACTAAATGAATTGTAAAGCGGGCCCAACCAGTGTTCAATGATCATTTAACAATTCAGGAACGCATGTACTGAGCTTCGGCTCACAATTTGAAATATTTTTTATGTTTTGTTTTAGGCAAATATTCAGAGTATTGCCCTCATGCCAAAAAATCAGCTGAAGAGAATAAGTGAAGCAGGAAAATCCGAATGGATCAGAAGTAATGTCGTCTGTGCATACTTTAAAGTTGTATTTGGAATTCTTCTATGGGTGAAGATGTAGATTACATGGTGAATTATCTTACTATGGTTTATAAACCTTACATTGGTTATCACTTGATTGTGAATGGATGATCATATGTGAATGTGTACAGTGGAGGTTATGCTTAACTATGTTATTTATAACACTCATGTTTCAAGCCTCGTTCTTTTGGACGGCGGTAACACCCCTATTATTGGACTCATCATATAACAATTGAGTGATTTATTAAGGAGAATATAAACAGTGAAACATGTTTAATTTGGGGGCGTTATAGATTTAGTATCAAAGCCAGGTTGAGATTTTCTTTATAGGATATGGATTATAGAGTTAAGATGTTTATGCTGATGTTAGTTAGTGAGGAATGAAGATTTGTGACAATAGTAATGTCTGCAATGTGTATCAGATTATTATGACAATATTCTTCTTTGTCAGATGGATCCATACAGTGTGTGTATATAGTTGATCTCAAGCATCAGATCCGAGGGTGATTTTTAACAACAACTTAAAGGTGTTCCAATGCATTAAGATATGTATGGTCATATGAGCCACCCATCTGATTGGTATGCCATTCTTTTAGCTTGAATTGTTTATTTTTGGGATGTAAACCCTTATACTCCGGCGTGTAGCCTGTAGAGTTGTGGTCTCCGGTGTGTAGCCGTTGAGCTTAATTTGGTATCCTTTTATACTTCTATTCAATGCAGATGATGTGACATAAGGCTTTAAGCCTGGGAATTGGCCAGTTTACAGGCGAAACTCTGTCCGTTTCGCCCCCAAAAATTTCAGAATCATTAACACTTGTAACCCTAGGGTTGGGGGTTGTTAGAAATTTGTCCTATGATGGGCCATTGACTCATTTTGAGGTTAAATACATAGGGAAAATCAAGTATGGGCAGATTACATAAGTTCAATCAACTTGACAGTTTTTATCAGTGCACAAGGACTGACCTTGAAGCAACTTTTGTCCATGATCACAATGATTTACGCAAGGATTTTCCATCATGAGTTTAAGTTTAAGGAGATATCTTTCATATGAAACAAGTTTCAAGTGGATTAGAGGTCATTTGGTTATTCAAAACTATTAGACACGTCAAAGTCTACAAAGTTGGCAGAAAACGAATGCGCAAGGTCTGAGTTTAGTCCACTTGCAGCCATACATTCCATTAGATAGTGATGTTTTAGTTATTCTATATCAAATTTCAGAAAGTAAGCTTTCCAATGACCATTGTTGCAACACATTTTGGAGACCAGTGGTTAATGAAATTCAGCCTAGAAGTCTGATGGTACAGACTGTTCAAGTTAGTGGATACATACAATTTTGAGCTTATATTTCCTCATCATATGGGTGCCATTTTGTGCGCTTCTCGAATCCAAGTGGCAATTGTTTCAATATGCCTCATTAATTGCAGATATTTCCTTCTGTAACTCAAGAATTTCATCTAAGTGAGCTATATGGGGTTTCTTGATGTAGTATCCTTTGAATTGCAAGATTTTGGAGAGGCTTGTTCTATGGTACATATTAACAATTGGTGATTCCATATAAGAGAAACCAATGACACTTTAGAGAGACATTTTGTTTAAATCCATTGCAATTCAAGACTTGCTTAAATTGCCTAAACTCTTGCAAGCAGTCCATTGACTCCACCTCCATCCGTGAAGTAGACATTACTCTTTAAAATATTTCACTGCACTTTCTAATGACATACCATTTACCATTATCCTTGTTGGATGATCAACTGTTGGATATGCCTCACTTGACTAGGGGCTTCATCTTTTTGTATTCATAGCATCACCCCATCCAGTTGCATCATCATTCACTCTTATGCCAGATCTTCATCAGTTCTGATCACTTTTTCCTGTTTTTAAGAGCTCAATTGTTACTAGTAGATGGATTATGACTGGGTTGCACCCATGTCAATACATGATAATTTTGTAGCACGCTTGAAGAGAAGGTACATCTTAACTACGCTTTATATAAAGGCTGGTTATTATCAAACTTGTGGAATCCATTGCTAAGGGGAACGCAATGTGTCTAACTTTTTGGTTGGTTCAATCTAAGTTTCCTATGGAAGATCACTTGCATAAAGCTCAATTTTGACAACCAAAATCTTTGCCATGCATTTGGATTACGTCAATGAGAAATTTTGGTGGGCTACTACCTCTTAGAAAAATGCCTTCAGCTGATTTAGACTAAAGAACTCTAGAGTGCAAAGTATGACCCAGTGGAACCTGAAAAATAGATTCGAGGAATGGAGAAAGTTTTCACTGTAATAGAGATTTCAGGTGATAAAAGGGTGAACATTGCAATATTTCACCTAACTGGTGAAACCGACATTTGGTGGAACATTGTTAAGAATAGGCTCTTAGGGCCTGACTTCACTTTGAGTAGATTTCTAGGAGAACTAACCAGAACACTCCAGATTACTAAGTGGGAACTGACAAATGCACATGGTGCGGTAGCCCAGAGCACCTCATCGCTGCCTGTTGCTGAAAACTGAAGGCTGTGGATAAGAGCTCTCACTTTCAAGGCCCATAGCTGTAGGAAAGGCTTATGTGTTGAGCAAGAAGGAAGCTGTCACCTCTGTTGCAGTAGTTACTGAAGTTCTCCTTTAATTTCAAAGCCATTTTGTGTATTATTTGATTCAGTTGTCAATCATTCATTTATATCCACTCAATCTGCCATGCAACTGAACTTTGAGAATAAGGAGGCATAAACCAATTATGGACTCAAGTTATCCAGTGACTCTAGAATTGAGTGTCCTACATCTCATAAATTTGTTTCAATTATTATTTGTGGGATAGTGTTCCCTGGAGTTCTGATTCAACTTGACTGGTCAGACTTCGATATCATTTTGGAAATGAGCTGGTTGTGTACTTATGGTCAAGAAAATGGTCAAAGAGAGGGAAAACCTTGTCCTTTAAATTCTGTTATGAAACCAAGTGAGCTCTTCTATCAAGGATATATTGTGCATTGGTGCTATGCTATTAACATTCATGATCAAGGATTATTTCAACCTAAGGAAGAAAGTTACCAAGACTGCTTCGTAAAGAGAAATTGATTATTAGATTGAATTCATCCCTGGTGCCTAATCTATCTCAAAAACCTCATATCGTATGGCTCCAATTGAGCTTAAGGAACTACAGATTCAGCTAGATGAGCTGTTACAGACGGGCTTTATTAGGCCAAGTGTATCACCATGGGGTGCCCCAATGTTGATTGTAAAGAACAAGAATGGAACCTTAAGGTTATGTATTGATTTCAAAGACCTGAACAAGATCACCATCAACACCACATACCAATCGGACCAAGTAGATGACTTATTTGATCATCTACAGGGAGTAGGAGTCTGATCTAAGATTGATTTGAGGTTAAAGTACCATCAACTTAGCTTTATATCTGAAGACATTACCAAAACCACACTGTGGACCATGTATGGGACATGATGAATTCACTGTGATGCCTTTTAGCCTACTCAATGGCCCTGCGGCCTTTACAGATCTTATCAATAGAGTTTCAGACCATATCTAGACA
Organism: Selenicereus undatus; assembly: GCA_017589665.1. Classification (NCBI taxonomy): domain Eukaryota; kingdom Viridiplantae; phylum Streptophyta; class Magnoliopsida; order Caryophyllales; family Cactaceae; genus Selenicereus; species Selenicereus undatus. The sequence continues at coordinate 77,052,418 of JACYFF010031958.1, read as the reverse complement.
AGTGTGGTGGTATTTATAAAAGATATCTTGAAATACTCCAAGGATAAAGATGAGCATATTGTTCATTTGAGGATAGTGTTATACACCTTGAGGGAACATCAAGTACATAGCAAATACAAGAAGCATGAGTATTGATTAGAAGCAATGGTATGTTTGTAACATATGGTTTCAAAGGAAGAGATTAAGGTCAATTTGCAAAAGGCGAAAGCAGTTACAAAGTGCCGAAGCTCCACCAATGCACTGAGACTAGAAACTGTTTGAGTTTAGCAGGGAATTATCGAGTTCAGAAACGATTGTCAAATATCATCTTCCCTGACCAATTTGTTGAAGAAATCTATAAAGTTAGCAAGAAGTTAAACTGGTGACTTATACCTCCCAACAACTCAAGCCTTATGAGAAGAATTACCCTACCCATTTCTGTAGTTTTTGCATTGCAAAGTTGGAGACATTACTTATATGGGGTACCATGTAGAATAAATACTGATCATCAAAGCTTGAAGTACATCTTCACTCTGAAAAAGCTCAATCTACATGAAACATTAGTTGTAGCAGATCCAATGTCAACCAAGAAAGAGAAATATTATGCCAGGTGCCCTGAATAGGAAGGCACAACATACCTTGAACATTGTAGTAACTACTCAACTGATTCTCTTGAGAGAACTTGAGGACTTGGACATTCAATTAGTGTTGCATTGGAAGGCAAATGTTCAACTGCTGGCACTTACCTTACAGCCCTCGCTGATGGAGGAGCCTAGAGTGAATCAAGATAGTGATCCTGCGCTCAAAAGAATAAAGCAAAATCTTAAGAAAGCATATCTTAGCGGAGACTCATAATACTTGCTATTAGATGCACCGAGGGGGCACCAATATGTATACAGATTTGAGGAAATATTTTTGTGAAACAATGTGAGAAGCAAAATTGCAAAATATATGGATAAAGGTTTAAATTGCCAAAAAGGCCATAGCAGAATACCAGCGCCCTGTAAGTGAACTGAGACCTTTAGAAATTCCCACTTGGAACTGGGATTCAATTTCGATAGATTTTGTCATGGGATTCCCTCAGACATAGTGTCTGACAGAGATCAGAGATTTCAAGCCTGTTTGGCATGCACTTCAAGGAGCCTTTGGAAATAAATTGAACTTTAGCAGTTCTTATTATCCCGAGCATCGAAAAATATCAATGGATCCAACTCTTCTGCATTGGAGCCTGTAGTACTTCATGACCTACGACCAACATTTGCATTTGAAGAAAGTATGGAACATCCAATGGTCAACGTTGTGATAGTACTAGTAGGGAATCCTACATGAAACATCAGGATAAAATGACGGCCGACATTGACAACAAAATCATTGTTTGAGTCATGAAGATCTTCCTCAACATTCAATAAGGCGGCATATCTTAGAAGACTCATGAAAGCATACCATTGGAACCGACAGAAAAGCTATGTTGATAAAAGAAGGAGATTGCTAGAATTTTCGGTATATGATAAAGTTTTTCAGAAAGTCTCACAAACTAAGGGTGTACGGAGGTTGCACTGCGACCTAAATTGAGGTCAAGATCTTTTGGCCCATATCAATTCATAGAAAGGTCGAATTCCATAACTTGTCTACCAGATCTACCTATATAACTTAAACATGTGCATAACATGTTCCATGTTCCTTACCTTACAACTCAGGTAATACATTTCAGATCCCGACCATGCTGTCATAATCAAATCCATTGCAGTCGTTGTGGGTCTTGTGTTTTAAGGGCATCTAATTCAGATACTGGATAACAGGATTAAGCAATTAAGCATCAAGCAAATACCTTAAATCAAATTGCTTTGGGAAAATCATACCTCCTCAGACACTACTTGAAAAACTGAGGATCAAGTGAAAGTCACGTACCTATATTTAGGTGGGATAACCTTGCATCTGTTGGCAAACTTCATAAGTTTCGATGACGAAACTCTTTAAGGGAGGAAGGTTGTAACAGCCCGACCCTAAAGCATATTTATTTATTTAATTAAGCCATGTTGTTCCTTTTTCACATTTATTTATCTCATTCTCATTGAATCATCACAGTTGGAAAAATTTATGTCGGACCCCACTTTGCAATTCGAGTTTCATTTACCGAAAATAATTTTTCAGAAAAATTGATATTAGGCCTTGATAATTACGATTTAAATGATTAAATTATTTTTCATGACATCATATTTAATTTCGAGCTTCGGAAAAACAAATTTAATTATCGCACCCGGTTTGGCATTTTTTTTTCCAAACCCGAGCTCATTTAAACCCAATTTCAGCCCAACAAGTTCCTAATCCCTTTTGTTTAGCTAATTACCATCATTAACCCTAATTATAATTAGCAAATACATTAATTTTGGGGGTTTACATTTTCAGCCAAGTGTTTTACTTTAATTTTCAGCCAAGTGTTTTGCTTACTCAAGTTAGTGATCTTTTTATTTCACACAAGCAAGACTAGTCATCCTCTTCTTTCATCCACTCACCTCTCCTTCTCCCTCTTACATAGCTGCCCTATTTTCTTGGTTGATCCACCACCTTCCAGCCACCAGTCGGCCACCCTCCGACTACCATCCACCACCCAAACACCTCCCACATCAAGCATCATCTTCATCTCTCTCTTTTAACCACCAAGTGAGATAAACCCTAACCTTATCTTGTTGGTTTGTTGTATTTTGGTTTTGATTCTGATTTTGTTTCTTGATCATGTAATTTTGATAAAAGTAAGAGCTATTTTTGATATGTTAATTTGTTGGTTAAGCATGAAAGCATGCTAAGGGTGAGCTTGTTTTTGATCAAGCAAGTTTGAGTTTGAAGTAATGGACTTGGGTCATATTGTATTTGATTTGGTAATATTAATCATCATAAATGATTACGGTAATGTTGGTATGGTTTTGGATGAGGTAAATCATGATTTTAGTAGGTGGTTATGTGAAGAAAAGATTGCAAAGATGTAATTATTAAGCTGTTAACAGACATAAAACAGGGTCTACTTCGGGATTAAACTGGTACTGTTTGGCACATTCAAAATTCATGATTTTTTGTGTAGTGATAGCTTGATGAGTTAACTTTCAATGGGATTTGTAATTACTCAATTTCGAGTTGTGTGGACAAAGTTATGTCCAATTTACTCAAGACTATGCAGAATACATTGAAGCTGGGAACTGAACTGGAACAGTAACTTTACGGAAAAACCGGTATGGATTGGGTCACTGAAAAATTGTGATTTTTAGTGTGTGAATAGATCAATGAGTTATATTTCAAATACATTTTGAATTGCCTTAATCCTAGTTCTTTGGAAAACGCTATGGTTGTTTTGCTACGACTGCGCATATTGGACTGAAATTGTGTACGTTTGTGTTCTACCCTAATTTTAGGGACCTTGCTGTGGCAAACATACTTTGTGTCCTGAATGAATGTTTTAGTGGACATTATGAGCTTTCCATATTTGGGTTTTATATCTTATTTGGAGCTCAGGAGTGAAAGATAGGGATTTTCTATTGCAGACCATCAAACAGTAACATGAGTGAATGCAAAAATCGTGATATTTGGAAATATTTTCAAAAGATTCTATATAATTATGGGTATTGTGAGGAAATTACAAAATGTAGTGAGATCAACAAGTTTTTTTATGTATAGAAGCTTACTTGGGTTTGAAAACCGAGTTAAGTGCGCATGAAAATGAAATTTGAGAAGTGGGCACAGTAATAACTCAAGTTAGTGTCTATCAAATCTACTGAGGTTATTTGAGCTTTTATGAACCTCATAACACCCCTCATGGCATTGAACCTCACATTATCCATTTCAGAAGCATCACACTTTTCATTATCCATTTCAGAAATATCAAAAACCCATATTTCATTTATATCAATTAAAATCTTTTCATTATCACCTCCATCATTTCCATTTGGTCTATTTTACTTCAATTTATTGCACTTCAAGTTCAATAACCCTAACTGATTTAAATTAGTTCATTTTGGTTTAACTTGTCTTATATTGAATTAAAATCAGTTTATTATATTGAAATGCACAAGTTATGTATCCCATTTCATTACTCAACT
>JACYFF010031958.1:76999008-77048251 GCA_017589665.1 Selenicereus undatus | reverse complement strand
CTACCTTAATATTAGCTTGTTTTCTTATGTTATTAAGTCGTGACTTGATTTAGTGCATTCCTTGAATTATTCAAAAATCCATAAAAAAATCCTAAAATTTTAAAACAAATTAGAAAAACTTGAAAACCACAAAAACAGTGAAAAAATTTTAAAAACCATAAAAACAAAGTGGCAAGTTTATGTTTCCTTTTTCTTAGTTTCGTTCTTATTAGTTGTTTATGCTTTGACTTACTTTATTTATTTGTTATTAGTTGTGATTTATGTAGTTCATTCCTCAAAAAGAAATCCAAAAACCCATAAAAATCTAGAAAAACTTGAAACTCGAAAAAGTTTGATTGAAAAACTCTTAAAACAAATGACTTAGAATTGACTTATGGCTTTAGTTGTTTTGTAGTTTTAGAATTGAGTTATTTTTTGGTTTTTGTAGGAATTTGTCTCATCTCCATTTTAGGGATTGATTAACGATTTGATTTGGCTACCTTTTGTTTGTAAATCGTCTTTAGGTTAAGTAACATTTTGATTTGATTTTGTGAAGGTGTGAAGTTTATATGACTAGTTGGGTTAGAGACCCTTAAAATCAAAGACTCGTTAGGAGTGAGCCCGACCCTGACTGAGAACCCGAACCTAAACCTAGGCTTGAGTTAGAGGATATGGCACAAGAAAGGATTTTGAGTGATATTTTCTATCCTCCTAGGACTGCTTTGCCATCATGCTTTGTTCTGCCTAATCTTGCACCAAATGTGACCTTCGAATTAAAATCCCATTATACTCAAATGCTCCCTAAATTTACAGGTTTAGAGGATGCTTATTTATTTTTGAGGAAATTCGAAGAAGTTTGTTCTATGATGCATTTTCCTAATATTCCCATTGATGTTGTGCAAATGAAATTGATTCCTTTTGCTTTGAAAGATTCTGCTAAATGTTGGATGTATGGCTTGGCTGCTAATTCTGTCACTTCTTGGAATGATTTTGTAAGATTATTCTTAAGAAAATATTTCCTTAATGCCAAGACTGTCAAGCTGAGGAATGAAATCAATTAATTTGTGCAACTTGATAGGGAATCATTTTAGAAATATTTTGATAGGTTCAAAATTTTGTTGACCCAATGTCCCCATCATGGTTTAGACCAAGCACGCTTGTGCCAGATTGTATATGAAGGACTTGACCAACATACAAGGATCATGGTAGAGTCCATGTGTCAGGGTGGCTTTCTTTTTAAGAGCTCCGCATCTGCTTGGGAGTTTTTAGAGGACTTGGCTGAGAAAATCATGTTGTGGGAAACCACTCGTGATGACAGCCTGAGTTCAAGGATTGCAAAGGGTGGGTTGCATTCTATTTCTAATGTAAGTCACTTGGAGTCTAATATTGTTGTTTTAGAAAACATGTTGAAGGGATTATCTCCCCAGATGTCCCAGTTATCTCAAACATCTTTAGTGTCATGTTCTCATTGCCAAGCCCTAGATCATTCTTTGAGTGTTTGTCCTTATTTTGCTCAGCAGTTAGCAACTGAATAAGAGCAAGCGAGTATGGTCTTCCAGAGACCTAAGAATGACCCCTTTTTCCCTTATTATAACCCAGGGTGAAGAAATCACCTAACTTTTCATGGAATAGTGGACCAAATGCTACGGTTCCTAATTCTCAACTTGGGATGTTTCTTGGAAACAACTCCTAACCTATCTCTCATCCTTCAAATTCCTTTCAGAGATCGGCTTTTTCAGGTATACCCAATGCACCTAGACCTCCACCTCCCATAGCTCAAGTTCAATCTCCTCCTGGTTATACTGATATTGATAAATTGGAGAGGATAATCAATAATAATGTGGAGAGAATGATTAATGCTAACATGGAAAGAATGATGAGAATGACGACCGAACAGTTTTCCCAGTTAGCATCATCTTCTAGGGAGCCAGGTACTTTCCCAAGTCAACCTGAGGTGAACCCTAAGCGTCACGCCTCTCCTTCTTCTAGTAAACCTAGTGAGCTAATGAGAAAAGTGAATGTGGTTATATCTCTCCGTTCTGGTCGAGAGGTTAGTAACCAAGTGAGAAACCCCAATGAACCTTGTAGGTATCCCCACCAATTCTTCCAAAATTCTTCTTCCTCTTCTCCTTCACAGACTAGTTCATCCAGTTAGTTGGGGATGCTTCTGATGGTGTCTGCAATGATTCAGGTAGTCCTTCCTCTCCTAAGTCACCTTCTTGAAAGAGAAGCTTAAAGAGAAAGACTCCTCTAACTTGGCAAGTTCTTCCCCTCCTGAGGATTCTTCCTCCCCTTCTTCTTCTGAGAAAATCCAAACACCTTTACCTCCTTTTCTCCATAGGCTAAAGAAGAAAGATCAAGATCATATTGAAAAGATGAGATAGACATTCTCTAAAGTAAAGATCAACATTCCCATTCTTGATGCTATTCAGCAAATGCCTCCATGTGCTAGATTCTTAAACGAGCTATGTACGGCCAAGAGAGCAACTTGTGTACCTAAGAAGGCTTTCTTGACCTCTGATGCTAATTCTATCCTTTCTTAGATTCCGGTGAAGTATAAGGACCCCAGTTGCCCTACTGTGTCTATAGTCATAGGGGACCAACTTATTCACAGAGCATTGCTTAACCTAGGGGCTGGTGTTAACTTGATACCCTTTACTGAGTATGAGAGGTTAGAGTTAGGTGAGCTGAAACCTACCAAGATGGTCATTCAACTGGCTGATAAATCGACTAGGGTGCCCAGGGGGATAGTTGAGGATGTCCTTATTAGAGTGGGTGAATTCATTTACCCAGTGGATTTTGTTGTGATTGAAACTGAGAAGGTGTCTAACTTAGCTAGTCAAGTTCCTGTTATTTTAGGGCATCCTTTCTTGGCCACTGCCAACGCCCTCATTAATTGCACAAATCGTATGATGAGACTGTCTTTTGGCAACATGACTGTAGAATTGAATATCTTTAATATGCAAATATAGCCTTCTGGATTTGATGATATGGAATTTTCTGCTCTTAACTAGGTAGGGGATTCTGTATTTGATGATGCTTTTGATGATGTATTTGCTATTGAGTATGAGTCATTTCTTATAAATGATGAGCCTGAATATGATGTATTTGAATTTGATGACTTATGCTCTACTGCTGATTGTCTACTCACTGATGTTTCTGAATCTGCTACTGAATCTGTTTCCCCTATTGCTCTTGAATTGAAACCCCTTCCTGAGTCTCTTAGGTATGCATTCCTAGGACCTCGATGAATCCCTACCTATTTTATAATTGCTTCTGATATGGATCAGGACCAAGAGGACAAACTTATTACTTTACTTAGGGAGAGCAAGGAAGCTCTAGGATGGACCTCAGGAGATATCAAGGGTATTAGTCCTTTTAGTGTGCAACATAGAATTCATTTAGAGGACAATGCTAAGCCCTACTGTGAGCACCAAAGGCGTTTTGTGAAGCCAAAAATCATGCATTATTTTTATAATTATTTCGATTATATTATATATATTATTTCGTCTAATTTGTTTTATTTTATATATTTTTCAGGGTTAGTATTATTTTAATAAAGAGGAGAAGAGAGGACGTCGAAGCTCGGGTTTTACACGCTTGGCTATAAAGACGGTCCAAAAATAATAATTATCGAGAATATTATTTTCATAATTATTTAATTGGGCTAGGATTTCAAGAGTTGGTGAAAAGCTAGAAGTCGTGAGAGAGAAGAAGTCTAGAGGAGAAAAAAGAAGGAAGCTTACAATCACACTCCCATCCAACCTCATGCCTCATCATAATCATCATTCCATCAAACTCTAAACCTCCACACATCATCTCCCACACAAACATCACAAACCCTAATCTATCTCCATCAGCCACGCCTAACCCTCTTCATGATCATCCCACGGCTACATAAGAAGAACAGTCCACGGCTGCCCTCTTCCAAAAAACACCACCACGCACACACCTCTTCAAGCCTCCTCCATATAATATCATCACCATCATCTTGATCATCATCACCTATAACCCCACGCCTCTTCCATCTTCGCCATAATCATCTCCTTCACACCTCCCTTCTTCTTTCTCAATATAAACACCTCCCGCAGCCAACCCCATCACCATCTTCATTCACTAATCCCACGGCTGCCCATCTCCATCATAATTCATCAACATCATCATCAACTCCTCCTTCAAACAAGCTCACGGCAACCTCCTCTCAGACACAGCCTTAATCTCCTCACGCCGGCCTTCATCTTCCTCCCCTATCACGATCATCTATTCCACTAACTCATCTCCTTGATCATCACCATCACAAATCCTTCCCCTTACACACCCTCCATAACACTCGTCAACCTTTTTTTTTATATTTTATTTTGACTTTGTTTATTTTTTTTTATTTTAGTTGTTTATTTTATTATTAAACATGATTTATTTGGGTGAAATTTATGATTTTATTTTTAATATGAGTGAGTAATTTTTTTATGCTTAGTATAATCTTCTTGAAGCCATGCTAAATTAATTATTTTGAATCAAGTTTTATGCTTTAATGCCTAGTTGATTTATATTCACGATTCTCTAGCAATTAGCGTTTATCGTTTATGAAATCTGTGTTAAATCGATTAGAATGCATGCTAGTTAATTAAATACAATTTTGATTGATAGTTTAGAAGAATATAATACATAAAAGTTATAGTCTTTTAGGCTTAGGTATCACCCTAATTAATCATGGATGGCTCAAACCCATCTCTTTTAATTAGGTAATCGCTTTAGATCTTTGTTAAATCGATTTGCTGGTAAATTGGTTACAAAGTGTTAAATGATGTTTTTCTAATTCTTAATGCTCTAGTTTGGTTAAATTTTTGCACTGATGTAAAAATTATCAAATTAGTAGGGTTTATATTAGGGCTGGACCAAAGTAAACTAGAATCTAAGCAAAAACGAGGAAGAGCCGCTGGTGGATGTCTTCTACAGTTTAACTCATGAATGAAATTAACTTGTGTGTTAATGATAAATATTAATTTGCGTGATGGATTGAGATTATACTAAGTATCCTTCATAAATTTGAAAACTTTTGATCATTATTTGTTGTGTAGAGTTAATTTGCTAATTTTTGTTCTATTTTTATTAGCTTCAATATAATTTCAATCAACCCCCCCCCCCAAAAATTATAGTCTTTTAGGAGTGTCTAGGTAATTTTACATACCTTAGACTTTGATGTTTAAAGTGGTTATAATTTTAGATTGATTTATATTCAGTTTTAGTATTTACTTACCGGTTTGTTAAAAATTAGACTAAAAATAGTTATTTTTATTCTTTTTTCAATTTTTATTAGTTCCTAGAGTTTATTTAGTGTCCTAGTATGCCCATATTTAATTTCGTAATTTTTTGAAGTTATTTGATAATTTTCAGAATTATTTTGTGAAATTGATATGTGTAGGTTTTCAGGTTATTAATTCTGAAAATTTTGATTCTAATTGTTAATTCACGATTATTAGGTATTGTGAAGTCCAGAAAATTGTGCCTTAGAATTAGGGTAATTTTCTTAATTATTTTCGATTTATATTATGTAGATTATTTTATTTCTGATTTCTGATCTAATATTTTGCATTGATATTCTGTGCTAATTTTCTGATCTGATTTTTCTTAAATAAATTAGATACAATTTAGAATTTCTAAGCTTATAGACCTGAAGAATAATATTTTAGGTTACTGTTTGATATTTTTAATATTTATTTTTTGAATATTATTTGTTGTTATTGATTTTTAATTAGAATTTCAGTTACTATTCTGTTTTTATTTTTCTAAATTATTTAGGGAATATCATTGGGTATTTTTCTAGATTTTTATTCATTAGATTTTAATTATTTTAGATTAGACTTAAGCTAGCCTTTTTACAACAATCTTTCCTCGTGGATCGATCCCTACTTTCCTATGCTATAAAAAGTATTTAATAACCGAAGTAGTGGTTAAATTTGTAGCTCTCGATAAGCTTAACAAATTTTGGCGCCGTTATCGGGGAAAGAAAACTAAATTACTAGTTTACTTCTATTTAATTTTACTCCTTTCATTGCTTTGTTTTAAATTTACTATTCTATTTTTGTAGGACTTCTTGTAGTGCATAAAATTAAGGAGTGGTAAGGACACTGGGGAGGTCAGGGATCAATCATTGAAAGTTGAAATCAAAGAGAGTCAGCCTGACCCAATAAGTTTTAGGATTACAGAGGTAAGCATGTCTACTCTTCGAGAACTTGCTGCCCCTAACTTAGAAACCCAACCAATGTCCATTACTTATACTGTTTAGATAAACCTTTGAAATTAAACTCAGGATTTATTAATTTATTACCTAAGTTTCATGGATTAACTAGAGAGGACCCCTATAGACACATTAGTGAATTCCTTATTACCTGTTCTGCTATGGTGCCTGAAGAAATTTATGAAGACCAAATTAGACTAAGGGCCTTTCCTTTTTCTTTGCTTGATAATGCTAAGGACTGGTTATATTATATGCTTGCTGGATCTTTTTCTGCATGGACTGCATTGTATAAATCATTTTTAGAAAAGCTTTTCCCTACATCCCGTATTGGATCTATTAGGAAAGATATATGTGGAATCAAACAAATGAATGGGAAAACTTTTTATGAGTATTGGGAAAGATTTAATAAATTGTGTGCTAGTTGTCCCCAACATCAAATAACTGAATAGTTGTTGATTCAATATTTTTATGAGGGTTTACTTTCTATGGATCGTAATATGGTTCATGATGCTAGTGGGGAGCTATGGTTAACAAAACCCCAGCTGATGCTAGAAATCTATTTAATTTAATGGCCTAAAACACTTAGCAGTTTGGTGCTAGGGATTCACAAGTTAAAAGGGTAAAGAAGATAGGTTCAAGTTTATCCCTAGAGAATCAGTTATCTCACATTACTGCTATGTTAAATACGATTGTTACTGTGGGTATTCAAAAAGCAGTAATAAGTGGTATTTGTTGTCTAGTGTAATGCCCCCAAAATACGAATGACATGAACATTGAGAATTGCAGTGGAAGACCTAGTAAACGAAGGTGCTACTTCCATCTTGATAAGGACAAGGCTCACTGAAACCATTTAATCTTGCAACTCGTGCTTACAATCACAAAATCTAGCAAATTGAAACACTTCAAGACCGAAATCCATAATAGTTTAACCATACCATGTACTAACTCACAATCCATACCACACAAGTACTTGACCCTAAGGTCGGTTCCAATATTCATGATATGTTGAATCCACTATGAGCATCTGACGACCTTCAAAAAGTCTTGCTAAAAGGAGGAATATGTGATACTTCATCACCTAAAATGGAAAACATGAAAACAATTCGAAAACATGAGCAAAAACTCAGTACATACATCCCTGTATTTGTAAAATGAGCATAGAAACATTGGTGATGGGTACCCGTATTTGCAATTCATTTAGTTGGCAATAAAAATGAAAATGAAAGTAATATGAAATTGAATTGCTCATTATTATCTGGATGTGAACCCCTTGCACTGATATAATCAATACATAGGTGTACACTTGCCAATCCGATCAAGAGTTGGCCTGAAGCCACGCGGGTAAATGATGGGTTGACGCCCTATAGATTATAACTGACGGGGTCACAAGTTAAATGGCAAATCACTGTATAAACTGATTCATTGATAAACTCATTAAGAGTTGTAAATTGATAAACATGATCTGCTTTCTGAAGATACAGGCAATGGACGTACCTTGAGCCTTTAAAAAAATATCATCTGACTTGATACAAGTTAGCTGTTTCATAAATATCATCGGACTTGATAAATATGTTCGGACTTGATAACACTTATGCATAATGGGCAACGATAACTAGGCCTCAACTTTGTTTCATAAATGCCATAGAAAGTATGTGTAGTTGGTAAATGATCCTTACTCGCACAATTGAGTAACTAAAAGTATGCGTAACAAAAATTGAGTAATTAAATGGTGTACATAACTCGTGTATTTCACTATAACTTCAAAACTGAATTGATGAAAGTAAAATAGTCCACAATGAGATAAATGGTATTACAGAGGAAAAGGCCTTGATGGCGATAATTGAGAGAATGGTTACGACCTTTTCTGAAATAAGTTGTTGATACAAGTTTAAGGCTCGTTGATGTATAGCTTGGTTTAAGATAACAACGAGTACACTAGACTGGCTTGATAAATACATTTGATACAATCTGAATTAAGTAAGTAATAGAGGTATGAGGCCAAGGGAGGTATATCTTGGTTCAATGGCACAAACTGCAATAACTTGATCTGATAAGTCACAACATCCCGCCTCTCATATTTCATTCATAAATCCACTAGATAAATAATTCTACCTCAAATGGGTCATTGAACTCATTAGAAGCTATTAAGCTCACCAAGCATGGTATTTTCTTTGTAAAAACCACAATTGAATCAAAGCTCAAAAACAAGCTCCCAATTGTATATTTGTCTTCTTCTTTCTCATTAATCAAGCTAAAAGCTCCATGAAAGTTTATTTTCCCCTTAAATGACATAAATGACTTGGCCCAAAATACACAAAATGAGTGCATAATCTATCTCACTTAATCGTTATTATTGCTCTTTATACAGTTACTCAAAATACTTCCAAAAATCACCAAACTTAAAATACTCATCCAAATTTCATGAGCTCTTACAGGAAATTCATAAATAATATGAAAAGTCTACCATAAAATTTTCATAATTTTCCTCCAAGTATACACTGCACAGAAATTGTAATAACAACCTGATTTACACCCAAGCAGGTCAGTTCACTTCAAAAATTCATAACTTTCATTCAAGACCTCAAATGTAGACCTAAAACCCCAATATGAAAAGATTAATAAGTCCCAAAAAAATTTCATTTGCAACTCAAAACATGATTCCCACTATAGGATTTCCAAAATGGGACTAAAACACAAGTGTATCAGTTTTGATCTCATTCTGCGCAGTTTTGGTAAAACGACCATAACGTTTTGCACAGACCTCAGATTAAGGCGATTCAAGAGGAATTTGAAATATAACACACTGAACTATCTACCCACCAAAAATCATAATTTTTGGTTGGACCATGCATTACCAGTTTAATCCCAAAGTCACCCCTAATTTCCTAAAATTCCATCCCTTCACTGATTTAACTTTCTCTTCCTTTTTTACATAAAAATCACTTGAAACTCACTTGAAATAATTCCAAATCACCACAATCAGATACAAAAGATCATTTAAGGCCTCATATATATATATCCAAACTCTAAACAACTTCATTAATACATAACTAGTCTGAACCCGTGCTTTGCACGGTGCATGATAAAGTATACATTTCACGGGCATATAGTATGCAAGTAATAAACCAATAACCATTGTAGACATAGTTAATATTATAAATTTGATAAGACGATAGAATAATCAATGAATGTAGTAGCATGACAAATTAACCTCAATGAATAGGAATATGAAGGGACGTCTGCGAGAGAAACCTACAAATGAAGAATAGGTAAGAAAATTAGCTAACTCATTGTTTGTTGGGAGTAAACTATAGATTAAGAATTAAAAACGAACATGATCAAAAATAAGATATGCTTAAGTGTGTGCTCATAAAAGGTTAATTTCATACCGTAAGTGTATCTTATAGTGGAAGAGTTTGGGTATGTGGTGGATGATTTGATACAATGTCTCCTATAATGTGTGGGTTTGGGTTATCGTGGTTGAGTCAACATTATAAATAGAGCATGTAATTATACCAAAAAGAGGGGAAACTGTGAACGTATTCACATCTAAAAGTACAAACTATAGCACATGCAATGCATTAGAAGTAACAACTTAACAATGTCAATCAGGAACACATCGAAAAGTCTGTCTCCTAAAATGCATGCATTAGCATTTCATGCTTCAGTGTAAAACTAAATTTGATTCAATGTCTCATAGTACACATATTTCACAATAAGTTATAAGTTGATTGAAAGTAGTAAAAATAAATCAATATAAAGCGGAATCCATGAACAATCATAATAGCGCAGCAGTTATATGTACAACAATGAATGCCTTGGGAGTGCAGGATATTTACAATTGGAAGTTGTTTGTGAGAGACTGTAAGCATATTTCCATATGTTACATGATATTGGAAATTAGGCTTGACATACGAAATACAGATTTGAACATGTGCTGTAACAATTGAGTTATTACTGTCAAATAGTAATAGTGGACTCAATATATCCCTTCCTAAATAAATAAGAAAAAAAATCAAACTTTTGCAAATAGAAAATGTACATTATTATAAGATACTACCAACATAATGCATTAGAAATAGTAAACTTAGGTAATGCATAATCGTTTTAGATAAATTAGAGAGGTTGGTCCATCCACGATCACAAACGAAGGGGCCACATTGGTCGAGCATATGAAGTATTAAGACAAAAAACAACCCTACAGTGTCTGCATGCACTCATACAACTTGTTAAAAGAACACGCCATCTATTATTCCTAAACTAAATTTTTGGCCAAATATCATGGTATGGTCGAATATAAAGTAGTACATGAGCAATTGTAAGAGAGAATGGACTAACTTAAGTGGAAGTGGTTCAAGCACCTTCCGGATATATATTATATGTACTCCGTCTATAGAAGTTACAGTAAATGGTGTGTTTAATTTATAGGTAGCTCAAAAAGGGAGAAAAGAATGATCCAACAAAATATCAGAACTTGTTTACGGTTTGAAAATTAGCCCTTCAATCATGTGTCCAATATTTTTCATCATTTTCCATTATGACATATATTATATAGACAAATATTAAGCCTGCAGTTAATTGAACCAGAAAAAATTAAACATATGTTGTTCAAGTAAAAGACAAAAACCCAAAAAAACTTTTTAATATTATTGTCCATGATAACATATGGAAGAGATACATATTGAGCTTGCTTTATTATATATACTCCAGCAGTAACAGTAAATAGTATGTTTAATT
This sequence comes from Selenicereus undatus, assembly GCA_017589665.1. Lineage (NCBI taxonomy): Eukaryota > Viridiplantae > Streptophyta > Magnoliopsida > Caryophyllales > Cactaceae > Selenicereus > Selenicereus undatus. The sequence continues at coordinate 77,037,297 of JACYFF010031958.1, read as the reverse complement.
TGTTATTAGTCCAAAAAGGGAGAAAAGAAGGATCCAACAAAATAACAGAACTTGTGAACGTTTTGAAAATTAGCCCCACAATCATATGTACATTATTTTACATTATAACATATTACATGGATAAATATTAAACCCGTAATCAACTTTGTCCATAATTGAACCAAAAAAAAATTCAAACATATGTTGTTCAAGTATAAAACAAAAAAAAAAGTTTATGTATTGTCCATAATAACATATTGCACAGATAGATATTGAGCTTGCTTTATTATATGCACTCCATCACGAATAGTAAATGGTGCGTTTAATTTGTAATTAGTCCAAAAAGTTAAAAAAAAATTTGAACGTCCTCAAAATTTGCCGTACAATCATATGTAAATTATCTTGCATTATTTTCCATAATAACATATTACATGGGTAAATATTAAGCCCTTGATCAATTTTTTCCTTAATTTAACCCCAAAAAAGTGAACATATGTTCTTCAACGAACATAAAAAATCAAAACCCTCCATATAAAACCCAAACCCAAGCCCAAATAAATTAAAAGATAGCAAATGTCAAAAATGAAATGAAAAGAAAGAAAAGGTGAATAAGCAGAAATGGGTAGCATAAAAATTCTGGAATTCAATATATCATGCTCCAATAACCATAAAGGGTAGCTACTCATCACAGGCACACCAAAAGTGAGACAGATTTGCAAAGCCAGCACTACATCAGAAATTAAAATACACATTACCAAAAACCAACCCTGAAATTGGGTTTTTATTTTACGAAATTTGTTGTAATTGTGTGAAGTCATGGTCTTCATACTCATGCTTCTTCCGTTCCACTCGCCTGCGATAAGCCCCTGTCTCTCTCCTCCTCCATTCTCTTCACCTTCAATTGCAACGACCAGTTCAAATCAACATCACAATCATCACTCAGATCTCGATTCAAGCCAAAGCAAGAAGCGTGAAATTAAAAACATGCAGGAAGTTAAGAAGAATCTAGAGGAGAGGTATAGACATAAAGACTCCTTTTGGCTTACTTGGGCAAGGATGACGGTTTGTGATGGTTTTCCCCCTCTTGTAAATAAAACTTGAAATTGAACTTCACACTCATCAAACTTTAATGTTGGAAGAAAACATTGGTTTTCTAGTGAGCCTAGAGTGAGAGAAGCAGAAAGTCTAGAGAGTGAGGGAAATACAGAGTGAGAGAAGAGAGAATCAGAGGGTGCCAACTATGAAATTGAATGATCAAAACTTCCATTCTTCCATTATTTACTCTTCCCAGAAAAAAAAAACTCCAAAATCTAATCCATTCAAATCCTATCTTCTCCTCCTCTCTCATTCTCCCTCTCTGCTTATCTTTCTTCCCATATATAAATCCTCCCCTTATCTCATTCCTAGTCATGAGGGGCACATGAATGCGGTGCTTCTTGAGATACAGACATAAAGAGAGTAAAAGGAGTTGATCGTTGAACAGTCATTTGCAACCATGGCTACTTCTTCAACCTCCCATTCTCATCTTCCTTCTTCTGAGAAGAAGCACTGGTGGCTTAGCACCAAAAAGGTCTCATCTTTCATCTAAATTCTCCTACATTTTTCTCGAATGTGAAAAGAATGGAGGATCACCGTCGTCGGCACCAGAGAAGCGGCGCTTCAAGTCCAAACACTTGTGCTTGCAGTAGAGAGAGGAGAAAGGCTTCATGGTGTGTTTGTGAAGCTTGCCGGCTATGGAGCCCCACCATTTGGAAAAAGATAGAGAGAGGGGGGGAGGGGGAGAGAGAGAGAGAGAGAGAAGGAATACTTTCCATCCATGGCCAATTGTGGACTGGGTGAAATCAGGGAAAGGCAAAAAAGTGAGAGAAAGAAGGGGAGAGATAAAGACAAAGAGAGAAGGAATAGGATTAACTGAAAGCTTGCCATCCATGGGAAGATGACAGTGAGAAGATGACCGTGAAATGAAGACAATGAGAGAAAGAAGGGGAAAGAAAAAGACGTTGAGATAAAGATAGAATTTAGATAACGGCTATAATAGAAATAGAGAAGTTAAATCAACGGTTGTAATACAGAGAGGGACAAGAAAGAAAATTCTAGAGAATGTTCAATCAAAGCCATGTTCTACTGACGGGGGAGGAGGGTTGATTTAATATATCTTTATTTCTTGTTCTGTTAACTTAAATCTACGGTTGTAATTAATTCAGCTTATAGATCTTATGGCTTAAAAATCTTAATTAATGAGAATTTAGGAGAGGGTAGTTATTAAAACTTTACTATTATATATTATATAGATTCCTAAATTCGTATCCAAAACAGGGCAGATTTCTTCAAAATTTCATAACTCACTGATTACACCTCCAAACTTCATGAAATTTGCCAAAAAATCCCATAGAGAATCTACAGTAAAAATTTCAGAATTTTTGGATAATCCTATAATTTTCAGAATTTCGACAGTGGCAGTTCAACAGTTGCAAAATCATGAAAATCATGCTCTTGATCAAATACCCATAACTCTAAACATCTCCAAACTCAATAAAAATTGCACAATAACTATCAATTTGATCATCCAAACATAACCCATAAAGAAAACAACCATAAAACTCAAGATAAAACAAGTTAGGGTTTTGAGATATAACTCACTTTAGGCTTGAATTAGAGAGAGGAGGAGACTGTTTTGAGTGATTTGAGGGGTTGGACTTGATAGCTAGCAGCAAGGGCAACTTGGGGCAGTTGGGAGGTGGCCGGAAAAGTGGTCGGAACCGCCAAAAATGGGTGGCACAAAGGGGCAGCAGCTGCTGCCCCTGTTCTGCCGTGAGGACAGAGAAAAAATGGGGGGATGGGTTTGTGTATTTGGGTTGAATATTAGTGTTTATAAATTGCCTATTAATACCTACATGTGGCTGAAAATTATCCACCCAAAAATTAGCTTTTGCTAATGAAAATTAGGTGCTAAAATGAGTAATCAGTGAAATAACAAAAGTTAGTAAGGTTTTGGGCTTTTGTTTTGGGCCCAAAAGGCTAAATTGGGGCTTGAAAAATTATTTGGATTGTTGAACAAAAATAAAAATTTGTATAGCTCGGAATTAAATTTTAGCGAAGATAAGAAAATAATTAATCACTAATTTATACTTACCGAGACCTAATATCGATTCACCCGATATTTATTCAATCAACGAAACTTCGAATTAACAATCAATGAAACTTGAGTTGCAAAGTGGTACCCAAAATGAAATATCTCCCAACCAAGATGATTAAATATGATAAATGAAGGTGGAAATTTTAAATAACATGATGGAACTCGTTAAATAAATAAATGGAGCGTAATTGAATTTAATGAATATGATTTGGTTAAACAAATAACCATGTATGACCATGAGTGATTAGGTCAATAAACATGATAAAGTCAATGAATAAACATGATTAATGAAATAAATAAAGATGATTTAAATAAATAAATATGGGTTAGGGTCGGGTTATTACATCTAGAGGGGCATCCTACTCATGCATGTCCTACTCTACAAGAGGGTAATGTGAATGCTCTTTACTCTAACTAAAATCAAAGGAGGTATGATCCTTATTCGAATACTTATAATGAAGGATGGAGATACCACCCTAACCTTAGGTATGGCCCTAAGCCTAACCCACCTGGTTTTGACCAACCCTCTTGTCAACCTTCTAGTCAAGATAGGACCAATTTCCTCCTCGAACAAGTTCTTAAGAAGATGGACGATAGGTTCCAGAGTATGAAAACAACTCTTAAGTAAGTTCAAGAGAGACAAACTGCAACTGATATCATAGTTAGCAACTTGCAGGCTCAAATGCAAAATAGGTTTCCATCTCAGCCTTAGCCTAACCCTAAGGAGAATGTTAGTGCCATAACACTTAGGAGTGGGAAAGAGTTACAAGAGCCTAGGAAGAGTTGAGAGGTTGAGCCTGAGTTAGAGGTCAAGGGGATTGAACCAAGGTTAGACACAGATTCTAATCAAACTACTAAGGAAATAGGAGAAAAGAAAAGAGAGCCTTATAAGCCAATTCCACCATTTCCTAGTAGATTTAGAAACCCTACTTCTAAGGTGAATGAGGCTAACCAAGAGATCTTAGAGACATTTAGGAAGGTAGATATCAGCATACCTCTCCTTGATTCCATTAAACAGGTGTGTCGTTATGCTAAGTTCTTGAAAGAATTATACACTACCAAGAGGAAGCTCATTGGCAATGAGAAGATAAGTGTGGGGGGAAATGTGTGTGCTGTTTCCCAAAGAAAACTTCCCCTTAAGTGTCAAGACCCTTGTGTGTTTTCTATTCCTTGCAAAATAGGAAACCTTTGCTTTGATAAAGCTATGCTTGATTTAGGTGCCTCTATTAATGTTATGCCTAGATCTGTTTATGACAAACTGAACCTAGGCGAATTAAAGAAAACTGGTATAATGATTCAATTAGCTGATAAGAGCAACACTTATCCTGATGGAGTGTTAGAGGATGTTTTGGTTCAAATGAATGAACTAGTGTTTCCTGCTAACTTTTATGTAATGAACATTGGTGAAGCATGTCATGATATTCCCATCTTGCTTGGCAGACCATTTTTTAAAACAGCTAGGACTAAAATTGATGTGCATGAAGGAACATTAACCATGGAATTCGATGGTGAAGTGATTAAATTTAATATTTTTGATGCCATGAGATTTCCAGCTGATGTGAATTATATGTATGTACTTGATGTTACTACTGAATTGCCCTAAGATATTTATGACTTATCCAATGAGGATGAATTTTTGACTGTGCTTACTAAGAGTCTTGATCATGATGAGTTTCAAAAACTCCCTTACCAGATTAATGTTGATTTACTGGAAGAGATCCAACTAGAGGATCCAGGAGCTTCATGAAGCCGAGCCAATGACTATAAACAAAGGCGTTGGTTGGAAGGCAACCTAACATTTTAGGAAAGTACCCATTTAATTTTGCTTTTATTTTCATTATTTCTATCTTTTTGCATGCATTAGGGACTATGCATGAATTATTAGGGACTATGCATGAATTAAGTGTGGGGGGGTGCATCCTGCATTTAATTTTCGCAGTATTTATTCTTGAAAAAAAAAGTAGAAAATTGAAAAAAGAAAAAATTCTTTTCTTATAAATAATGCATGATATGAGTTTATGCTAGGCTTGCTTGTTTAGAAATTTTTTTGTTTCATTAACTATTTAATAGTTTATTCTTTTATAAGTGAAGACTTCTAAGCATGATAGTTATGCTTTAGAGAAGTTTGAGTTGATCTTCATACATCTTTTTGATAAGTAACTCTCCTGATTAACCATCTTATTTAGCCATGTAATATATCCGATTCAGAGCCAATAAAATGACCTGGCCCATCTCTCAGACTATTGAATTAGTTGAATAATTCATTAAAATTGTGATTTTACTTGTCTATTGTTCATAGAGTCAAAGTTGGGAATGACAAGTACCTCTTTGAGGCATGCGCTACTGGGTGCTATCCTTTGAGATAATACTGCCACTGGAAAGCTTGCTTCCCATACTAGTGAGCCATTAAAATAAAAGTAATGATAAGAATCAATTATTTGCTTCAGCACCTCTATTCAGGCGAGTGTGAGACAGAGAGTGTTTAATTTCTAAGACCCTATATGGGCATCGAACATGTGCGCGAGTGGAGTTTGAACGGAAGAAGAAAAGGAAAATAAGTATAAGGCAAGTTTAGGATCAATTTAATGAAGTTATTCTACCTAGTTCAATTGTCTCTATGGCCAGACCATGCCTAAATTTTTCTATCTTAAATTCTTTTTCGACCTCTTGATTGGTGTATGCATAATAAAAAAGAGATGGATAATTATTGATCTTGTTATATCATTATAGAAGTGTTGTGAGGTTAATAAATAAACTCTCTAAGGGTAGTTGGATGTTTAGCAGGTATTCACTTATTGAAGGAAAAACTGATTAATTCAATAACACTGTTTTTTTTCCAAAGCAAGCCCAGACCTAATATGAATATCATAAGTATGCACGATTTTATAAGAAAAGAAAGGATGTCAACTTTAGGTCGAGTCTAAGATCTCTTTGCACGAGGACGTCCAAAGTCTAAGTGTGGGGGAATTTGTTAAGCCAAAAATCATGCATTATTTTTATAATTATTTCGATTATATTATATATATATTATTTTGTCTAATTTGTTTTATTTTATATATTTTTCAGGGTTAGTATTATTTTAATAAAGAGGAGAAGAGAGGACGTCGAAGCTCGGGTTTTACACGCTTGGCCATAAAGACGGTCCAAAAATAATAATTATTATTTCCATAATTATTTAATTGGGCTAGGGTTTCAAGAGTTGGTGAAAAGATAGAAGTCGTGGGAGAGAAGAAGTCTAGGGAAGAAAGAAGAAGGAAGCTTACAATCACACTCCCATCCAACCTCATGCCTCATCATAATCATCCTTCCGTCAAACTCTAAACCTCCACACATCATTTCCCACACAAACATCACAAACCCTAATCGATCTCCATCAGCCACGCCTAACCCTCTTCATGATCATCCCACGGCTACATAAAAAGAACAGTCCACGGCTGCCCTCTTCCAAAAAAACACCATCACGCACACACCTCTTCAAGCCTCCTCCATATAATATCATCACCATCATCTTGATCATCATCACCTATCACCCCACACCTCTTCCATCTTCGCCATAATCATCTCCTTCATGCCTCTGTTCTTCTTTCTCAATATAAACACCTCACGCAGCCAACCCCATCACCATCTTAATTCACTAATCCCACGGCTGCCCATCTCCATCATAATTCATCAACATCATCATCAACTCCTCCTTAAAACAAGCTCACGGCAACCTCCTCTCAAACACAACCTTAATCTCCTCACGCCGGCCTTCATCTTCCTCCCCTATCACGATCACCTATTCCTCTAACTCATCTCCTTGATCATCACCATCACAGATCCTTCCCCTTACACACCCTCCACAACACTCCTCAACCTTTTTTTTTATATTTTATTTTTACTTTGTTTATTTTGTTTTATTTTAGTTGTTTATTTTATTATTAAACATGATTTATTTGGGTGAAATTTATGATTTTATTTTTAATATGAATGAGTAATTTTTTTTTGCTTAGTATAATCTTCTTGAAGCCATGCTAAATTAATCATTTTGATACAAGTTTTATGCTTTAATGCCTAGTTGATTTCTATTCATGATTCTCTAGCGATTAGCGTTCATCGTTTATGAAATCTATGTTAAATCGATTAGAATGCATGCTAGTTGATTAAATACAATTTCGATTGACAGTTTAGAAGACTATAATACGTAAAAGTTATTGTCTTTTAGGCCTAGGTATCACCCTAATTAATCATGGATGGATCAAACCCATCTCTGTTAATTAGGTAATCGCTTTAGATCTTTGTTAAATCGATTTGCTGGTAAATTGGTTACAAAGTGTTAAATGATGTTTTTCTAATTCTTAATGCTCTAGTTTGGTTAAATTTTTGTGATGTTGTAAAGATTATCAAATTAGTAGGGTTTATATTATGGATGGACCTAAGTAAACTAGAATCTAAGGAAAAACGGGAAAGAACCGCTGGTGGATGTCTTCTACAGTTTAACTCATGAATGAAATTAACTTGTGTGTTAATGATAAATATTAATTTGCATGGTGGATTGAGATTATACTAAGTATCCTTCATAAATTTGATAACTTTTCATCATTATTTGTTGCGTAGAGTTAATTTGCTAATTTTGTTCTATTTTTATTAGCTTCAATATAATTTCAATCACCCCCCCCCCAAATTATAGTATTTTAGGAGTGTCTAGGTAATTTTAGATACTTTAGACTTTGATTTTTAAAGTGTTTATAATTTTAGATTGATTTATATTCAGTTTTAGTATTTAATTACCAGTTTGTTAGAAATTAGACTAAAAATAGTTATTTTTGCGCCTTTTTTTATTTTTATCAATTCCTAGAGTTTATGTAGTGTCCTAGTCTGCCCATATTTAATTTCGTAATTTTTGGAAGTTATTTGATAATTTTTCAAAATTATTTTGTAAAATTGATTTGTGCAGGTTTTTAGGTTATTAATTCTGAAAATTTTGATTCTAATTGTTAATTCACGATTATTAGGTATTGTGAAGTGCAGAAAATTGTGTCCTAGAATTAGGGTAATTTTTTTAATTATTTTCGTATTTATATTATGCAGATTATTTTATTTCTGATTTCTGATCTAATATTCTACATTGATATTCTGTGCTAATTTTCTGATCTGATTTTTCTGAAATAAATTAGATACAATTTAGAATTTATAAGCTTATAGACCTGAAGAATAATATTTTAGGTTACTGTTTGATATTTTTAATATGTATTTTTTTACTATTATTTGCTGTTATTGATTTTTAATTAGAATTTCAGTTACTATTCTATTTTTATTTTTCTAAATTATTTAGGGAATCTTTTACTGTTTTATTTCCAGAATATGATTTAGAATATTTAGGAGCATCATTGGGTATTTTTCTAGATTTTTATTCATTAGATTTTAATTGTTTTAGATTAGACTTAATAAATTGGATTAGTGAAATCATTTAGGATTAAGCTAGCCTTTTTACAACAATCTTTCCTCGTGGATCGATCCCTACTTTCCTATGCTATAAAAAGTATTTAATAACCGAAGTAGTGGTTAAATTTATAGCTCTCGACAAGCTTGACACGTTTGAATTCCACTTTGCATGAAGTAAAAAGGAAGTGTTGAAATGGTTAGACGATGGGATTATCTATTCCATTTCTGATAGTGAGTGGGTTAGCTCTATTCAAGTTGTTCCTAAGAAGACCGGTATAACCATGATTAGGAATGATAAGAACGAGTTAGTTCTTACTCGAGTTTAATCTGGGTGGCGTGTCTGTATAGATTATAGAAAATTGAATGTTGCCACTATAAAAGACCATTTTCCCTCCCCTTCTTGGATCAAATGCTAGAGAGGTTGGCTGGACATTCCTTCTATTGCTTTTTAGATGGATATTCCGCCTATACCCAGGAGAAGACTACTTTCACCAGTTCATTTGGGACATACGCCTTTAGAAAAATGTTGTTTGGACTGTGCAATGCCCCTGCTACCTTTCAAAGATGCATGATTTATATTTTCTCATATCTAGTTGAGCAATGCATGGAAATTTTCATGGATGATTTTTCTGTGTTTGGATCTTCTTTTGATGATTGCTTGTCTAATCTGAGAAAGGTGTTGGAGAGTTGGAGGGAGAAAAACTTGGCTTTAAATTGGAAGAAATGTCACTTCATGGTCAAAAAGTGTATAGTCTTAGGACACATTATTTTTCGAGATGGAATTGAGGTAGACAAAGCTAAGACTAACCTGATTGTTAATCTTCCCCTTCCCACTTGCATGAAATAGGTGCGGTCTTTCCTTAGACATGCTGGCTTTTATTCGTCCTTTCATTAAGGACTTTAGTAAGATTGTAAAGCCTTTGTCCAATCTGCTAGCTAAGGATGTGCCATTTCATTTCTCTGAAGAGTGTCTTGAGGCATTTTCTAAGCTTAAGGAGGCCTTAACTTCTGGTCTTGTTCTTCATCCTCCCATCTCGGGAGAACAATTTGAAATGATGTGTGACGCGTCTGATTATGCTATTGGGGTTGTTTTAGGACAGCATATTGATAAGAAACTCCATGTTATTTACCATGCTAGCCACACGATGAATGATGCCCAGCTGAATTACACTATTACTGAGAAAGAATTCTTGGATGTGAACTTTGGTTTTGAAGAGTTTAGACCTTATCTAATTGGGTCTCATGTGATTGTTTATACTGACCTAATGCTCTTAAGCACCTTCTTTCTAAGAAGGATGCTAAGTCTAGACTTGTGAGATGGATTTTACTTTCGTAAGAATTTGACTGTGAAATCAAGGATAAGAAAGGTTCTGAAAACCTTGTAGCAAACCATCTATCCAAGATCCTCTATGATAGAGAAAGTGACTCCAGTGTTTCTAAGTGCTTCCCCGATGAGCAATTGTATGATGTTCACCCTGATCCTTGGTATGCTAATATTGTGAACTACTTAGTTGCTGGTAGGATCCCTGAGGGTTGGAGTAAGAATGACAGAGATAGATTCTTCCACCTTGTGAAATTCTTTATTTGGGATGACCCTTATCTATCTAAGTACTACTCTGACCAAGTCTTTAGGAGGTGCATTCTTGACCATGAGGTGATAAGTGTCATTTCTTTTTGTCATGACCAAGCATGTGGGGCCATTTTAGTGGTAGGAAGACAGCAGCCAAGGTTCTTCAATGTGGTTTTTACTAGCCTACTTTGTTTAAGGATGCATTTGAGTACTGCAAGAGTTGCCCTAGATGCCAGCAGTTGGGTAGAATGAGCAGCAGAGATATGATGCCACTAAACCCCATCATTGGGTAGAGGTTTTTGATGTATGGGGTATTAACTTTATGGGGTCATTTTCATCTTCCTTTGGGAATGAGTACATTTTGTTAGTTGTGGACTGCGTTTCTAAATGGGTTGAGAACATCCCTTCTAGGACCAATGAAGCTAAAGTCGTTGTGAAATTCCTTAGGGATAACATCTCTGCTCGATTTGGTATGCGTCGTGCTATCATTAGTTATTAGGGAACCCATTTTAATAATAGATCTTTTGATGCCTTACTGAAGACGTATTCCATAGTCCATAGGCTTGCTACTCCCTACCATCCTCAAACCAGTGGTCAGGTTGAAGTGTCCAATCGACAGATCAAATAGATTTTAGAAAAGACAGTGAGTAGGAATAGGAAAGACTGGGCTGACAAGCTAGTGGATGCTCTTTGGGCATATAGGACGACTTTCAAAACTCCCTTAGGTATGTCACCTTATAGGGTAGTTTATGGTAAGCTTTGTTATTTACATGTAGAGATAAAACATAAAGCTTGGTGGGCCATTAAAAACCTTAATTATAACTTGACTGAGGCGGGTAAGGAGAGACGACTGCAATTGAGTGAGCTTGATGAGATTAGAGTTGAGGCTTATGAGAGTGCTCAACCTTATAAAGAGAGAGCGAAGTTGTTTCACAAACAACATATTTTTAGAAAAGAGCTTGCCCTAGGAATGAAAGTACTCTTGTATGATTCTAGGCTCCATCTGTTTCTAGGAAAATTGAGGTCCCGATGGACTGGTCCTTATATTGTCTCACATGTTTTTCCCTATGGTGTAGTTGAAATTCAAGATCCTCAGAGGGGTGCCACCTTCAAAGTGAATGGCCAGTGTTTGAAATAATTTCTGGAGCTGCCAAGCCAAGAAGATGTGGAGTGTCTAATACTCCAAGAACGAAACCCTCATTAGTGATTGTGATGTGAGATAGCTTAGGTGTACTGAGCAGTTGACCTGGTTTGCTAGAAATTTCTTCTCTTCTCTCTTCTTCTCTCTCTCTCTCTCTGTTGAGTTATTTTGATTAAGTTTTGATGATAACAAATCCAAGTGTAAAAATTTGTCCAAGTAATGTTGCTCCAAACACGATCTCCAAACAGGCCTAACTGGTGTTTTCTTTTTTGTATTAACTGGTTTGCTACATGTGAGAACAAGTTTTTAAAACAGGTTCTACTTGCTGGTTCTATATTAAGAACAACTCGATTGTAAAAGCATGTTGTTCCTGGACTCTAGCAAGATCAGCTCGATGTAAAGCATGTGGTTCCGAAACTCTAGCAATTCAAAGAACAACCCCAGCAAACAAGGTGGCCTTGGTGTTCACAGCAGCTCTACAAATCTTGGACAAGATGACTGGTTCAAAACAAGAAGTCTTGGGCATATAGGTTTTATTTATTTAGACTCTTGTTAATATGCCAATATTGAAAACGCTTTTTAAACACCTCTTGAATCGGTATTCGCACTAAGTACTTCAGAACACCAGTTGCGAACAACCCTGCAAACAGGGTGCCTAGGGTGGTTCTGAACTGAAGTGGCCATACCCGGTTATCTTTGAAAATTCATTTCGGTTGGCCAAAATCTCTAGTATACTTTTCTTAAACCCCAAGATTGCTATCTTTCTGGAAATGATATTCCTTGAATATATTATGGGAGATTTGCGAAAATAGTTTTTGGGGAATTTGCCAAATCTAAATATTTTCCTTTGCCCATATTTTCGAATTTGATAAAAAATCCCAAAACTGAAGAATTCTGGTTGCTTTTGAATCTTCTTCACGGCTATGAAAAGATAAGGGTTATCTCTTGAGATAACAAATCCCTTATAACTTGAAAAACTTGCCACTAGCCGTTGGGAATATCTCTCTTGAAAATCCTTTTCCAAACTTAGCTGAATTCTTCTCTTCTCCTTGGTTTTTGACCGTTGGGTTTTTTACATAAAAAGCTCAGCCCTTTCGCCTACACATACACTGAGACATTGAGAGAAAAGGGAAGAAAAGAAAGCAAAGAGTGAAAACCGGGAAACACACAACATATAGGAAATTTCAAAAAGAGGTTTTTCTATAAGAGTTTTTGAAGTACTCTTGAGAAAAGAAAAACCAACTCAAGTTGTGTTTAAACCAAGCTTTCGATATATTGGCATAATAGGATCTTCATTGTACCTTACATCTGCTTAGTAAGAAGCACCCCAGTAAGGTGTTTGTTGACCTTGATCTCATATCAGTCAATAGTGAAAGAGTGTGTCCTAGTCGTGTGGACTTTGGACGTGTCCTATCTGGTGAGATTTGGACGTGGTGTAATCTGCCTTAGAGAAGGAGATTACGTGGTTGCAAGGTTGTAACAAGGTATGTTACAATTGTAACGAGTTAAGCCCGGTTTAGTGAAGTGGTTAAATCCTACACGAGGTAGGTCGTGGTTTTTCACACCTCAGTTGGGCTAGAGGTGTTTTCCACGTAAAAATTGTGTGTGCTTTATTTTTCCACATTTATCTTGGTGACTTTCGCATTTGGTATATCTGAGAACACCCTCTGCAAACAAGTCATAGGGGTGTTTGTTATTTACAACGCGAAAATCAGACACCACAATTCACCCCCCCTCTTGTGGTAGAATACTCACTAATTCAACACACTCTCTCTCTCTCTCTCTCTCTCTCTCTCTCTCTCTCTCTCTCTCTTCTTCTTCTTCTTCTTCCTTTGTCTTCTTTGTCTTATTCCATTTTCTTTTTGTATAGCTGATTGCTTTTCTTTTTATATATGCTGGTTGTTTTGTTTTTTAGTCTTGTTTTTATTTTTGAACATATGTTTTCTTTTTAGATTTTTCTTTTTGGTCTTCATGTGTCTTTCCCACTCCCAATGAAGACATTATGAGATTTTGATGTGGGGATGAGGTGCTGATGTGTACATTCTTTTTTTGAAAAATTTTAAAAAAATCCAAAAAGATTTTCATTTTGTTTTCGGGGGACATTTCATACTTTTTCTGGTTAGCTTGATTCCCCTGTGCTTTGGTTATTTGCTTGTATGTAAGCAGGATGTGCGTGAAATGTCTCCGACCTTAGTGTGTCATTCTAAGCCCTAATTCTAACCCCAATTGTTCATTATAGATTGTGTAATTTAATCTTTGTTTATTTCTTTATCATTATCTTTAGGTCTGAGGCTACCATGAATGATTCTCCCAAGAATGATTCTCCCACTTGCTTGCGACACAATTACTCTAGTTTTTGCCACTTTCAAAAAAAGAGGAAAAGAAAAAAAAATATGAATAAAGAAGAGAAAAAGAAAAAGATGAAATAAAATTTGGAATGACAAGTATCCCTTTAAGGCAAGCACTACTGGGCATTACCTTTTAAGACACGTGCTACTGGGTGTTACCCTTTGAGGCAATAGTGTTACTGGAAAAGCTTGCTTCCAACATTAATATGCCAATTATGTAGTCGTGTCAGTCAAGGATTGAGTTTAATTCTGGTAAATCTAAGCGTTGGGATAATGATACACTTGCACACAAGCACTAGAACGGATTCAGAATCTTGATGTACAATGAGGTGAAAAATTAGTGCTCTGATGTCATTTATGGGGTATAGGACTTTAAAGTACATTCTGTTTATATGCAGGTCGGTATTTTGATTACATGAGTGATTTAGTTTATTCGAACGTGTTCATATCTTTCCCTAATTCTATACATATTAGCTTTGAGAAAAAAGCAAAAAGATTTTCTTTTTGAAATAATTTTTGTGGGTATTTCACTTGAAAAGCCTCACGAGACCTCACCCGTCCACTTAGGAGACCGAGGGATTTAAAGGGCTTCTTGCATACGCTAAATGCAACCGTGATTCCTATGACAGCGAGTTAGGATTTTCTTTTCCTTATTTTCTTATTTCTTTTTAGTTAGTTTAGCTGTTTTACTTTAGGACGAGCAAAATCTTGGTGTGAGGGTATTTATTCGTGCCAAAAATGTGTCATTTTTATGATACTTTTATGCCTGATTTATGCTCATTATAATTGTTATTTTTAGGTTTTTACTTTATTTTATTTTATTTTGTAGGTTTTGAATAAATTGCGGGAAGCATTGTACAAAAGGCAAAAAAAAATTACACAAAAACAAATCCTAAAAACCTAAACCCTCCCCAGTCACATGCGTCTCATGTGCTACTCCTTTCTCCAGCCTCCCACATGCAAGGCACATGACTCAACCCCCCTTTTTAACTCTCATTTTCTCTCTCCTCTTTCTCGGCTTCCAGGGTTGGAAAACCCAGTAAACCCAATAACCCTGCCCTCTGCTCCTCCATCGTCGTCCTCATCATCTCCTATATCTCTCTAACTCATCTCTCGCTAAACCTCCAACTCCTTCCACCATCTTCATTCCTATCCACTACTCCAAAATGCCAACACATCACTTGCCAGGTTGCCTCATCTCCACCGTCCACGACACAACGAATCAAGGAACGAGATTGAGCTTGCAAGGTATAAATTGAAGGAAGTCAGCTCCAGAGAAGAGGTTAGGAGGTGTCTAGGGTTCGAAGTAGTTTTAATCTCGAGTTTTTAGGCTTCAATTTTGTAAGTTTTCGTTTTCCAGATTTAGGGTTTACGATTTGAAATTTTGATTTAGGGTTTGATGTTAGATTGGTTTTTGGTTCCGAATTTCATGTAATTAAGCTACAATTTTGTGTTTGCCAGTTCAAATTCATTGTTTTCATTTGCTTTTGTAAGATTTTGGATGTTGGTTTGTTTAATTTTAGTCACCCCCTCCCCTGCTTTCATTTCGTCAAGCATGGTAATGGCATTTCCACCATTGTTGGTGATTTTTAAAGCTGGTTTCTGACTTTTTTTGGGTCAATGGATGGCTAAAATCTCGCTCCTCTCCTCGGCTCTAGTCTAAGTGGTTGCACTGTTTCGGTTTATTGTTGTTCACGGTAATGGGGTTCGTTCTGGCTCCTCCTTCATTGAATAATCTGAGGTCGTAGTTCGTTAGTATGTTCTGTTTGTTTTAATTCATATTTTGATTGTGAATGAGTTGAGTTTAGTTGCTCTGACTTTGTTCATGTTGCTCCTGTTCAGTTCCTCTATTTCGGCTTTAGAGATGTTGGGTTTATGATTATCAATGGTGAAGTTTTGGGTATTGGGCTTACTTAAAATTTCTTGAGTGTTAATCAATGGAGGTGCCCCAGTTTGTCTGTTTTCAATCCAAAACTTCAGTTCTTGAAGCTGGAGTGAGTTGAAGTTAAGGTGCCATGGTTTCAGGTTTCCCCTCTCCTATACCTGTGACTATTCAGCTTTTGGCATACCCTGCTTGCTTGTTCCATTTGTTCTGTCTCCTCTGTTTGTTTTATTTCTCTGTTTGTCTTAATTATGTAGCTCTGATTTAGGTTGTATTAGCACTGGAATGACTCTCATTTGATTGGATTTGGTATCATTTGATGTTAGTTTAGATCTATTTGTAACCAACAGTTTTAGTTGTTATGGCTTCAATATTCGTTTAGAATCATGTTAGATTAGCTTATTTTCATAGTTTAACTAGTGACCTAAATTTCTTCCATCGTCCCTGTGGAAATGACCCTCATGTACTACAGCAAAAGTTGTACGCTTGCAGAACTGCCTCGGTCGTTTTCTCTTGCTCCTTCAGCTGTTTCTTCCTGGAACCTCCTAAACCGTGGCTCTTGCCAAAGTTTGTCTATGTTGAGTGTCTTTAGCCTCTTTTGTTATCTTCTTTGATCTATAAGTCCTCAAAATCTTCATTGTACCATTATGCTTTGCGTTCACATGATCAAAAATCTGCAAATACTCTTAAACAAGCGAAACCAAGAATAATAGTAGAAATAGGGGTACAAATCATACAAGTAAACACATTAATCCTTTAAAAAGACTCCCAAACACTCAAATAATTGATACAAATATGATAATCATTAGAAATACCCCAAACACATCAAACACAAACAAATACTCATAAATAAACTATAAAACTCATCCAAAAAGTTTATAAATTCCTCAAAACATATGTACTAAATTCATTCACAAGTAATAAATACTCAGCATGAATAACGAATGTATTCATCACTTAACTTTGTGTGTTCAATACAAAATGAATATTCAATATGAAGTACTCCAAATATATCAAAACAAACAAATATTCATCACTAAAACTTATAAATTCATAAAAACATTTATAAATTCGTCAGAACATGGTTTTCCATGAAGTTACTGCAAATTGCACCAAGAGGACATGGATAAGTTGGCATAAGTACATATTGTAGGCTCACCCAAAAAAAATCATGAAATTAAGCAGTAAATACAACACTAACACGAAAATTCTCAATAGTTTCATGCATTACAAATTGAAAGCACTGCAATGACCAATATGAAAGAATAAAAATCATCAACATCCTCTTTGCCCTAAAACTTGCTAAAAAATTAAAGTTTAAGCTCCAATAATGCACAATTACATTATCAAATCTGCCGAAAATAATGGTAATTTCGCCCTTCTGCCAATTACTCCCCAAAACAAGCAACAAGGAGAACAAAACCAGATTAATCAAACAAAAATTACAATGCCAAAATTGAAACCAATGAGAATGAAGACGAAGACATCAAATCAACAAGAAGACCTAATTAAATTAAAACATAGATCAAATGAAACACCATATCTACTATCTTGATGGGACATTTAATGTTATTGTTCTCAGATTATAGGAGAGAAAAATGAGTATCATCGTGACACGAGGAGAGAGAAATGAACGTAAAACTAATTGTGAGTGTGAGTGTGTGTGTGTGTGTGCAATGATGTGAAAAATAAATGGGGTAGATGGTTAGAGTAAAATGCTTATAATTGAAATTCTTAAAGTAGCAAACATGTCCTTAGCCTCTTTCTTCACTTACTAGGGTGCCTTATTAAATAGTTATACATCAGGTCCGCCTACTTTACAATTTAAAAAAACAAAAAAGGATGAATCCGATAAACCTCTTCCTTTTGTAAATGGAAAGGTCCATTTTACTTTTCTAAGACTAAAGCCAAACTCCTGTAATTGAATACCTTTATTGGATATACTTGGGGAGGATAAAATCACTAGCCTTTTAGGTTGTAAATTTCCATAATTAAATCTATCCTTAGAGCTAACGCATAAAAGATTACAAATTTATATGATTACATGACAATTTATACTGATTTCCAATCTATATCTTGATCGGCTTCAACCTAACGAACACCATACTTTGTCAAAGTATAGCTTGAGCCCACCATTGATAGCGACAAAAGCTTACATTGATGATGGATCAGGTAACAGCAACGATGGAGCACAAGGCTTACGCCAGGATTGGCCTTGTGGGTAACCCAAGTGATGTTTACTATGGCCACACGATCTCTCATAGCCTCGCCAATTGTAGGGCTACTGTGAAATTGCAGCCTTCCGATCAGCTCGTCATCAGGCCTCACCCTGTTCACGATCTTGTTCAGTTTGATTCCATTGATCATCTCTCTTTCTCTCTCTCTCTCTCTCTCTCTTTCTCTCTCTCTCTCTCTCTGTCTCTCTCTCTCTCGTTCAAACTTTTCTGGGTACTTTGAATTGTACTGGGTTTGAACCTACTGTACCATATTTTTGGGTTTGGTTCTAACCTGTGTTATTTCTACAGATTTGAAAGCCGAGAAAATTTGATAAAGTAGGCCCATCTAATGATTCTGTCATTATTTATAGTGGGTCTGTCATGGTTCAGTATAATGTCGTTTTCCTCGAGTTTTCTTGATATAACTGTCAAATGTAATTCTTCACTTTTAAGTTTCTTGTTTGGGTAAAAATGAAAGGGTACAAGTGATGAAGTTAGATTCAATATGTTGGAGTTAGGTATTCTGCTTCAATTTGCTACCTCTAAGAACAATGACAGTTCCTTTGATAATCAGATAGAGCATCGAGTGCGTACATACCACAATATTTTGGACCTTTTACGTGCAATGGTCAAATGTGATTTTGCCCTTTGGGACCCCCTTATTGGTTGGTGTAATCAATTTATAACTTACAAGCTGCAAATAATTTGCTTTTACTTGATTGTGTGAACGCAATGACAAAACAAAGACAAATTCTAGTACGAGATCATCTCACAACACATTTTTTTTGAAATGACTGATATGTTAATGATTTTATTTTGACATTTGTTTCAAAATTCAACATGTGCATAAGCTACATGCATTCGTCAACGATCAGAAAAATATGATTAATTTCTATCTCTCCTCAAACATCTACTTTCCCTTTCTCGCGAAAACCTCCACCCCTTTCTCACTTCCATTATCTCATTCATCGAATTGGTGGCCGAAAGGGAGTTTGTAACCATTGGGAAGAAAAAGTAACGATAAATTATATTTGACTAATGTGATACTTTGGATTCTTCTACTTGATCATGCCAAAGTTTGTTTGCTTCCTGTGCTTATTTGTGAAAAGTCATTGATGCTTATGGCAAGGAAAAGTCGAAAAGGCATTAGGTTTTCAATTTTCATTCCAAGAGTTGACTAACCCAAATGATTTATGAATAATGTATATTGTTACTATATGTTGTTTAATTAGGACTAGCATTGTCAAAGAATAGTGATTATATTTGCAAACTGTTTTTTTTTGTTAAAGAATTTACCTTCTGGTTATACGAAGATTCTTTGTTTGTTAGTTTCAAGAAAATATTTATTGATTTCTAAGTAGTGACCACATATTTTGTAAATAGTTAGCCCTATTTTGATTAATAGTTACCCTATTTTAAATAATAGTAGCCATATTGTTATTGTAGTTGTTACCTTATCAATGATCATATATATTGTTATAGTAATCACCTATTATAGGTACATTGGTCCTACTATTGATTGTTATTGTTAGCCTTGTTAGTTTTCGTAATAACTATTTATGTTTACAATTGTTAGACCTTGTTAAATT
Organism: Selenicereus undatus; assembly: GCA_017589665.1. Classification (NCBI taxonomy): domain Eukaryota; kingdom Viridiplantae; phylum Streptophyta; class Magnoliopsida; order Caryophyllales; family Cactaceae; genus Selenicereus; species Selenicereus undatus. The sequence goes on along the minus strand of JACYFF010031958.1, from coordinate 77,018,012 downwards.
GATCAATCAAAACTCATTCGAGTTAGTAGTCATCTCATTATGATTATTATAGCCATTCTTTGACTATAGTAATGTCCTCTTGTGATGTACCTATTATGGTCTCATCTTGCACTTGTAATAGTCAATCCTGTCAACCATAATAGTAATTTGCTACCAATATAGTTACACTTTTAACTATGATAATCAACCATGTTGTGTATAGTATCCACTTCACAATGAAGCAGTGGTCATCCATATCGTGATTAATAGTCATCCCTTTTTCTTTTTTTTCTGTTTTATTTTGGTAGTCATCCCACACACTATCCCTTAAATGATCGACTTGAGATATTAGTCACCCCTTATGACTACAATAATAAGCAGCTGTTGTTACCTATTGTACTTATATCTTCTCTTTTAAATAGGCAACTCTATCAACTGTAAGTCGCCCCATAATTACTGATATAATTATTCATTTTTGATATAATAGTCACACTATTATACATATTAATTACTCAAGAATTCATTATTAATCACCCTTAATTCCATTGATAGTCATCCCTATCCTCATAATTTGAGCATCCCTACATTGACTATTAGTTACCTCCTCATACTGCAATAGTTGTCATTCCCATATTTTATTTTATTATATCACAAATGAAATTCTTTAATAGATTTGATTGGCTATCTCCTTTGTACTTTAACCATTGTTCATTATCAGGCGCGGATCTATGAAAAACTTAGGAATGTCCATGGGTACCCCTAACCGAAAAACATTTTTGAAAAACAATTTTCAAGTGGTTGAAAATAATGTAAATGAACACCCGTACAAAAAGGCCTGAATAATCTTGGACATGCTAATGTTCACGACCCAAGCAATGAAGTACTAGCATGTTTAATTTTTCCTTTTCTAAAATAAAAGTCACAGCGATAAAGAGGACAAGACTTGACTCTCTCAATCTCTCTCCTCCTCTCAGTTCAATCAAAGGGTCCTGACAGACATTCTTCATTGACCCGATTCACCCTCTCTCTCTCTCTCTCTCACACACACACACACTCACAATTGGATCCTCTGGCCTTTGTGATTGTCTCTTCAATGCAGAGGAAAGGCAACCTTTGAAATCCAAAATCTCCATGGTGAAGACTCAAATATGAGACTCGAGCCTCAAATTCTCCGCTGAGATTTTATCCACAACTGCCGACAGTTGCAAATCCATGACCCACACATGCAATCTATTCACCAATTTGGAGGGAGGTTTTCACTGTCTTGCTTGCAATGTTAGGGTTTTAATTTTGAACACAATTTAATTTTTTTTGTTTTGTGCAAACACAATTTAATTTCTTGATTTGCTTTTGATATTAGAGTTTTTTGTTCGCTAAATCCTCAATTTTCTCTTTCCACAACTTAATCCTCTATAAGAGTTCATCGATGCCACCATGCCTCCGTTTGTGCCCTCAAGCTATCCATCCCACAGTTCGTAGTCCAAGGTTTGCGGCTACTCTCTAGTTTATTGTTCTTTATCATGCTTTTGGTGCCAAATTTTTATGACATTGTATTATGATTCAAGCTCATTTTACCATAAATTCATCTAGGATTGATAATTTTTAGCGATAAGTTACTGTAGCAGTTCAAATTCATTATCGTAATTGAATTGCTTCACTTTGTTAACGGTTTTGTGCTATTAGAAATTTAGTTATGTTATAGAGATGCTGTATCCTTGTGTGCTTTTGATGCCTTGCAATGTATTAATTGATTGAAATTCAGACTCTTAGCAAGTAATTTTACATTTAGGATATGGATTCTTAGCTAGGGTTGTCTCGTTTTTCTCTTTTTTTGTCCAATTTAATAAGAATTGATTTCCAATGATTCTATCTTATATCGATTCCAAAATATGCAAAAACGTTAAGAACAATTGTTATAGTAGATTACCATAATGTTTCTTGTATCGTTTAAACTTTGTTTTATATTAGACGTTGTAATGAATCTTAGGAGGTGCATACCCCTGATCCAAGTGTCTAGATCTGCCACCATCTATTATTTCTATTTCAAACACTATCAACCCTATTTTGAACGGTGTCCCTCCCTTGTTTTAATTATTAGTAGACACAGTTTTCACTATGTTTGAAAACATATCATTACTATATATTAACATGGAACTATTTAATTTATGGATATATTGTGCAAAATTTATACATTATTGTGAATACTACATTGACCACTTTTCATTACAAATCTGAAAAATTTTGAAGATTTAGATTGCCCTAGAGGGGAGGGAATATATAGGGTGATAGTAAAAACATAAAATTAAAATCGAAAGCAAATGCAGAAATTAAATAGAGACAATACACAAGGATATTTTAACGAGATTGGACCTTAATTAGGCTTAGATCCCCACCTAGAGTTATCCAAGTCTAGTATTCAACTCTCTACTTCTCTTATTAATATGAACTCTTTCACAATCACTCTATGCTTTCCTACTCTAGGGATCCCAAACTCTTAAAACAATCTCTTGATTTAAGTCTAAGGGAGTTGACCTTACAACTCCTAAATATACTCCTTAATAAAGAACAACTCCTCACACCTCAATTTTTTATCTGAAAACAAAGCTTAGTACAATAGCTCAACGTGTAAACTCAATGCTTTTTCAACTTGTTTGGATGCCTTGTTGTTGCTCTTGTGGCCTCTATTTATAAGCTTAGTAGTCATGACCTCAATCAGCAACGAAGGAAGTTTCTACCCAAAAGATCTTGAAATCTTATTTCAGGCCCTTAAAATGTGATCTATAGATTCTAATTTGATTTTCTTTATAAATTAGCCATGGTTGATGTTGACATGAAGGTGCATAAGATCTTTTCTTTGCTCTTGAAATGTAAATGATGCTAGTAATCATTTAGACTCAAATAAAATAACAAGTGATTTGATTTTGATTAGGATGTCATTATTCTTTCACATTTTTGATATTGTTTTGCAAATCAATATCATGTCAATGATTCTTATATGATTTCAATAGCTTAATTAGTAGGGTATTTCTTCAACAACAACAACAACAACAAACTCCCAATGTGGGTCCCGCATTCGCGGGGTCTGGGGAGATTCAGCTGTAGGCAACCTTACCTCTACCAGTATTCCAATTAGTAGGATATTTCTTCATCTAAGTTAATTTTGCAAGATCAAATCATATACTCTTGTCATAGAAAGTATAATGAGATTGAAGCAAGGCAATATTATCTTTAAGTGATCTTATATGATTCTCAAAATTTAAAATTCAAATTTGAATACGCTAGAGCATATTTTCCAATCAAATAAAATCCTTTGATTTTGAATGATACCCACATATTTTCTCTCCATAATCATTCACATGATTCCCTAGTATGAAAGTGCTACTTCTTTCATGCTTATTTCGAATTTGCCAAGCATTAATTTCATAGCCAAACCGTTAGTTAATTTGTGTTTCATTAAAACCATTTAGCCATTAAGGGAGTCAATATCAACAAAAGCATATTGGACCGACCATAGATATTAGATATGAAGTAGAATAATTATAAAATCAAGTCACTTTATAATTTCATAAATAACACTAATTATATTGTTTGTTATCATTAAAATCAATATGTGACTCTCAGAGTCAACAATCTCCCCCTTTTTCATGATCACAAACAATCAAACATTAGTGTACATATTGATTTTGATGATATAACTAATATAATTAGTGTTATACATGAAATCGTGAAGTGACTTGATTTTATAGCTATTCTACTTCATATGTAATATCTATGGTCAGTCCAACATGCTTTTATTGATGTTGACTCCTTAGGTGGCTAAATGACTTTGATGAAACACAAAATTAACTAAGGATTTGGTTATGAAATTAAATAGTTGGCAAATTCGAAATAAGTATGAAAGAAGTATCCATTTCATACTAGTGAATCATGTGAATGACTACGGAGAGAAAATATATAGGTATCATTCAAAAACACATCTGATCTGCGACAGAAATGCCGACGAAAAAAGTCTATTTTTTCGACGGGAAAAGGCTATTCCGACGGAAAATACGACGGAAAACGTCACATCGGAATTCAGCTCGTCGCAAAAACTTTTCCGACAGAATCCGACGGCCTGCAACGGAAATTCCGTCGGAAATATCCCGTCGGACACCCTGCACCTCAAACTCCGCGCGAACAGGGAAAAGGGGGAGGGAATTTCCGATGGAAAATCTCGTCGGAATTTCCTTTTTTTTATTTTTTTTTTAAAAAATTTTTTACAAATCCAAAAAAATTTGCTTTTGTAAATAAAAATTTAATTCAAAATCCGAAAAAAAAAATTTGTAGAAAATTTTGCTTCAAAACCAAAAAAAAAAATTCAGAAAATTAATACGCACATAATAATATAATTACCAAATATGAAATTTTATATATATATGTCAAAAGAAACATGCTGAATTAAATATTAATTACGACATACGATATTGTTTTAAATGTACGTAAATTACTAAACTATTCAGAGTTGGATAAATTTGCGGGATTATCATCGTTGTCATTTTCGGAGTCCTTTTCATCGTTGGGATTCAAGTTGATCTGGCTGGAGGAGCCTGCACTTTGACCTTTGAAAAATCTTAAAACTTTTTTCAGAATGCACTCTGTCTTCCCCTGTTTCTTGGCTATTTGAGTTATAGCCTCTGCTTGCTTGGTTATACTCTCATTGAGGAGTTATGCTTGTTGTCTTGGATCAAAATGCTCAATTGATGAGTGACGTGCAGCTGTAATAGTAGCTGATTTCTTCAATTTGACCCTCTCCGTGCCAAAACTGTATACACTGCCTTTCTTGTCGAGATTTTCTTTAATCCAAAACTCCTCTTGGGTCATAGGTGGCAGTTGAGAGCCCCCTTGAGTTGCAGTTTGGGTGTACTCATGCCATTTGTTCTGATGATCCTCCTGAAAATTATAAAAAATAAAACTATTTTATATCAAACTTACAATTGTAACATATGAATTATCTCTAAATAGAATGTGTGAAACTTACATATTTTTTGGCAGATTTTTTATCCACAAAAGTTTTGTCTTTCACCTTGCAGTGAGTGTCCTTGAACAATTCCTCACACGTGGGTTCCCTACCTAATGTTTGGGTCTGGAAAAAAAAGTGAGTCGCAATTAAATATAAACAACGATGATCTACGAGGACCTTAATCCATACCATACTTTATATACAAGAAATACGTTTATTAATAATCAAATTTCTTATCAAACGACTTTTCCTTTTACTAATCGGAATTGAGCCACATGTATGTAACGAATGATCAAAACCTTCAACATCACTCAATCTATTCTTTTTATTTTGTTGACTCAATTTCTTGAAGTTGTCATTGTCACTCCAATGTTTAAGTATATCATTCCAAACACTAGGCGGTAACCACTTCAGTTTTTTGTTGTACTTCCTAGCGTATCCTCAAATGTCCCTGAGTTGAGTTGCACCTCTGTATTCAAAGTTACGCCGTATTTGAGTTTCATTGTCTGGATGCCAGTAGTAGTGTTTCTGCGCCAAAATTGAAGTATATATATTAGTAATTAAACATTCCAAACAATCCAATTACGACTTTCAAATTCATTGTATAGATAATGAACCTTGAACTCATTGAACCAAATGTCTCTCTGAGATTGTGAAACTTCCCCTCACGTGGTCCAAGGACGTGGGTACTTACTTGCAGAACTTTCGACAATTTTTTTAAGTACACCCTGATATGGAACAAAACTAAGAACACAAAAAGAATTTGTTAACAGTAAATACTGTATGTGTCAAAAGAATATGATTAGTAAAGTAGTTACAAACTTCATAATGAACTTACGTGTCACCATCAGGTTGTAAATATATCTTATTACTGTATCACTTTCAGGTGCAGGACTGTGTCTATCTCTTCATCCCCCTTCATTTTGGACCCCTTCGTTGTGCACTGAGTGACTTGGCATTCTAGGTTGCCCCATAAACTAATTACTGTTGAAATGCGGACTAACAGTACGGAACTGTTGATAAAGTAATGGAGTAGATGAAGCACCACCCATGTAAGGAATATTTGGTTGAATTGGTGGTTGCATACCCGCACCAAACAAAGGTGGTTGCAGGTGGGATTGCTCATTCATACTACTAAAATAATTTTCGAATGGCTGACTTGGATCAAGAAAACCTCCAAACATTCCACTAAAGATGTTTGGCTCATAATTTTGATCAGTGGGATCATACTGTGGGGTCGGTTGTGGTACTCCTCTACCCGCATCATTCCTAACCGTTCGACCACGGCCACGTCCACCATTGAGTCCAAACATCTAACAAATAAGAACAAAAAAATAAAACCGCGTCATTTTTGATACTATTGTCAGTGAAAAATTACAGTACATACAGACAATTTTTTTCTGAGTTTGCAATAAAGAAAAGTTTTATACACATGCATAAATATCCATACAACAAAACAATTTAATCAATCATGGTGGGACACATCGTCATCGTCATCATCACCACTTTGCAATGCCGTATTTTCATCTTCGTCATCATCAATGTCTTCATCTCCATCCTCCAATTCACCTTCTTCATCCTCTTCATCACCATCATCATGTTCACCATTCCCATCATGATCATCATCCCAATAATGTCCATCAACATCATCAGCTTCTACAGTTTCATCGACTAACGTGGTGACTATGACATTGTCCACATTCATGTTTGTCATTCCAAACTGTTGATAGGCAAGTTCTAGATTATCTTTATCTTTAGGAGCACCGCGAGGTTTGTTTGGTATAGATATCCACCAATTCGCTTTTCCTGATATCCCCTCAGGGTACTTAACATATACTACTTAGGTTGCAGCATCAACAAATATGAATGGGTCAAACTTTCTGTAACGTCTGATATGATTCACCTTGGGATATGGGGTAAATTTAGGATAACGTAACCCCCGAGGAACATCCGGGTCAAACCACTCACAATTAAAAATTACACATTTTTTAATTGGCTCACCCATGAATTCAACACGAACAATTTTGTGAACTATACCATAATAATCCTCTGGTACTTCGTCACCTTCCCCAACTCCTTTGACACACACGTCACAATTATATGTTGCTTTACCTTCATTTCTAACCTTGGTATGAAACCGATAACCGTTAACTTTATACTAAGAGAAACATTCCACCACCATAAGCGGTCCATGAGATTAAAATTTACATATTTATCATATTTTAACATATTAAACATACTTTAAAATTCATACATGGTTAACATATTTAACATTTTTGGTGAAATGTACATATTTATCATATTTTATTCCACTTATTCAAATATATACACTTCACAAATGAAATTAAAATTTAACATAATTTACATCCATATGTTACGACAAATAAATTTCATATTAAACCAACCAAATCATATGAAAAATTAACTACGTCTAAAAAAAAGCATATTATTCACATATTCACCAAAAATTAATATACACAACAAACCGAAAAAAACACGCACTTAACATTATTAAACCATTTACCAAAACGAAACATATATTAAATTAGAATTATTCTACATATTACACAGTTGTTTAATTATTCAAAACAACATACGTCACATATTCAATTAGAAGTACATAATACTTTTTCCTTATCATAAAAAATTCTCACAACACCTCAAATAAAACAATTAATGTAACTAAACATATATGCTAAAAATAATTAATTTCACATAATAATATTATTTTTCTACATAGATCTCATTAAACAATAATCACAAATGAAACCACCGATTTCACACCTCATCTAATTAAACAAAACCAAACGAAAAAATTACCATTAACATACTTACTAAACTTATATTAATATATACTTAGCATATATACATAAATTCACAAAAATAACAACAAAATCAAACATACTTTAAAATACATACATGGTTAACATATTTAACATTTTATAATGAGAGAACTCATTTTGCTTAAATTATTCACATCAATAAAACATATTACACATGCTTAACATACTTAACAATTTAAAATAACAAACTAAACAAACATACTTCCAGATTAAAATTCAAAAAAATGAATATAATCTTAAAGTTTTAAAGCGAAACAATTCTACTAACCTTCAAACGCAGAAAATCAAACGGATTACCGGCGGCGACAGGCGAGGGGGCGGCGGCGGCCACACGGCTGGGACGGTCACACTCGAAAAATTTAAAACGTACAAAACATTAATTAACTTAACTATTTCAACTTTAAACAACGTATTAACAAAAAAAATAACTTACCGATCACAAAAATCTTCAACCTTCAATTTCTCTCTCTTCCCTCTCTTCCTCTTCGAGACCTTCTCTCTCTAAATTTTGCAAATGCCAGCGAAACAAACCCCCTTCCCAAAATTTAAAACCGAACGCGGAAGGTCGCCTCGAGATCCACAAAAATTAATCGACGGAAACTGACGGATTTTCCGACGGAATCCGACAGTTTCCGACGGAATTCCGTCAGAATTTCTGACGAAAAGCCTTTCCGTCGAAAACCCTGTGTTCCGTCGGGCCCCGCCTGCTTTTCCGTCGGATTCTCTGATATTTTCCGACGTCCAATTTACGCGTCGCTTTGTCCGTTGGGGATCCGCAACGTTTTTGTAGTGGCTCTAGCCTATTCAAATTTGAATTTCAAATTTTGATAATCATATAAGATCACTTAAAGATAATATTGTCTTACTTCAATCTCATTATACTTGCCATGACAATAGTATATGATTTGATCTTGCAAAATTGACTTATATGAAGAGATATCCTGCTAATTGTGCTATTGAAATTATATAAGAATCATTGACATAATATTGATTTGCAAAAGAATATAAAAAATGTGAAAGAATGATGACATCCTAATCAAAATGAAATCATTTGTTATTATATTTGATTCTAAATTATTACTAGCATAATCCACATTTCAAGAGCAAGGAAACAATCTTATGCAGCTTCATGTCAACATCCACTATGGCTAATTTTCACATAAAATCAAATTAGAATATATAGATCATATTTCAAGGGCCTGAAATAAGATTTCAAAATATTATGGGCATAAATTTCCTTCTTGGCTAATTAAGGTCACAACCACCAAGCTTATAAATAGAGGTCACAAGAGCAAGAGTAAGGCATCCAAGCAAGTTGAAAAAGCATTGAATTTACACATTGAGCTACTATACTAAGCTTTGTTTTGAGATCAAAAATTGAGTTATGAGGAATTATTCTTTAGTAAGGTGTGAACTTAGGAGTTGTGAGGTCAACTCCCCCAAATTTAAGTGAAGAGGTTGGTTTAAGGGTCTGGGATCTCTATAGTGGGAAAGCTCTGAGAGATTACGAAAGAGTTCATCTTAATAAGAGAAGTAGAAAGTTGAATCCTAGAGTTGGATAACTCTAGGCGGGGGGCTTAAGCCTAATTGAAGCTCAACCTCATTAAAATATCCTTCCACATTGTCTCTATTTAATTCTGTATTTACTTTTAATATTAATTTTAAGTTTTTACGATCACCCTATTCACCCCCCATCTAGGGCGATCTAAATCTTCAATTGGTAACAGAGCTAGTCGTACACTTATTTTGACTTAATAGTCAAGTGGGTAACGATCATGGCATTTTTAGGAGATGTTAATATTCAAGGTCGATCTACTGTTAGACCCCCTTATTTAAAGGAGCAAATTTTTCTTATTGGAAAAATGCTATGCAGATAGTTATTGAATCTACAAACATGGAGCTGTGGGAGATTGTGATCAATGGACCCTATTGTATTCCTAAGATAAAAATTAAGGGAGAAGAAGTTGATAAACCAAAAGATCAATATACTATTGTCGATTAGAATAAACTTACTAAAAATTCAAGAGCTAAACATATCCTTTATTGTGGTTTAGATGCTAACAAATATAATCAAATCTCTTCCTGTGATATAGCTAAACAGATTTGGATCAAATTGATAGTCACTTATGAAGGGACAAGTCAAGTTTTTGAAACAAAAATGAAAATGCTCGTTCATCAATACGAAGTGTTCAAAATGCAGACAGGCGAATTGATAAAAGACACGTTAACCAGGTTCATCGACATCACCAACAACTTAAAGTCGCTTCTACTTCAATGAAGAAATAGTGAGAAAGATCCTTCACTATCTTCTAAAGAACAAGTGGGGACCAAAGGTTACTGTAATCGAGGGAGCTGAAGATCTCAAAAAGCTGGAATTAGATGATCTTCTAGGAAAGCTCTTGACACATGAGATTCATCTCAAGGAGGATGAAGGAGAAAGTTCCAACAAAGGAATAGCTCTAAAAGCAATAAAGAAAGATTGCACTTCACACGATGACGAATCCAATGACAATGATTAAGAAGCATTCTCATTGATTGTTTGAGGCCTTAACAAAATGGGGCTAAAGAAAAATTTCAACCAACATGGATGCAACCTAAAAGGATTTACATTAAAAAGAAATGAAAAATCCCCCAAAGGAAAGTTTTTTAATAAAGATAGTACTAATGTTAGTTCTTGTTATGGATGTGGTATGTTAGGACGCTTGTTGAAGGACTGTCCACTAATCCAAAAGATGGGAGAAAAACGGAGATTCAAAAAGGAAGACAACAAGAGAGCAATGATCGCTGCTTGGAGTGATAGCAAAAACAAGTGACAGTAAAAGTGAGGAAGAACACACTACCAACATCTATCTCACGACCAAGGAAGTACAAGATGATGAAATATTTGAGTATGAACGTACTAATGAGGTAGATATGTCAGCTCTCTATGAATGCTCTAAAGAAGAATTAATTAATGCCTTAGTTAGTTTCACTAAACTAGAACAAAGGTATCTATCTAAATATAAAGATATTAAGAAAAATCTTCGAGAATTACATCAAACAAATGCACCTCTTGAAAAACTGAACAATGATCTTCGTGATAAAGTTAAGAGTTTAGAAAATAAAAATATCAAATTGCAAGCCAATTGTGATAAAGATCACAAAATAGTCTTAAAATTTATGTTAAGGACAAGAAAATTTAGACAAGCTACTTTGTACCCAAAGAGCATCCTTTAACAAAGAGGAAATTGGATACAATCACTCCAACAAAATGAATACCTATAAGAATTTCTTTGTTAAGTCTATTTCATATGAAAAGGATGTTAGAATGTGCACTTATTGTTCTAAAGTGGGTCATATTGCATACTCATGTTCACTTAGAAAACCATCTTCAAAGATTATTCAGATTCGAATTTCAAAAGGATCAACACCACTTAATATGGTAGACACTAATGGACCCAAATTTTTCAGAAGTGCTTTGGGAAATGTTTAGGTTTATTTTGTAAGAGTACTTGATGCTTGAGGTGAAAAAAAACCAAAAAAAAAAAAAAACAGAAAACCTCCATTCAAAATTTGGTGTTCAAGAAATTATTGAAGTCCTATTATTGGTAACATTTTATCTTTAAAAATTGAGGCAAATAATTCCCCTTGCTATATTTATTAATAAGTATTATATTAAGGGGGAGGAAGAGATCAAGAGTCCACACATGTATATTGTTCCATGCATGCTTGAAAAGTCTAATTACTTTTGATTTGTCTTCTTGACTTGGACACTTAAAACGAGTCATCTTAATCAACATGATCTTGATATTGTAAGGAAGAAACATCATATATGCCTAAGTCAATATCTTCATATCTTTTGTGTTCTTATACCCTCATTCAGGAAATTGCATATATTATTTGAAATATAATTATGATAGTGTCATTTTTCCATACCATTTATGTATATGTCATCCAACATATTACTTATAGTTTTGATAATTTTATTGACCAATATGCCATTGACATATAAATTATAATATAATAGTTTTGCTATAAATTAAGGGGGAGATATAATAAGTTCTTAATGGTACATGTCCCATGCCCCTATACTTGACATCATATTATCAAGGGGGAGAAAGAAGTTCATCTATGTAGAATATTTCTAATATGTTGTTATCTCCATGGCTACATGATTTATGATCATAGGCACTGGTCATATGGCTTAACTTACATTGAATTTTTCATAAATTGGATAATACTATACTTCTTGAATTATCTTAGATCAACTATGAAATGAGCATATATGATAGGTTTTTAATGGCTAATAGTTTTATATGCCTTTTGACCATACTAGTATATGGATTATAGATTTTGATGATAACATTTTTAATTTGTTAACATATAAAATCTAACATTTGTTTTCTTGGGGACATAAAATATTTTCATGCCCTTATATATGATATGGTCCCATGAGAAAGATTGATATTATATGCTTCAACTATATTTATGTGGAGATAAATTTCACGCTTCTATCTAATATATTTTTGTGTAAGAACCTATGCCTATATCTTGGTATGAACTTATGACCTCATAAGCCATGTATACATCAATTGTTCTATTATGGCTTTGTGTTGGCATGACTTTTCATATTTTATTGCATGACAAAATGTTATTGCATTTCTCTTGCATGTAATATTATATATATGCTTTAACTATTTTTGTAAGAAAAACTAGCTTTATTATATGGTACAATACCTGCACAGTATACCTTATATGACTACAATTTTTTTTAAAATGGTCATATCAAGATTGTAGTCGTTAATGTGAATTAGCGTGAATATTGTTATATGCTCAACTTGTGCATCTCACGCCATATGAATTACCTTCGATTAATGATTTTTGAAAGGGAGAGATTTTTTTTATTATTTGATCTATGCCCCATATATAATTGCCTTAGGAGGAGAGATAATTTATTCTATATTGTCAATTTTTTTCGTATACTTGTATCTCTTATAACCCTGAGCATGTCATCTTTAAGATATCCAAGTGAATTGTTCTTGATGATATGTTATTGCATTTAAGCTTGTGAGGTTAACCCTTTCTTCTTCTTCAAAAGTTTCATATTAAGGGGGAGCAATGCTATTAATTGATTATTTTATATTCCACGTCCCTTTTTAATGATGACAAAGGGGGAGAAGAATGAGCTTATGGTAAGTGTATGAAAGCATCAAGGTATGTATCTTAATATTGTTTTACACTAATGTAGCGTTTGGTTGAAAGTAATGCAATCACTATGCAATGGAATCAACCATGTAATGCAATTGTTAGTGTAATGGAATGGGATAATAATTGCATTACAATGTTTGGTTACAAAGTCTTTACAAGTGTAATGGAATGAATTCATCTACAAACAATACTTAATTTTACACGTGACGTGAAGTACTTGCAATTCAATTCGCATTTTATTTTTGGCTATTTTAATTATTTGTAGCTTCATTGATAAATATCATCAAATATTTTATCATCATGATTATGATATTTCGCATGAGAATTACATCACTCTATTTCTTATAGATTGCAATAATTTAATATTGTTCAAGTTTACCAAGTAGAGAGAAAACGATGATGATGATGACGACGACGTGAGAGAGAGAGAGAGACATGATGTCTAGAAGGTACAAAAATACAGTTACAATAATACGATCATGGTCTAAGTTAAATTTTATCTAATATGGACAGGAGAGAGAGAGGGGGTGAGTGGAGCTTCAAACCTTTAAAAAAAATGGTGTCAAACTAATAAGAGAGGGGAAATAGAGGAGAGACAATGGAGATAAGAGAGAGAAAGTTCTCAAATATAATAGCTTATAGTTGGATAGATTTTGATTCAAAGGTATGCAATCAAAATTGTTTAGGAAAAGTCAAGTAATTGTAATTGCATAGATTGAGGTAAATATAATTACAATGCAATCTTGATTACATTACTTAATGGTAACCAAACATGGTAATGGAATCACCATTACCATTTTGATTGCATTACCACTTCGATTACATAGAACCAAACAAGCCATAATGTTCAATTGTTTGTCATCATCAAAATCAATATGTGACTCTTAGAATCAACACATTTTTTTATAAGTTCTTCCATAAGATCTCTTTCCGTAAAAGAAATATGAGAAGCACTCTTTAGTAGATGACTTTTAAGAACTTATAGGTTAACTAATAATTTGTTGTAGGCTGACATTGTAATTTAACGTGGCTAATAATTTCTCTAAAGGTTACTTTTAGACTTTGTTTGAAACTTGAAAATTTTGAGGAAAATAACTTTTTTTTGGAAATTAAAAATCTTTCCTATGCTTGGAATGCAGAAAATTAGAAGAAAAAAAATTTGTCAAAAAACTTGGTGGAAAATCTTCGTTTTAGGCCATTAAAACTTTTCACTGAAAATTGAGAGAAAAAGGTCGTAGAAAGTTCTAAATGCTCTGATCCTGAGTTTCGACCAGTCGACCTCTTGCTCACCCTCAATCTCCAGCCCCCTTCTTGTGCTCAACCTCAAACCCCAACTATGGCTACCTCCAGTTGATTGCTGAAATACTTTCTCATATGTCAATGAAGATCTTTATGCCAATGAATAATCGATACTACGTGACGATTGACAGTGTGCTTGGAGCAATGACTTCTTGAGTTTTTAGGAGCTACAATCAAGACTGAAGTTCACTCCATTGATGAAATTAGTGTGGGCTTTTCATTAACTAGTTTGACGGTCGAATTAACAAATTAGACCAATCACCTAAAAAATGATGAAATGGGTCTACTTTTTAGGAGCTTATTCGACATTGTTTCAAGACTATTAGTATGATGAGAGAACTTATTCGACATTGTTTAGGGCTATTAACATGATGAGAGAGGGACAGAGGGGGAAGGAGAGGGGGAGACTGAGAGTGAGAGTGAGAGGTCCGCATATGGCATGTTACTTCGGACGAAAAATTGGTTGCCGTGTTTTCTTCGGTTCAATGTTTTGTATCATTTCATAGGACCAAACATGGAAAAAATATGTTTTCTCCCTACCTTTTTTCCTCCTCATTTTTTTCTCTCTTAATTTTCTTTCCATTATGTTTTCTTAGTGCCAAACAAGGGCTTAATTAAAGTCATCTCTAAAAAATAATTAGCCATTCCTCTACTGCATGCTGGCTGAAAATTCAAGGTATGGACATAGTAGCTTCATAATGTGAGTTACATTTTCTCTAGATATCGTAGTTCTCTTATTAATTAAGTGATTTAGAATACCCTCTGCCTGAGCAGCCTCAATCTCCTTTCAAAATTATTAATGAATTTCCTTGATTGCAACAAAAAATTTCAAAAAGAAACTTACTTGACATGTGCATGGTTTTTTCTGCGTTCCATATTTTGGTTTGTAGGTGAACTGCGTGCAGAGTCATGGAGGTGTGCAATTGCTTATGGCCATGTGTAAAATATTCTACAAATACTGTTAAGCTAAGAATATTGCTCTCCATGGAGGAAATTTCATGCTATCAAATGATAGAAAAATTCCTGATCAGGTGAAATATCTAGTCTTTCTGGCAAATGTAAAGAACATTGTTTTATTTGTATAAATGTTTAAAAATATCTGTGTGTATTTTAGTTATGTCTATTGCAGTGTGCTGCTAAAATTTAATTTTGACTTTTCAGATAGGACTTTCGGGTTCTACTGCCATTGTATGTGCTGCCTTGAACTACATGCTTGACTTCTATAAGGTTAGGCAATTGATAAAGGTAGAGGAGAGGCCTAACCTCATCCTAGAAGCTAAGAATGAGCTAGGAACTGTGGGTGGCCTCTAGGATCGGGTGGTGCAAGTTTATGGAGGACTAGTTTTCATGGTATAAGGTTTATGCATGTAGTAGAGAGCTCATGCTAGCTATGTATGTGCTTTTTCCTCATTTGATTCCTTTTTTACCAGGATTTCAGCAAAAGTCATACGGATAAACTGGGACATCGCATTTATATGCAAATGAATAGTAGTCAACTTCCTCCTCTGTACCTAATCTATGTTGAAAATCCAAGCTACTCTGGAAAGGTCATACTCTGAAATCTAAATATACCAATCTAAAATTGATAGCAATCTACAATTTTGTTTGATTTTGATTTAGTAAACTAGTCTTTACTTACTTATTTTGTAGTAGTGGATGGCCAAAACCTTTTCAAAGATAGGCCTTATGGGTGAAACCTCTTTATTGACAACACATCTCTTTGTCAAACTCCTCTTGCCCAACCCTGCCGTAGGCCACACTATGGATTGTTGTTTTATTTGTGTGTCAAATGTGGGAATGCCACAAATTATAAACCGATACTTCTAAAGTATCTCAACCTATGATGAATATTGTGCCTGAGTAGAATAACCTATTGATAATTATCAATGAAATTGGAATCTGCAACTTGGCATCATATGTTATTCTATTCTATTCATCTTCTCTAGCTAATTATGTTTGGGTTTATCATTTTGGAGATTGTTATTGGCAGTGATATACTGTCTAGCATGCATCATATGTTGCATTGTATTTAGATGAAAAAATAGGTCTTCTATGCCCCCGCTCCCTCCCTTCAGTCTATCCATCTACTCCACTTATTTTCAGCTTTGTCTCTAGTTTTAGTGGATTTGGGGCGAACATGTACCGGTGACTTTTCTACGGAATTTCAATGTACCAAGAACAGACACCTAAATGGGCAATTGCACGTCAAACTTTTCTAAACCCATACTTAGGACATGGATAATCAGAAACAACCTAACCCTTTTAACTTGGCGGGTATATATCTTTTGTTGCATGAGAATAATTTTGACACCAAGCACGGCCACAAGAAGTTAAAAATGGCTAATTTTGTCAACATGTTCTTCCGTTTTCCTCAGAGGATTTCTGAGCAACATCAAATACATTATACAACAACTAAAGTAAAGTCTCAAGAAGTGGGGAAGTCAGTCTTCTCTTACCTAAATTAACAGTGGCAGTGGCCAATGACAAGGTTCCCGTCACCTTCTACCACTGTTACTTGTGGGAAGAACATGGTAATTAAAGTAAGGCCAGGATCTCATGGACTCGTTGCAAAGAGTTATTTCTTTTTGGGTGGGGGGAAGGGGTGGAGAAGGAAAGAAAGTAGATACTAGATAATAATCTCTAGAAACATAGAAAAGGAACTTGGAGGGGAACAGAGTGATGATTACCTTGCTGGAAGAAGTAATCGCATAGCATCAATGGCGTAAAACTACATTTTGAAAATCCATGTTACCATATTTAGAGGAAAGATGCCATGAATAGGGGTACATAGGAAAATGGAAGAAAATTCAACAGGATTTTAAAGGGAAATGAAAAATAAGACACACATGATACTTATTCTCTATTACGGTTATGAATGTGGATATTCATATTGTCAATACACACATGGCACTTACTTTTTATTAAGGTCATGCATGTGGATATTCATATCATCAATACACGCATGGTACTTACTTTGTATTAAGGTTACAGATGTGGATATTGTCCATGTTGTGACAAGGGAGAGGTTTGAGGGCATAGATCTTCTATACATGATGTATAACTTATGACTTTAAGCCTAAAGTCTAATAAATAATGTCGAAATTTTCATTTGATTGATTAATAACGGACACCCATATGTTAATCAATAATTATGGATTATAATTGAAAGGCTCTTTCTAGTTCTTCATACTTGATAAGGTGATAAGAGATTGCACATCCTAGCATCACTCGTTCCCTCTGAGTTGACATTTGATGTTGCATCTTGTGCATGTGCACAACACAGATAAACAAAGATGCCTTGATGCGGATGAGTTTATAAGATCACCAATGAATAAAGTCGCCAACATAGCTGTGGAGGGAAGGCAAGCTTTACTGGCAAAGGACTAAGCAAAACTTGGATCCCTAATTAATTAAAACTTTGACCGCCAAAGGTAAAGTATGTATCTTCTCTTTTTCTTTCTTTTTTTCTTGTGGATCTGTATCTTTATTAATATGATGGAAAGGGATGAAGGACAGAGAAAGCATGTGATATTAAGCCGTCTCATTGATAAACATAGAAACATCAACAGCCTAACTGTATAGAGAAATCGCTATTGGCCTTAACTGACATCATAAACCCCACAATTATTTTGGAATAGTTGACATGGGGCGGGAAAGAGAGGGTAGGCATTTGCATTAATCTGCTGAGCTCTATTACATAGTTGAATCATCGTCTAAGGTATTATAGACCAAGTGCACTGAAGTAACTGGTAAGACTAGTTGTCTTTTCAGAAATTTAGCCTTAAAGTCTTAGCACAACTTCCTACGTTAGGAAAGGAACGATAGAAGATTGTATTCGAATGCAAGACATCGCAAAGGCAACAGTTGGTGTTTCAAAGCATAAACACGGTATTCCAATTGTTACTGTACATCTTTGGCATTCGACACTTGAGGGTAGGGGGAACTATATAAGCAATGTAACATTTTACCCTAGAAGTGATTTTGTCTTCAGCTGAGAGCCTCTCTTTAATGGCCGACCAAAATGGACGTGCAATTTTTTTGGAGGGCCAGACGAACATTAAAAACTAGTTTCTTAATGCTAGGTTATAGAGATTCCCCTTCAATGGCATGAGTACTGTCTTCATGAAAATCTATAAGATGAGACGTAAAAACCGGCCACTGGGCTAGAGAATGCCTGATCTCAATGGCCTTCATATGCATCAAAAAAGAAGTGAGATCGATTAGGGACCTCTATCATATCTCTATAGATTTAACATAACAATATACCCATGCGACCCACTACAATCCTTCTTGCTTCTTCTAGTTTTGAGTCAATAATGTTCAACAAATTTATACCTTATTACTTAATATAAACCCTGTGGCATAGAAGCCTTCTTTATTGCATCAAAATTGATACTTCCTAGCCCGGAGAGCATCACCTAACGAAATTTCTATGCCCAACACGTTTTTCCAATCTCGGATAACTTAGTAACCGGGCTCGACCACGACCTTAATGTTGTCACGATCGTAACATAGGAAACAATTTATCCTTTCTCTCCAAATTCTTCGCTTGCTTCAGCCAGGCATTTCCTAAATTTTTGTTTCCTTATTAGCTTAGCCACTTTTGATTAGTTGTTTCTCCAATCCCTTATGGCTATAGCCTATGCGCACACACACACACACACACATATACACACACACACACACACACACACACA
>JACYFF010031958.1:76950409-76977591 GCA_017589665.1 Selenicereus undatus | reverse complement strand
ACTCCGAAGGTGAATTTGACTTAATTATTGGTTAACCTTTGAATGTATAACCCTTTGGGTACATCAACGGGTTAACCTGTTTGCTAAACAATCTTTGCTTGCATTTGTTCCTGTCGGTTTTTTTAGTGCTTCAACATCGAAGATTACTTTTTTTGTCCCCATTTGATTATTGAATTGCTATGACAGTCGTGGTGACAAGTCTACAACTCAATTTTTTTTATTTCTACTATTGTTGCAGGGTCTATTCGAAATGGTTACTTTCCTAGATAAAACTAGTAGCGGCCGATGCTATCTACAAATCCAACCAACTGAAAATAATGTAAATGGGGAAGAGACAAAGTTCCACATCCGCAATTCTATAACGTCCTTGTGCAAATCCGATTGCATTGAAGGTCCCCCAAGCCTTCCTTGGTGGTCTAAGGAGAATTTGAAGACAGGGGAAACATTTTTGCTGTCTAGTCACATTAAAGTAAAAGAGAATCTCCCTTCTAACCAATTGTTACATCAAGACATAGAGTCCATGCGCAAATCATGGGCTAGGTTACTGTTGTATGAGAAATTTTCTTACAAACCACTTTATTAGAAGCCTTGTTCGCTGTAAATATAAACTCACAACCTTTCATCTGTTTGATGATTTGTATGCTTCACTCTTCCTTTGTGACAGGTGTTTGAACCTCATCCGAGCAGTATGCGAGTATTTGTGTCCCGAAACGAACACATTGCATACTTATAAAGGCGAGGCATCCCTATCTATCTTTGATATTTATAGTTTCTTTGGGCTAACACTTTTAGGGCATTGAAGTTGTTCCTATACAACACGAACTCACAAACAAGCTTCCACTGAGTTGCACTTATCTATTCACTGCTTACCACAAACTTATGAAAGGTCGCAAGGGCAAGCCGACCATAGAGCAATGAATTGCCTTCTAGTTTCAAGGACCCAACAAGTACCATGTCTCTAGGAATTCTGATCAAGGCAATCGGATCCCTCATCCAAGTTTTCCATCATCGATGCAGGAGCCCGTGGGTGGGCTGATTGTTAGGTCATTTTCGACGAGCTAGGAGTGACTATAAGCTAATGTGCCGAGACCTTTCTAGCTGTATATCTCTCCTGTTAGCTATGCACGTTCATCTTGCCAGTTAGAGATACTAGTTGCATACCCCCGGAACTTTCAGTGTCACCTTATTCATGGCATTAGGTGTAGAGTATTGCCTCCTTACAGCAATTCTTAGGAGTGTCTATGAGGGATTCAATGAGATTTCTCGTTCTTCACATCCAGGTAGAGGTGGGGGCTATTTTCCTTCCCATTTTCGTTATGCTTGGTTAGCCAAAAACTTTGATGCATACAAGCTCGCTAGTGAGGCTTTCTCCAGTCCAGGCATGGTGAAGTTCAGTGGCCTTGGTCAAGACAAGTCATTTAAGCTCGAAGAGGCCCGAGAACTCATTGGTTCTTGGAGGGGCTTTCGTTGGCATTCATCCATCATCAACCGACTTAAGGAGACTCTTGGAGAGGATGGCAAGCTATCGAGAGCTGACTTTGCTTATTTTATCAGCATTCATTCGAGTTTTGTCTCTTACCATTATGAGGACAACCTCGTCATGGAGCACTACTGCCCCAACCAATTCAGTAGACAATTTGGGTTCCATCAGGGTGTTCCTGTTGATCTGGACTTCAATAATCTTCCTGATTCAAAAACAATGCTTCGCTATCACCACATGCTCACCTGCTATGGAGCAGAGTCTCATGTGTTACTTCCTGGGCGATGCAATTTGCTCGAGAGAAATAGCACTCCTGCATTTCATGGTCCAAGATGTTCATTTCCTCGACTTGCAGTCCACATGCCAGTGATTCCAAGAGGAAATGAAGTGACTTATTTAACATGAACATTTCAAAAGGATGAAGAAAAACTTGGCTCTAAATCCAAGTTGAAGATTGTTTGTTCAGGGAAACCCTTAGAGCATTTTGTTTCGCTGATGGAGGCTGGTTCTTCTCATGTTAAGATTCCAGGAATAGATGTTGTCATCCCAGTGATACCCCCATCCCTGCAATCCCCATTGAAAGCATTGTGCTATTACCACATGTAGGGGTGTTCAAAAAGATCCAAAACCAAATACCCGAACCGAAAATCCGATACCCGATCCAAAAATTCGGGTATCCGAACCAAAATATTCAAAAAATTCAGTTCGAGTACCCAAGCTGATAATTTTTTTCGGATATTTAGTTCAGGTGCGGGTCAGTCAATTTACAAATTCGGGTACCCAAAAACCCGATTTTTAAAAAACAAAATTTTAAATTTTTTTTTCAATAACACTAAAACTTTGATGTGTTGCATTGCTTGGTCGGGATGTTTAGCATATTAGTAATTTAGTATTTTTGGATTTGGATTGCTTGAGTTCTAATTATGTGGACCGTGAGCATGGTATGATGCTAAGGTATGATATTAATAAGCTTTAATTTTGAGGTGTGAAGTAATTGAAATTTGATTGTTATGTGATGATATTGTATGGTATTTTGATTTTAGGGTACAAACAAGAATGGGTAATTAGGTATGCATGTGGTTTAGGGCATAAACAAGGAGTTGACCTTTTAAGAAAATTACAACAATTATCAAAAAATGGGGACAAAAAAGCTTGGATTAGCATGCAACAAATTGCTTGGCAAAAAAAGAAGGTTCACAAAAATTAGACTATTGGGTAACCAAAAACCCAAACTAAAATTATTGGGTACCTAAAATCAGGTACCCAATAATTTTCGATTCAGATACGGTTCGCCCTCCGTCCGATCCGAATTTGGGGTACCCGAACCGAAATCTCTTTTGGTTCGGGTACCCGAACCATGAACACTCCTAACCATAGGTAACAAATGAGATTAAAGAACATTTCAAATCTTTCACCTGCTGAGACATGTAGACAAAAGTCTAAATCTAAGATTAATCATGCTCTGAACAGATAGGACGCGCTACCCATCGGAGCTTGTGAGCCAAGTACCAAAAAGGTAATCAAGCTGCCCCCCCCCCCCCCCGGAAGTATTGAGAATATCATGGATATCCTCGATGCTGAACCTAAACCTACTGAATGCATGGTACTCGACCCTTTTTTTTTAAAATAGAAACACACTTTCTTTTCAAATGCGTATCTCACCTTCTTCGTCCCTGCATACACTTTTTTCTTTTTTACATAGGGAGAAAGCGATGATGTGAACATCAAGGAGGAATTCACACATATTTCTCTACCATCGACAAGTCAATGCTTTCCGTCAATTGGTCAAATATCATCATTTGGTAAGGATTTATTTGACAGCAGATCAAGATTGGATGACTCAAAAGGTGGTTGTTCCTCGGATGATGATGAGGTCGAATCCATTCGTAGAGTCAATGCTCCTTCACTGGTACCCTGCCCACGGCGCCCTTTGAGGGCTCCACAAGGCAGTTTCTGTCTTCAACGCTGATGTTGTTATAAAGGAGGTAGATAAGAATGTTGCACGAGCGTTTGGTAAATCCAAACTTGACAAGGTATCTCGTCCCCCTTTTGATGGACTTCCTTCTCTTAAAGGCAATTTTGACAGCCTTTATGCCACTGTCCTTTAAAGAGGTGTCGACGTCACTCCTTTAGAGAGCAAGGTTGAAGGGTTGATCAAGCAAGCATGTGACTTCAAGGACCTGCTACAAAGCTACTGCGGTCGAACATCTATTGAAGAATATGATAGTTGTCACATGGAGGTGCAAGGTAAGCTTGATAACTGATAAGGCCTCCCGTTGGCTGAACATAGAAGGCGCCGATTATGAAGCAAAGACAGTCGAGTTGAAGCAGGTTGAATTGAGACGTGAGGAGCTGCTGAAAGAGCTTCAACGTTTGGAAGATCTAAAGAAAGATCTTAGCTCTCAGGTAGCGACCAACGAGCATTTGCTTGAAGAAGCTGAGCAGGATGTTATTAACTTGTATGGTCAGATTGACATACTTAATGCCACTAAAGCGATGGATGCAGCCACAAAAGCTAGTTTATAGAAGGTCGAAGCCTATAAAAAGGAGTCTTTTGAAGATTTGAAGAATTTTCAATGGAATCCATAGTTAACTCCCTTTTTTTTGAGATGGACTTGTAATGAACTTTGCACTTTTGTGATGTAAGTTTGATATCTATTAAATAAAGCGCAGATGAAAATTTTCTTTTATTCATCGCTGCACATGTGTCTTGGTTGATTTTCCCTGTGATTTGGATCCCACAATTATCAACTTTATGACAACAGATGAATTTATATCCAGCCAAATCTTTATATTTCTCCTTTAAACTCACAAGTTGTATAAAATCCGTAATCAAATGAACTTTTTATTTAGCATCAACAAACTTCTTCTTTTTTTTGATGATGATGACTGTACTTGGGTTTATACCAAAGCTACCTACGTACCTGAAGGGAACACTAAAGGATCAAGTCATACGTAGTTCGAACAATAAGATTTTTTTTTTTGTTTGCCTGTTCAAAGTTTATGCTCTTGCGGGCCAGGAGTAGTACAATGGAGTTTAACTTAAAAGAATGAACAGTTTAAGCTCATGTTTAGGAGCTTACATGTATAAATGTATTAAGGATATTAAAGTTTTAGGAACTTGCCATTTATCAGCCTAACTCGCACTCCATCGGTACTGACAATCTTATAAGCACCATTGGTGTAGACTCCTCGAATCATGTTAAGGGTCATCCCACTTAGAAGTGAACTTGCTTCCGGTCTTGTGTGGGATAATGATTGGTCTTCTTACTGCGAGCATTTGATCTCCAACTTGAGATGAACACGGTCGTACCTTTTTCTTGAACGCTCGTGATAAGCGAGCTTGATAGTATTCCAACTTTTGTTGCACTAGAAATCTTTTTTCATCAAGAGCCTAGAGCTCAATCATGCGCAGCTTGTGATTTTCATCTTTGGTCAAGCCTTCCTGTATAGCAATACAGAGTGAAAGGATTTGAAGTTCCAAAGGCAATAGCGCTTCAACCCAAATACACTAAAGCGAAAGGAGTTGATTGAGTCGGCGTCTTGTACGTGGTTCTGTGTGCCCAACTAGCCTCCCCTAACCTTTCATACAAATCATGTTTTAACTTTGCCACCACTTTGCTTAGTAAGTTGCAAAGCGTCTTATTGAAAGCTTCTGCCAACCCATTTGTAGGTGTATTGTACATTGAAGATTTGTGTCAGGAAAACTTAAACTTTTTGCAGAGGGTAGTTACCAGCTTGTTGACAGATGGTTTGCTATTGTCAGTGATAATATATTAAGGCATGCCATACCGGTAGATGATATGGGTTCGAATAAAATCAACAACATTTTCTTTTTTGACTTCTCTCAATGGGATTGCTTCTGCCCATTGGGAAAAGTCGTCAGTTGCAGCCAAGATGTACGAGTGGTCGGGGGACGACTTTGGAGTGATAGGACATACAACATCAAGCCCCCAAGCTTCAAATGGCCAAGATGCCACAATTGGATGAAGCGGTTTCGGAGGTTGATGAATAAAATTGGCATGAAACAGGCAAGGCTCGCACCCCTTTGCATAGTTCATACAATCTTGCACCATGGTAGGCCAATAATAACTCATCCTCTTGATTCGATCACATAATTTGGGCTCAGCCTGGTGTCCACCGCATATTCCTGAGTGTGCTTCCTCTATTGTTTGTTTTGCCACTTCGTTACCCAAGCATCACAGCCAAATGTCGAGGAAAGAAGGTCGATAAAGAGTCCCATTAAAGTAAAGGAAGCGGGGAGCTCTTCGTTGGATTTCTATCTTGTGCTTTAGATCATTAGGGAGCTTTCCATGCTGCAAATAATCAATGAAAGGTTGAAGCCAATCTTCTTCATCTACTTCTTGAGCACTGACTGCGTTAACATTTTCCTCAAACTCTTCACCAAGGGGTGCAACAACGCACCAGTTGCAAATAGGGACATTCATGCTTTCTTCTGCTCCCAATGCGAAAGTGGCTGTAAGGTTTACAAGTGCAGTAGCCATCTTGTTGGCACTTAGGAACATGCTATAACTTGATGGTTTCAAGCTTATCAAGCAGTCGCCCTTTTTGACTTCATATTCCTCGAGAAGTTGCTTGATGACTAATTGAGAATCACCATAGATGTCAAGGTCTTTGATTCCCATTTCAATGGTCATTTGAAGCATAGTTATAAATCTCGTACCATTCCTCCGGTATACCGGCGGTACATACTGTTTTGCCAACAAAATGGTACAAAAACTGTCTGAATTTGTACTAGAAAAATCTCGGCCTATATCGCTCTATCTCGAATTATTTCGGCCGCCTCAAGCTTACCGCTTAATTTTAAGCAATAGACAGTACAACATACCCATGCTTTGGGCCCCAAAGAAAGGCCCAATACCATTCGTGAAGCTAGTTACACCAGAATTAGTTAGTGCATGCCTTGGTTTTAGCTTCCTAGTAGGTGGATAGCATTGTTGACCCTATTTATAGACTTCCTTACCTGGAATTTTAATTCCCACGGCGATGTGGAACAATGAAAGATCTAAGCAACTTCCTTGTTCCTCCCCTCATTGTCCCCTCTTTGCCCAGATCATGATCCCAACTTTTCTTCAGAGAAAATATCCTTGCAAAGTTTGCATAGTATACATAGTTTTTTTAATACTTAAATACGTTACGAAATGGTACCGATACGATACATACCGTTTCAATTTAAAACCGGCGGTACAGATGCCGGTACGATATTTATAACTTTGATTTGAAGGCCCAAAATCGATGTCTGATATTTAGCCATATTATCGAAACATAACTGAGTTAGCACAAATGAATAAGTGAGGACATGTTTTTCTGGGGACACAAAGACTACTCCTGCACTAGCACCATCATGTCTCGCAACTCCATCAAAATACATCTTCCAAGGTGGTAGGATATCAACAAAGAGCACATCGTCACCATGCAAGTCATCATTTAGCTCGCAAGCATCAGAGATTAGGTGATCTGCCAATGCTTGTCCTTTAACGGCCTTTTGTGGCACGTAAACAAGGCCATATTGTTTCAGGATTACAACCCAATTTGCCAGTCCCCCGCTTAGAATTGGCCTTGACAAGATATATTTTATAGGGTCAACTTTAGAAATCACCCGTGTTGTATGAGCTTGCATGTAATGTCTTAACTTTTGAATGGCAACCATGAGAGCCAAACACGTCTTTTCAATCGGGGAGTAATTCAGTTCAGCCCCAACCAAAGTGCGACTTAAGTAACGCAAAGCTCTTTCTTTGCCTTCCTCATTTTCCTGAGTGCATAATGCCACCAAAGACTTTGCTGTTGAAGGCTTTTTGGCATGACTGGTCCCATTTGAATTGTGCACCCTTCTTCATGAGGTGGTGGAATGGGTAGCAATGACCGGCTAGGTTGGATATGAACCTTCTAATATAAGCCAAACAACCTTGAAGACCCCATAGTTCTTTGAGATTTTTTGGGTAGGTATCTCTTGGATTGCCTTGATTTTTGCTTTGTCAATCTCGATAACTATAAAGCCTAGGAACTTTCCTGAAGTGACACCAAATGCACATTTAAGTGGATTCATCTTTAGTTGACATCTATTCGGCCTATCAAAAATTCCACGAAGGTCTTGTAGGTGGTATTATCTCCTTTTTGACTTGACCATAAGATCATCCACGTAGCACTCCACTATTTTATGCAACATATCGTCAAAGATAGTTTGCATTGCTCTTTGGTATGTTGCTCCGACATTCTTCAAACCAAAGGGCATTACCTTATAGTAGAAGATGCCTTTGGGATTGCGAAACGTTGTATCTTCTTGATCTTCTGGTGCCATTTGGATAGGACAAGGCTTCGTGTCCCATGTTCGAATCGATCATGAGCTCAGTGATGAGAAACAGGAAATAATATTTTGGGCAAGCGTTGTTGAGATCAAGGAAGTCCACACAAATACGAAGTTGCCCGTTCTTCTTCCTTATAGGAGCAACGTTTGCGGTCTAAGTCGGGTATTTTACCTCACAAATGAATCCTGCCTCTATGAATTTGTTGACCTTTATTTCGATTTCAGGCACTAACTCTGAACGAAAACGTCGTTGAGGCTGCTTTTTGGGCAAAACACTCTTCCTGAGGAATAAGCAATGGACTACAACTTTGGGATCAAACCCTGTCATTTCACTGTAACTCCATGCAAACACATCCTTGTACTCTGAGAGGAGATTGAAGTACTCCTTTTCTTCCTCGGGTGTAAGCAATGAACTTACATAGATGGGGTGTGGTTTCTCGGTAGTTCCAAGATCCAATTCCTTCAAAACATCAACTATAGCTCCCCCCCCGTCTTCAGGAGTTTCAGGAGTCTCTGCAAGTTCTATCTCTGACTCTGAGTCTTCACATTCTTGGACTTTGATATGATTGGAAGAAGTCATTCCTTCTTCCTCATCTCCTTCATTGATGTCAGAATCACCTGGCTGACAAGTAAAGACCACAGTGCGTCTCTTTACCCTTAATGAATCATCTGTTTTCACATCAAGGGTTGAAAATCATTCATGCGAGAAGGTATAGAACTTTGTACTTCGTTTCCATCACCAAGTCGGTTGAACACTAAATCCTTTTGTTCTTAGGGTAGGGTGTTTGACGATTATCTTGCTTTCGTGATTTTTGTTGAACACCGAAGACCTTGGTTGCACGCAATTTTTTACTCTCCAAAACACAGAAGACTTAGGGCTTTGACCTTCCCCAATTGTAGTGAAGATAGATGAGCGTTTCCTTAAGGTGGATGGTTGTAATTTATCAAATAGAGAAGGTTTTATAGGAGGTTGAGTATTTTCATCCTCACTCTCATCTATTTCTTCAGCGGAGATACGTTGAACCACATTTTGTTTGGCCTTGAGTCGCCCTGATATCTTGATCAGTTGCACTGGTGTGCAACCAAGACCCACTTTTGGAACTTCTGCCTGACCTCCTTGTTCTTGAATCTTCTTCTGCGTTTCATTGAGGTCGTAGGTTTCCACCTCCACTACATTCCCTAGCGCAACCAGATTGTTAAAGTCATAACCTGTTTTCTCTATAAGCTTATATGCATTGGGGTCAAATCCTTGCTTTGTTCGTGCATTTAGCAAGTTCTCCCCCTCGTCTAGTAAGGTCTTGGAACAAGCGACAAATCCAGGCAGAAGGGGTATGTTCACCTTTGATTGGTACATATTTCATGTTGGCAACGTGACACTTTCTTTAAGGGTGCTCAAGTTGGCCCCGTTATCCTTCATAGTCTTGCCCCCAGTATTTCCACTTATGCACCCGCTAAAGGGTGTTTCCCCTTCCCTACGACGAGCTTTGCAAACATATCTTAAGACCGGTGGCATGTGATTTATGGAAACCATCACATGCTTAGCGACATGTTTAGCAAGCTGGGTGATAGTCTTTTGTTCAACGTCTCCCTTACGATACTCTTGTTGTTTCACGCTATCTTGCCTCAGTGCCACCTTGAAATTATTGGTAGCATTTGGCTCACCCCTACCTGTGGAGGAAATTATGGAAGGCATAGTCTCATTGGGTACAGTGCCCTCTTCAAAGAATTTAGAGTCGACAAAATGCGATTTTGCCTTCGTAAATGGCTTGACATCACCGTTGATTTTCTTCTCGCCCCCACGGTAATAGTTAAGACATTGATGGATGGTAAAAGCCACTATTCCATGTCCATAGAGCCACGGGTGCCCAAGTAACAATTTGTACGACGTTTTGGAGTCAATTACATGGAAGATTGAAGATGTTAATAGATCTCCCATTGTTATCTCTAGGTGAATCATGTCGATCGCATGCTGACTCTCCAAGCTAAACCCTTGAATTACCATACAACTCTTAGAAAACTCTTCTACCGTGATTGTCAGTTCATTCATTGTAGACTTCGGCATGATGTTAATGGCTGAAGCTGCATCTACCAAGATGCGCTTGACCTTTTGTTCCCTAATATAACCAGTCACGAACAAAGGACGGTTGTGAGGGTTGGAGCCTAACAACAAGTCGTCATCGATGAAAATGATAGTTGTGTTGTAAGTGGAGTACTGGGCAAGGCCTTTCGAGGATTCTCCAACGTTTTTGACCTTATCAGTATAAAGCTCTAGATGGTGGAGGCCGGTGGCAACACACTGACGCATCTCTTGTAGTAGATGAAAGATTTACCTCCAACCCATGCATGTTAGTAAAGCTTCTAAGGCGATTAGAGTTTTATCATCTCCTTTTGGAGAATCTTCTTGTTTTTCCTCTTCTCCATCTTCTTCATCTTCTAGCTTAGTATCTGAAGTCATATTAACAGTGACTCCATCAAAAAAGCCCACCGGAAAGAATTCTTCCAATGTGACAGGAGCAAGCGGCTCCTGCTCAAGTAGGTATATAGGTTGAATGTCCTACTTCTTGTTTGTTGTCGAGGTCTTCCTACCTCTTACACACTGAGGTTTCTTTTTCCTCCCTTGTATCTTCCTCAGGCACAAGGGCAGTTGTTGGTCTTGTTTTTGGTTCCTGGGCCTTCGCCAAGTAACAAGGGTGGTCTGCCCCCCTTCATCATCCTCTGAGATATCGACAGTAGGTTTGATTTCCAGAGGACGAGTGTGTTCCATCAGCAGCATAAAAACTGGCTCTAAACTTCCGAACTAAATTGTGGATAACTTCATCCTCGGCGACGGAGCGAAATCATGCTTTTCCTTTAGGTCGAGTTGGCTATGACTTTCTCGTCGCAAAGGCGATGACTCTAATTGAGTCCCGATACAATTAGCTTCAGTAGTTTCATCCAAGTCTAGTATGATCCTCTCATTCTTGGCTAGTTGCATGATACACTCTTTGAGAGTAATGCATTTTTCTAAAGGGTGACTAATGACCCTGTGATAATGACAGTACTTCGGGTCGTTTGTCCTTCCAGCCTCTTCTGGTCGCTTGGGCTCAAGGAGTTCGATAATCTTATTTTCAAGCAATTCGTCCAACATTCCCGACAAGACTGAATCAGGGAATGGGTACTTCCTCTCTTGAAGTTCCTTCAATGTAGGGCACTTCTTTGTTATCTCTTTAGAGAATGAAGTCTTCTTCCCCTCTGGCCTAGACTTCCTTGAAATCCTCACGGGCTCGTCAGTGGAAATAGTCATAGTTTCTTTCGTTGAGGCCTTTGGAGGTTTAGAACTCTTCTTAGAATCGCCTTTGTCCTTCTTGAACTCATATGAAGAAGACGGCTTACTGTGACGGTTAGCTATCTTCATTTCCATGTCATGTGCCTTTGTAGCTATCTCTTGAAAGGTCCTAGGCTTGCTCATCTGCAAGACATAAAGCAAGTCCCGCTCCATGCCCTGAGCGCACATTTTGATAGCAGAAGCCTCTGATAAACGATCTTTGCACTCAAGGCTAAGAGATCTCCAGCGATTGATGTAACCAAGGACTGGTTCATCCTTCCACTGCGTAGTACTTGTCAGCTATGTCATGCTAACAGTGTGCTGAATACTATAGAACATGTTAAAGAATTCATGTTCCATTTGTTCACAGCTGTTGATAGACTCGGGTTCCAAGTCTGTATACCAATCGAAGGCAATCCCTTTAAGAGATCGAACAAACTGATTCACCAACCTGTCTCCCTCAGTGCCAACATTGATACACGCCTCAATAAAGTGAGCGATATGCTGTTTGGGATTGCCCCTACCATCAAATTAGTTGAATTTAGGGGGTTGGTAGCCATAGGGCATACGAAGGACATCAATCCTTTTCGTATATGGCTTTATGTACAAATGCATCTTGCGAGGCTCTCCCCCAATTGAGCCTTAACAGTGTTCGCAATTAGGCTTTGAATATGTTCAATAGACATCGAGTCCACTGAGGATTCCTTCTTTTTTATGTGTTCATCATTAGAGTCTTCGCTGCAGTTAGACTCCATGTTAGACTCTTCGCCATCCGAGCCTTTGGTAGAGGATTCGAATAGTCGCTTTTCCAGTTTCTTCATCAGAGTAGCAATCTGCTCACTTCGATGCTTGATTTAAGTGTTTTTCTCTAGACTCTCCTTAGCGAGCCTCTCTAATGTTACTTTCATATTTGCGAGTTGTTCTTCTACGTTGGTTGCCTCTGTCACCATGACTGGCATAATGACAGAATTTGAGGATTCTGTCTCCGATTGAGCGACTAACTCTCTCGGAGATGCCTGCGAGGAGTCACTGCTAGTATAGCCATGATCCTCTATACCGAAAGGTTGGAAGGTGGGGTTGGCTTGAGTTTGGAGCTCATCCATCCCTTGAGGAATTATTTGATGCATTTTGAAGCCAGCAACAGATCTTTGCTTTAAAGGACCCACCGAAGTGATTTTGTTGACTCCTTTAAGTAGGTTGAAGTGATTTTGTTGACTCCTTTAGGTAGGTTGGAGTCAAGGCTTGGGATCTTATGGGATTGTGATAGTAGAGTCCCAAGTGATTGTTTTATGGCAATCACAACAGCAGCTTTTGCCATACTTCTATTCATGACTCCGCTAGATGTAATGTTAGCGATTGTCGATACTTGAGATGTGGATCGGATAGCTTTCCTTGAAGGTTGAGGGATGGCGGTCTTAGGGGCCATATCGTCTTCGAGGGAATGTAGAGTTCGTGGTTTTGAGAAAGAGATGTGACACAGAAAATGTTCCACTGAGCGTGCCAAAAATTTGTAAAGACAAATTTCGAACCTAAAAAAAATTAGACAAGAAATTGAACAACATATTGAGTTTTTGTATTTATACCAAGGAATGGGTATAATCTATGTATAACTGTTATAAGAACAAGTGTAATAAATCCTCTGATTCAATCTCCTTGAATAGTCTTGAATGAATTTGATCTTGAGAGAGTGCCACGTGGCTTAATCTCAATCAAGATATGAGTTTGATCTTCGTATGTACGTAGACGACGCGTGTTTTGAGTGCTTGTTGTCTTCTGCCAGAGAAAAGTTCTTGACCTCTTGTGAGACTTTCTCAAATGCCGACCCCTGAATGAGGGGGGTAGCTCCCGTTTTATAGACAAGTCAAAGTTAGGGTTTTCCTCCTTACCTCTATTAAAAGGAACAATTATTTATTTTTTGCATCATTTGCGCCACATGGCGCTTTCTTAATTAGCCGCAATACATTTTCATTAAATATTTAACTTAATGTCGTAATTAATTTAACACGTGGCATGTTGTAATTGGCCAAAAATAAAAATATTTAATTTTTTCCACATGGCAGATGTTGGTTGGTTTTGAAAAATTTTGCATTCTACAAACTCAATTTTTAAGTATGTGTTTAGAGTGCTTGTTGTCTTCTGCCAGACAACAACAACAACTCCCAGTATGGGTCCCGCTTTCGCGGGGTCTGGGGAAATCCAGCTGTAAGCAACCTTACCCCTACCAGCATTCCCACCTGTAGAGAGGCTGATTCCAAGATACCCACAAAAAGGGTTTTGTGAAAATATTTTATAGAAGAAAGATTCTATAGCAATTGTCTTCTACCAGAGAAAAGTAAAAATTTTAAGTTTGAGCTCAAGCTTTGTTGCTTGCTATGTGTTACTACCTTGTGATATGTCGTCACCTGAAGAGTAGTACTTCCGAAAATCCAGTTCTTGTAGTCCAATCTGCAACTATTTAACTGAAGCGAACCTACTAAACCAAGCTGCTGCACTTCAGAATCCCGTGCCTCCTAGACAAGGTGCAGAAACATGAGCCAGACTATGTGGGCATTGGAAAGGTCTTCTTGTCGATGAATGGCACAATGGCCATGGATGGCAACAGGGGTGTGGTTAGATATTCATAATCTACTTACTCAGCAGTCAGCAACGATACATTCAATCCAAGAACTATGTCAAAGAGTATCGAATATCGCTTCAAATATTGAAGTAGGCTTTTCCCATTGCTCCATGACCAATGCCTACTCGTTGATCAAAGCTCATACAAGCCTGTTGAGTAGATCTGTTACACCAACGCTATTAAGGCAGTCCCCAAAGTGAAGCAGGCTGTTAGACTTTCCATTTAGAACATCAGATTTATTTTCAGTAATATTAGTCAACTGGAAGTCTGGAACCAATCTAAACCCAAAAGAGTCCAGCCTGGGCAGACTTTGGGGGATGGGCCAATGTACACCTGCCTTACTCCTATAGATTTAGAGGCTGGTTCTTTACTATAACTCCATAGAAAGGAAGCTGAGACTTTAAAGAGGCATTTTTCTGTGGTTCACTATGACGCAAGCTGAAAAAATTTGCTCAAAAATGACTATTTTCAGGTGTCCCAAAAGTATTTAGTCAACTCAAACCATTCCAACAAATATCTCTGCTCCACTGCATTAAAACCATATGTATCCAAGAAGCTGTTTGTAAAATCCTAGAGCCAAAAGTGAGGCATTGTAATGAATTTAATAAGCACAACTTTCAAAGTTTACTTTTTTCCACTTAGCATTCTGTAGCAACTGATTTTCGATCTTCAGTGGAACCGTGTCATTAAAACAACCCCAACTCTTCCATAGCTTGTGTTTATTTGAGCTTATTGTCTGGTTAGTTTGGGCCTCAAGGAGTGCACCAAAACCAAACTTAATGTACTCTCGGGTGGTTTACCTCTTGTGCTTATGGCTATTAGGTTTCAATCACGTAACTTTTCATGTAAGCAAATTCATCTAAGCAATATTGGAAGGATGGACCTTTCCTCTCCTGTATCACCAACCATCGTGGACAGGACCTCTGTAGCTTCTGAGTGACATGTTCTGCAGCTCTCTGTAATAGCATATCAAAAAGATTAAAGATCGTGACGGCCCAATCAATTGTCTGCTTTTCATTTATGGCGAAGCATGAGTCATGCAGACCGAATCTGAAATCTGTGTCCATTGTGGTTCACTCTTAGTGTTGTTAACAAAGGGCGATCCTTCTTTGCCTCTGAAGAAGATTGCTTATCTGCAACGGTGTTCAGCCTCTGGAGCCTGCCTCCTTGTCTGCTGTACTTCAGCACCATTCTCAGGCTGATTATCGTTAGGAGTTTCTTCACATGTCTGCGGTATTGCACTTTCGTCAATGAGCTTGTCCCCTCCATTTATAATCAACCATCTGGTGTATGTAATGCTACTGATAGGATCTTTGATTCAAAATGAGGTTGTCACATTCAACAACAAACAACAATTACTTAAAAGCACTAGCAATTCAGGAATTCACTAATGAGTAATGACTCAGTTCTTTGAAAGTTAAATGGCAGATTGGGTAGGCAACCCCAGCCCATTGAAATTAAAATCTCCAGCCCAGCTCTTCATTGTCAGCAGCTTATTTTCATAGAACAAGACTTCACATCAATCAGCTAAACAGTTAATGTCTTGAATTTCATATGGAAAAGGCATATGCCAATATGCCTCTGGTTTAGCAACAAAAGTTCTATTGTTTAGTAATGTACTTCTCCAAGTATCAAGTGAGCCTTTTTTGAAAAAGAAAAACAAAGTTCCACCTTCTGTTACAAGAACAATTAGACATTGTCATTTCTCAGATCCCGATCCACTCATCAATTTATATACCAGGGAAGATTTGTCCTTTGCCGTAGTTATAAACATGATGGCTCATACCTGAAGAGGCAACTGAACTTTCAGCAGGCCTCTACTGAAAAGCTTTGCCAGCCATAAAAGCTTCCTTGCTGCATTAGACGATCAAGCAACTGTAGTACGTGACATGAACAATCACCCTGACATGCACTGCTGGAGCTTAATCCCAACTATTCATTGCCCTAATTTTTGGTGATCAAAAGAAAACATTGCCCTACTTTTTTCCTCAATACAGATCGGAACAAGACTCAAGATTGTCAAAATTCCCAGCTTTGCCAACGTGGTCTTGATTTTATGCTCAATGATTTTTCAAATTCATAGGATCAGAACATCATAGAAGTTAATGATACTAAATAAGGTAACTGTCTTTAGCTTTCATTACTGAACATAAGTTGAGTCTGTGGCATCAGTTTTATGTATCTTGTAGGACGAGAAATGCCGGCTATTCACTGTCAAAGAATCTGGGATATTGGGTAGAAAATAAGTGAAATTCATCCTCCAGAAGAGGTGAAGCTAGGATATAAAAAGCGGGGGGCTGTTGGGGAGACTTGTGCAGTAATATTTTCCTGGAAACTTAGCAAGCTAATCTGTTTGGGGAAAGGCACTTTAATTAAAGAAAATTCTTAGATAACTTGGTTGAAGGATTTTAATTCACTTAATAATGACCATGGAACAAGGAATTAGCCTGGTAATGTTATTTCTATTTTCTAGTGGTAATAACTTGAAAGTGCTTTTCCCCCTCTCCTTGATCTACTTGGCAGGAGTATGTTTGGAGATGATGCTCTTGGAGCTTTGAATATAAAGATGGTGGAGGTGCCCCGACAGGTCGGTGCTGCATCAAAATTCACTGGGAGTGGAGGAGCTGTGGTTGCATTCTGCCCTCATGGACCACCGCAAGCCACGCGACTGGAGGATGCCTGTAAGAAGGCTGGTTTTATTGCTCAACCTGTTCAGGTTGTACCCTCATTATTGACTGAAGCCGATCTCAAGATCTCATCTTCGTAGTTACACTATTTTACGATTCATGTAATATTCACCTCCAATATTCACCCCCCCCCCCCCCCCCAAAAAAAAAAAAAAAAAAAAACAAAAAAGCAAAGAAGAAAACTGAAGAGTTTTTCCTTTTAGGTGTTCCTTGATAACTTTCTTTTGTCTTTTCTTTTTTTTTTGGTTTCAAACTAATTATCATCTTAAACCTTAAATAAAGGCAATTATTGATGGCTGTTAAGTTGAATGTCAGTTGGTTGTTGATTGTCATGGCCGTGATTTTTGACACATACTTTTAGTCTTTGACATTGGTATAATTCAAAATTTTATTTTGGGGATTGCATTTTGGCTAAATAAATTGGGACCAGTAAATAACGAGGGGTACCCTAATTATGTGTATTTTTCATATGCGCCAATATAACTAAGTACACCTGTGTTTACAAATACTAAACCTCTTTATGCACATCCCCTGGTAATAATTTTTGTCACATCTCTCTAATGTTCTTTATGCATGATGCATTTTATTCTGATTTTTTATTTCCCGGTTTAGTTCAAAAAGTAGCATTGGTACTAATCGAAAATTTTATGAATTTTTTTTACTGATTACACTAAGAATTAAATACTGAATACCATTTACAAATCCAAAATCAAATGCATCTTACATAAAGAACAAAACCAGAAATGTAACCAAACGATTATTACCAAGAGAAATGTAACCAAACGATTATTACCATGAGAAATGTAACCCAAAATCCAAAATGTAATGATTATTACCCCCACCCCTGATAAAATAAAGCATCAGTTTGGCCCTATTCTATTTCGCATTTTTTAAGATTTAGCTAAGAGTTTACATCTCCTTACATCTTCTTACAGTTTCTTACATTCTTAACATAATCCTTACATCTTCTTACATCTCCTTACATCTTCTTACATCCCATATAAATTTTCTATAACATTCATTTATTTTAATTACAAAAACATGTATATTTTTTTAATTATGCTACCAATATACAAAATTTGTAAATATCTTATGAACACAACATTTACATAAATATAAAAACATAATATAACGACGTAAATTATATTTGAGTTTTGACATGAACAATATCTGCTATCATAGATGGAGTAAGTTACCATACTTTTAAAATTATAATACAAAGCTTTTGTTTATGTTTAAATCTGAAACATATATGAAAACTGTCAAACTGTATGCGATGAAAGCATTACAACTATTTCATCCCTAAGTTTATCCATAGCAATTTTGTTGCTATCATTATACAATTCAACATTTGATGACCGTTCCAAATTTGGTTCTCTTGCTAAGATTGATATGCGCTTCTATATGACAAATGAGAATCATCAAGGAAGATGTTAAAAACATATCCTCGTGTACCTGAAGGGGGATGAGGAAAATTGAACTTAGGTTGAAGCATACTATCTCGTAATACTATCATATCATGTGCACTCTCCTCCCAATCGACGTTTAAGTAAGTGATCATCATGTTGAATGATACCACAGCTAAGATATTCTAAGTGTTCTGACCTATACGTGATCGATAAGCAACACGCATCTTCTCCAAGTATTGCTTGCACATGAGAACCATCTAATGCTCCAATGCAATCCTACAAATATAAATTAAACATATGTTTAACACTTTTGAATTAATGTGCATAACTATATCATTTATATAAATGATTCATAAATGATTAAGCTGATATAAAGGTTAGTGAGTTTCTTTAGGAAAAGTATAAAGTAGTTGGGCAAAAGTAGTGCTGGAAATTTAAACTTCTACGGCCTCCTACCTGCCCGTTTAAGTTCTCATCTTTTGTTTTTATTTTTTTATTTTTTATTTTGGAAGGTAATTTTTAATTTTTGGTTGTTTAATATGACAATACAATTTTCGTATTTTAAGCATTGCTGAATAATATTTTAAGGGTTTATTTATAAAATATCTTGGTAACACTATTGACCATACATTTACATTTAAAATTGTTTATTTAAAATAGGATTTTATTTTAAGAGTTGTATTCAATTTTGTCTATGGGTAGGAATACTGGTAGAGGTAAGGTTGCCTACAGCTGAATCTCCCTAGACCCCACGAAAACGGGACCCACACTGGGAGGTGCTGTTATTGTTGTTGTTGTTGTTGTTGTTGTTGCAGTTGTATTCAATTTTGTCAAAAAAAAAAATTTGTTTTTGGTTATACTTTGCTTATTGGATCAAACTAATGTAAATATAAAACATCACCTCAAGTGTACGAAATTTTCTTAACACAATTTATGAGGTTTAATATATTTTATTGCTATGTAATTAACTTACTTAATAATTTATTTTCAATAAGTTTATTAATTTAATATTATTATTTCTCATCCAAAACGTTCATTATGAAACAAACATATTTCGTTTCAATTATATTATGAAATATTTTGCTCACTGATGGTATCAAATTTTAGTCCTAAATATGACTAATATTTCATAATTGTCACAAATTATACCATACAACTCTTCAATAATTTAACAACTCCTTACATCTATCTTTACAGCTCCTTACATCTTCTTACAACTCCTTACACCTCCTTACAACTTCTTACACCTCCTTACATTTTCTTACAACTTACAACTGTATTTTATCGCAAAATAGAACAGGCCCTTCATCTTTTATCTTGACTAGACAGCTTCCTGCTTGCAATCTGTAGCATACCTATCAACTCCCATTTGATTTTACCCAAAATATGTTCAAAACTTAGTTGTCCATCAAACTACATGACACATCTTTCAACCCAAATAAGGTAGACGCAGGCATGGATTAAGTCTTAAAAAAATTCACAAAACCTTTAAGCTTGATCAAAGAAGCCACCCAAGTTGATCATCCTTTAGTTTGTTGTGCAATTTATGACTTTGGGGTACCTTGATTCTAAGAAAATAATTATTATGGGTCGATGTTTTTAGAATGTATTCCAAAATACCTACTATTTTCGATAAACTATTAATGGGGGACAAAATTTTACAAAATAGTTACTAACCGAAGTTTTTCTTTACAACTTAGTCCCTGAACTTTCTGAATTTACAAATTTTGCCCAAAGTGAGGTTTAACAAATAAATACTCAACTTTTTGGTACTTTTTAATAAAACTAAGCTTATATTTTTGTTTAGACTTCTTATAATGACTTTACTAGTACTAGTTATCACAATCTACTACTTATATCATAAATATTATATTTTCTGTGATTAACGGTCCACCATGCTTAGCAAAATAATTAAAGTTTAATTAGAGAGTTTCAATCATTACCTGAAAGTAGTCAGTGCTGGACTTCGGCGTTCCTCTAACTTCTGGTTTACAGAGATTGTTAATCTCAACCCCACCTTCTTTAGATCAGGCACAGCATAGATCCGTTTCGTTTCCTACCTCGGACCATAGTCACTAATCAAGTTTTACTTATTTTTAAAGGATAGTGAGACTTTAATTAAGAAATTATAATATTTAAGACATAAGGTTCAATTGGATAACGTTTCCTACTAGGAAAACTTCATTTATTGACAGCTTGAAAGTGAAAATATTACAATAGAAAACTACTTTTCAGAACTTTTAATGATAACAAGACTAGACATCATTGTTGAGAATCTGCATACCTTCATCTCCAATTATATCTTTCAGACCATCATTATCTGGATAATCATCAAAATCTTCATCAATTTGCTTAAGATGCTCTGGATTCCATTCTTCAAATAATTCAATGAGATATTTTTTTTCTTTTTCTGATAAGAATTTTTCAACTCCAACATCAAAAAGATAATCAAAGATATCTTCTGACACTGCTCCTTCCACCTTCATGTAGTTTTTGAATTCATTATCATAGGCGAAAGTAGTGTTTCCATAATGCATTAATGTTTTTCCTCGTTCGATTAATGCCCAATATTGACGATAAATGTTGAAAAATCCAATGGCCCTTGATAAAGCAAGATCAGTAACTAGATGTACCGGATTTCCATGAAGCCAATTTTGTCGTTGATCATTGAGATCGTCGCAATCAACGATTTGGACAAGATAATGGACTGGTTTGGCCTTTTCATTTTCATATTCAATTAGAGCGCTATAACCTCTAAAGTTAGGCATCTGCAAACTGAAATTTTTGTTAAACCCTCAGAAGATGTAAGAATCCAATGGATCCTTTTAAACATGCATTATTGGAATTTAGTTCAGGTTGATAAAAATAGGAATTTTAGATCTGGGATTTTTGTGAAGTAAAGAACCATCCCGTACTTCCAGCTTTAAAGACAGGATCATTTGGAGATAATAAATTTATTGAGAAACAAATACCACCAACTCCAGATCTGTTGGAAAAATATATCGTTGTACTCCAAGACTCCCAAATATCATAAGAATAATGGTGATAAAAGTCGATGCAGGCTGCATACCACTCATTGAACCATTTTTCTTGAACATGAGAACTTATTTTTTCTTGGATATCATAAGGACACTGAAAGTAATTAATTTGTAACTCTAGAAGGGAAAATCTGTGGGTTATTAAATAGGCAGTAGATAGTAGACCAAAACGTGATCTACTTTTTTTATGAAATTCTAGGTTATTGATAAGGACTTTACTAGAAGGTATAACCCATTCTAGTAAGAATGGCATTTCGTCAAAGATTTCCTCCTTTTCTGGCATGAGGTCTACTTTGATGATCACCATTGGCGTGTTCTCGAGTTAGATTGTCGGTCAGAGAGTTCTTTGATCCCTGTATATGTTTAATAGATAAGAAAAACTGGTTAAGCCATAATTGCCAACGCGGGAGTCTCCCTTGCGCTTACATATTTGATAAATTCTTTTTCACAAAATTAAGTATTCCTTTGCAATCAGTTCGAATAAGAAAAGGTTTTGGGGCTAAAAAGATGATGAACTTTTCAATTCTCCTTATGACTACAAGGATTTCCTTTTCTATCGTGAGATAGTTGCATTCTGCTTTATTAAAGCTTCCACTGCAATATTTGTAAAGTTTTTCTCCTTCTTTGATTTTGAGTACCGCACTCCAATGTTCATTGTTGGCATCTGTCTCAAGAATTAAATCATCTTCGTCATTAGTAAATTAAGAATAGGAAGATTTTTACACATCTTTTTGAAGTTCTGGACAATCTTTGAATCATTGGTAGTCCATGTCCACATCACATCTTTCTTGAGTTTTTGTTATAATGGTTTTCTTAGTTTAGCCAAATCTTCAATAAAATCTGAAGCATAGGTAAGGTATCCAAGAAATCTTTCTAGCTGCTTCCTATCTTCAATCCTTTCAGAAAAATTTTCTATTTTTTTCTAGAATATGCCTTCATAGAATAATTTGTTCAGCTTTTATCTCTAGACCTAAAAACTCAATTTCTTATTCAGCATAAATGCACTTGTTTTTTCCAAGTATAATACCATGATGAATGCATCTTTGGGTGATAGCGAAGACATCATCTTTGTGCTGCTCTATGGCCTTGAAAAAGACAAGGGTATCATCAATGTAGACTAAACAGCAATGATTAAGGTCTTTGAAGATGTTATCCATTCTTCTCTAGAATATTTGGGGTGGATTTTTAAGACTAAATGACATTGCTATCCATTCATAACCTCCTTGTGGGGCACTAAATCCAGTTAAAGGAATACTTTCCTTATCGATTTTTATCTGCCAATAACTGCTTTTGCAATCCATTTTCGAGAACCAATAGGCTCCTTAAATTCTGTTGAAAAGGACTATTTTGTTAGGAATATAGTACCCATCAAAGATAGTATTATCATTAAACTTTTTAGAATTGATTACCATTCAAACTTTTCCTCTTTTTTCTTCAACATGATTTCTTGTCATGAAAGAAAGACTGGTGTGAAGACTCTTACTGTTTCTAATTAGTCATTTATCCAAAAGTTCTTTGATTTTTTTATTAAACTCTTGGATGTCCTGATGTGTATACACCATTTGTTTAACAAGGATAATAGTATTGGGATTTAATAAAGTGATTTTAGCAAATGTTTTGTCTTTATCCCAAAATTTTAGAGGATTGTAAGAGTAGAGTTCTTTGCATAATTTTTCTTGTTGTTCAACAATCTACTCTTTAACAGATAACTCAAGTAATGATATTGTCAGTGCTACTTGTCGTTGTGCAGACATTATCTTCTCACCACGCTGACTGTGTGTAAATTCAATTTTTTGATGAGTATAAGTCTTACTTAATTTTTCAATAGGAACTAAGTAACCATTAATTGTAAATATTATTTGGTTTATGGTCTGGGTGCATAGAGAATATAATCTTTGAAAATTATTTTCAATAATCGTATCATGAGAGGGTTGATCAGTAGCCCATAAAACTGGTATAATGCATTGAACTCCTCATAATTCTATGGATAACCCTTCAACGGCTTCATTGTGGCTCATAACACTATTATCAGATATCCTTACTTGTAAAGGATTTTTAGCTCTTTTTCACATAAACTCTGAAAATAATGACCTTTTTCTAAAGCATACAGAACAACCACTATCTATGTAAGCACACAATTCATATTTATTATATCCCTCTAAACGTACCTTTATTGGGATATAAATGTTATTAGGTTTTGTATTGGTAGCTTCATAGCATATTTTCATAATCATGTTTTGACTAATTTATCTTCATAGATTGCTTCACTGACAGTTCTAGTTTTGTATCCAATGACCTTTCTTTCTAGGCTCGTTATTCGATCTATACTAGGTCTTGCAGCTTCAAAACTCATTATACTCATTTCACTAGTCATGCTAATTGTATCATCTTCTTTAAGTTCTTCTTTAGCTGATGAAGATTCTTCTCTCCAATCTAACCTTGTACTCATGCTTCTTAATAATTGGGATTTTATGGTGATTTTACCCTAATTAATTTTTATTACATTTTTCTTCTCAATTTTTGCAGGGTTGGCAAAGTAGATATCCATGAATGATCGATTTTTATATCCTGGGGGCTAGACTTAATCCTTTGGATCTTTTGCATATAGGTAGGACTTTCAAATTTTTCTAATTCTATCATTGTCACCTTAGTCCTTGGGTTTATAGTATTATCTAATTTGTAGATGATTTTTCAGAATATCCTTAAAGGATATTTTCTTCTTTTTATGTCCATCCCAACTGTTTTTATCTCAAGGGACAAGAAGTTTTTAGCAAATTCATCCTTTAAACTCACATAATATCCCAATCGATAATGAAATCCTATTGATCCATAACATAAATTAGTCTTTATCCCTGTGATAATTTGATCATTGAATTTGGTATGCCTAATACCACACAGTAAAGCGTACAGATTAATATCTTTACCATAATATTGTAATAGAGTGATCTGAACTTGGACACTTCCGATATGAATATATCTATACTTTCTATCTTTGTTATGCTTAAGGATATTTTCCCAATCAATGAGATTAACTTCCGCAACTTCATATTCATAATCCTTTATCTCCATATCTCCTTCCATCATTTCACATACGTATTTGCTTTTTAATTGAAAGATAGATTTTTTATAGATCATGTCCTTTTGGATTATTAGAAGAACCCAACCTCCTTTGACTTCCTCATTATCATTGTCTACAACAAATTCTTCTTCTTGGAGATCACCAAGGCTGACAGAGCTACTCTCCATCATATAACTTGTTTTTTCATGATCACTTTCTTCATATTCGTTGTCCAATATAATTTCAACAATTCCTTTGTTGTTGCTTAAGGCTATGTCTAAAGCCTCATCTTCACTAAGCTGAACATAATCTAAGCTTCTCAAGGTTTCAATAAGCTTGTTATTCTTTCTATTTTTGTATTCATTAGTATAATGGCCTACTTCTCTGTATGCCTAGCATTTACAATTGTTTTTCCCTACAAGACAATAAGCTGATTTCTTAAAAAAAATCTACGTTTTTTAGGACTTGATTTTTTATAATATTTTCTTTTATACTGCTCTCCTCTTTGCTTATTAAAGTTCTTTTTCTTGTAAAATTTTCTCGTGCGTCTCCTTTCAGGCTCTTTTCCCCATTGGTGAGGCGAATCCCAACAAGTTAGGAATTGCTTCTTAATTTTCTTTTACTTTTGGAGATCAAGACATTAATCATTGACGCATTTTCTTATATAAGAGATTCTAGAACTAAGGGTATCAATGACATCTATTCGTTCCAGATATGCAATGTATTTTTCATTTATTATGGAATTTATAAGATATGGTATTTTATCATAGAACATACCAAGGTTGGTTTCATTATACCCAATTTTGTAATAATATTGACTAAATTCAGCAATATAATTTTTCAGATATCCCATATCCCATAATTCTATGTTATTAATCTTTCTTTGTCATTCTCTTGTTTTTTCTTCGGAATCAAGTTTACCTCTGATGAACTCTATTTCAATTTCTTTATATAGATTTTTGAACATTGCAGCTGGTGTCTCCATCATTCTTAATGTATTTTTACCTTCTTCAGTTAACGAACTATACCAGTCAGCTACAGTGCCAGAAAAGTTATGTTCGATGTAGTTTAAGAAATTAGCAGCAGTCCATATCATATTTAAATTTAAGACACTATTCATGCATCTTTTCCAAGCTTAAATATTTCTTCTCTATTACAGGCTCCATCAATGTTTAAGATATATCCTGTTTGACTAATTGAGGTAAGGCCAATTTCTTCAAAAGTTATGGTTTTTCTTGGGATGAACCCAAAGAAAAAATTGCTTCTACGTCCTGCT
Source organism: Selenicereus undatus (assembly GCA_017589665.1). Lineage (NCBI taxonomy): Eukaryota > Viridiplantae > Streptophyta > Magnoliopsida > Caryophyllales > Cactaceae > Selenicereus > Selenicereus undatus. The sequence goes on along the minus strand of JACYFF010031958.1, from coordinate 76,952,397 downwards.
AGGATATACCTAGGTCTTAAGAAATGAGTATTTCTCCTAGAAGGGTCATCAAATTCTTCAGGCTTATGAACAACATTTTTAACAAGATTGGTCTCTGTTTCATATAAGTTGATATCTTCTCCAATCTCAATATTCTCATCTTCAACAGTCATTTTATCATATTTTTTATCCAGTTTTTTTCTAATTTCTTCTACAGGTAATGCATTAAGATCATCAAGCTTAAAAAGGTTCATCTGCTGATATATTTCTTCTTCTAATTGGACATTATTGGTCTCTTCGTTTTCATCAGATAAAACATCATGTTTATCGCTAATGGAACTCATGATTTTGTTTAATTCTTTCGGATTTTGTTCCTTTTTGAACATTTTTTGTAGCTCTTTAAGAGTATATTGTTCATACTCCATCTTCTTTTTATGCTTTTTCAGCTGATTTTTCTCCTGCTTTTTGGATTTTAATCTCGAGCAAAGAAAATGAAATCTTGTTTTTTGGGTCTTGGAAAGGATATTTATGCTGAAAAGGAGTACTGATACTGGGAGTAGCTTGTTCGCTATGTCTAACTTCGTAAATGAGAGAAAGATGGACTACAATTAACTAATTCTGAAGCTCCTTGAGTTCAGTCTTAATTTTAGTTAATTCTGCTTTTAATTCTAAAACTATATTCGTGATATAGTTTAATTAAGGTGCTAATGATGTATTACCTTCTGGTGAGTGAACAATGTGGGAATAATTAGGACCAAGACAAGCAGGTGATGATTCAAGCATTAATCACAACTAATCATAATTGATTAGCTTGATAAATCATTAATTAGCTTAATAATTTTAATTATTTTTTGGTCACGTCGCTCTGATACCAGTTGAAAGAGAGCCTCGAGTAGTACGTATAAGAGAAATTTACACATGCACAATTTTTAGATTTTCGAAAGTAAATTTTTAAGGATTTGGGCTAAAATGCAAATATGAAAAGTTTAAAGGTTAAAAAGTAAACGTAAACAGTGAACGGTCCCCTTAAAATAGTTTCCACAGAATATTGCCCCTTTTAAATGTATTCTAATAGCATGGTTCCCTAGTTATAATTTTCACACAAAGTGGGATGTCTGGCAGTAATTTTTCCATTTATTGTGTTATGTCAAAGCTAGGTTCCCCCCCCCCCCCACCTTGTGCTTACCGAGTTCATTCTTATATGTTCTTGTTTTTCAAATGGTCCTTTAATAGTTACATTTTTTAGTTTTCTTTAAGACTCTTGGGTGTTATGATGTTATCATATTAAATTTGGTGTTATCAAATTGGGATTGAATACCATTCTAGCTAAATTGTGCACTGCTTTGGCATGACTAATAAGATGAATGATTGTTGCATAATTTCAAACAATCTAACCCTTGCTATTATAGTACTACTTTAAACAATCAAAACACCCAGCTACCTCTGTCTCCAAGGTTTGAAGCAAAATTATAAATACCCTACCTTTTTTTTCACTAGAACGGGACATTACCGATTCAGCGCTCCGTTGTAGCCCGCTTCTAGTGGGTTGAATTTCAAAACAAAAAAAAAGTAGTATAAAAAATTTAAATTTTATTTAAATTTTTATTTATTGGGCGATATTTGGCCGGAGATACCAGTAACAACCGATATTTGGTGATATTTGGCAATACAAAGCAATAGGGCCTGTACAAACCTAGGTAGTAACTTCTACCATTTCAAGACCAATACAGTACTGTATTTATAACATTTGTTTTAAGTCTTTAATCCGAAGCCCAACTCTATTTTTTGTGGTATGAGACTCGGTAAAACCCCTTGAGCCAAAACACCGAACCATCCCCTTACTGCCTTTTTGTGATCTATAGAACCTCTTGAGCCAAAGAACACCAAACCATCCTGCTACTGCCTTTTTGTGATCTGTAGAACCTCTTGAACCGAAGTACCAAACCATCCCCCAACCCCACTTCCCCCCGCCGGGGGGGGGGGGGGGGGGGGGGGGGGGGGGGGGGGGG
>JACYFF010031958.1:76910905-76950309 GCA_017589665.1 Selenicereus undatus | reverse complement strand
CCCAAAAAAAAAAAAGCAGCAGAAACAAAATAGCCAGTCTTCAGGCATGATTTTCTCTTTTTATGGCATCTTCATCATTTCAGCTGAGGGAACATCCATGTCAAAAAATCTAACATTGCATTAATATGAAACTGTGAAGTTGATAAATAACAGAGGAAGAAGATTAAACTCGAAAATTTTCTTCGTATTCTATACAAGGATCTGACTACACTATCAGATTTGGACTTGCAAACGTACCCCTTGTCCCATGGAACTGCATACATACTACAGATTCCAAATAAAAAAAGTTGTTTTTTTGCCCCGCTGTCGCTGTCAATGGAAAGGGGAGGGGGGCGTAATGCCCCTGCAAAATACCCTACAGGAAGTGGTAGTCTCCACCATGTTTTGAGTCATAAGTCGTAACTCAAGAGTTACTCGCTGTGAAAACTGTACATACATCCAGTACTCTTACCTATCCACCTCCCAGTGAATTTGAAGCTTATATTTACATCTGTGTGGGATACGGTGCTGTTTTATTGACGGCAATTCCCAAGGACTCATAGTAAGCTTGTTCAGCAGTAGCCATGCGATCTTGGAACATTGTCCACTCTCTTCTACACCTCTCTCGTACCTGGTAAAGTACAAACAAGGGGAAAAAATTTAACCAAAATTTGGAGTAGGATGAATGACCTAATAATTGCGGTAGATTCTCTTCAACTTAATTTATAAAGATTCTATATTCGCCCAAATTACAGATCCAAATTGATAAAGATTTATCCATATTATTCACTTTGGATTTCAAGGAAACGAAACAACACAAAATGAACTTGGAGATCTAAATGAATAGAGCAGGCTCTTGATGCGTTTGCATCCAAATTCAAATCCCTTGAAATATTTGCATATGCAAGTGGAAAGCTTGAGTGCAAAGCAGATATTACAGATGTCAAATGCAAGCATGTGAGCTGATACTTGATGAGGGTGAGCAACATACCCCTTCCCATGGTGTCTTTCCACTCTCAGTTTCACCCTGTCCCGCGAAGAACATCATGAGAAAAATTGAAATCAATTTGAATACCTGAAATATGAAATCCACAGGCTCACAACATACCTGGTTTCCAAGTGACGGAATACTTCGGTGAACAATCCATTGAGAATCTATGACACCAATTTTCTCATGTGCCGGCTATATCAACGTACAAATCCCAAAAAACTTCAGCCAAAATTACAAGTAAGCAGAACTTACAGAACAGGGAAATTGTCAAACAATCACAAACCTCAACACACTTTCGTAAAGCAAAATCTAGACCCCAACCGTGCACCAAGTCATTCTGTAAAGACCATTGATACTAATGTTAGTATTTGAATTATGCATTAAAAAAAAATGCCAAAGGGCCAGCAAACAGATACCTGAATCATATGCCAAACACAGCGCCATGCGCTTCTTGAGAATACAGGTGCCATAATTTCAATAAACCTGTAAATATAGAAAGGCAACCTTATGTATTATGGAACAATTTACAATTGAAAGGAAGGAATAAGGTAAGGAATATGTACGCTGCACAAGGGGGCAATACTGGATGAGGGCACCATCCAGGTCTCTCTTCAGTTACTCTAAAGTTCCAGGAGAAACAAAAATAAGAGTTAAGTCTGAGCTTTTGTCCATGCCAAGCTTTACTTACAGGGGACAAAAAGAAAAGGCAAAGGTAGACTATGCTTACTTGTGGACTTCACTATCGCCTCTCCTCTTTGTCATTTGCCATGTCAACCCTGAATTGGGTTCCAGACCAGGCTGTGAAATTTCCAGTCCGTGCTTCTTTACCAATTTAAGGTACCTACAGAATAGGGCAACAAGTCATTAGACATAATACAATTTCAATCATACTAAATTCAGTACATTACTAGTTAAAAGCTCACTCTTCTGCATTGAAGTGCTCAACGCCAAGGTCTTCATCCCATATAAATATGTACTCATAACTAGCCACAATGTCAGGATGCAGAAACCGTTTAGCATACCACCTAAAAACATATCCAAACAGAAAATAGAGAATTAATAAACCCAATCACCCGTTACAACAAGTTTTCAATACTTCAGTATACATCATATGAAATCCATTCCTTGTACATTAAAAGTGAATTGCCACCTCAATATCTGTTTCTCAACATTCCTGATACATGCATTGACAATTTTCTTGGAATTATTATCATATACATCCTCCCATACTTAGGCAAATGTTATTTGCAACCTTAGTTTAAAAGGAGTGACGCGCACTGAGGGGCAAAGGGTTCTGAGGCACGAGGAGTGAGCCTCGAGGCGAAAGCGCACACATTATAGGCGCATGTTTACACAGAGATGTCTAAAATGTACTTCACAGACAGATTTTGCTCAAATGAGCTATATGATTGCATCAATACGGAATTAGATGTCAATATAAAACATTAGAATGTTAAAAACATTTGTGAAATAGTTTAAAACATGATAAAAAAAAGTTATGTTATTTAAATACAAATCAAAATGCTAATAAGCAACAAACATTCTTGCTATAAGTTTTTAAAGGAAAGAAAAAAATCAAAACTGAGAGAAAGGAAAGTAAAAACGGCTTTTTTAACTCAGAAAAATATCATGAAATTAAAAAATATGGCTGACTCTTTCCTAAATAAAAGATAAAAGGAAAAGGAAAGAATTTTAATCAATACAACAAATTAAGACTACAGGAAATCTTTATTAAATAAGACTATGAATGAAAAAGGAAATAATATGCACAAATTCTAACCTAGCCCCTTCCCATCTGAACTTCCAATGACCCCCAACACACCATGGAAGAAGAAAGCAGGTAACTGGAGCCTATCACACTAATTCTAGTGAAGATCGACCATGGAAACAATATGAAGATGGACATTCAACCCCCTTTGGCACCATTAGGTCTCCATACTTGACAGTTTGAAATTAGGGCTTTTAATCTTAGAGTTTGTCAATTGCATGAGGGATCATGCTCGAAATCACGACATAAGACTAAGATAAGTGTTAATTTTAACAAAGTTGGTGATTTTCATGGTCAAAAGTTCTCCTCTTTGTCCTATAGCTTCACTTCTCAATTAAGATCAATAAAGCTCTCACCTTGGTCGCCTCTTAAGGCATGCTGAGTACCACGGGGACATTACCCTCTCCCTAAAAGGCAGGTCTGATGGGGTGTGAAGCGCCACCGCTTTTAAGGACAGAACCCTCCCATCACTTTTCTGATGTGAGATTCTTGTCCGTAACATTCTCCCCCACCCAATCCTGTGACGTCCTCATCACATACGGGCCCCCTTGCCTACCCCACCTGTCAGAGCGCTTGGAGAGACATCGGAATTGGGTTTGGCCGTTGGGGTTAGCTCTGATACCACTTATCACGGGGCCATTACCCTCTCCCTAAAAGGCCGGTCTGATGGGGTGTACAGCGCTACCACTTATAAGCTCAGGACTCTCCCATCACTTTTTCAATGTGGGAATCTTGTCCGTAACATGAGGCGCACGCCTCACCGGGCTTAAAGGATTCGCCTCGCCTCACCCGGCTTAAAGGATTCGCCTCGCGCCTCAAGGCACACTTTTTTAAACTAAGTTTGCAACTCATTATTTTTGGAATTATTATTTAACCGCCCTCACCTTAAAATTTATTATCATATGGGCTCCAAAAGTCTGTAGGTGAGGGGGTCAAATAATAATAATTTCCTATATATGATAACAATTTCAAAGGTGAGGAGAGTTAAATAATAATTTCCAAAAATAGTGGGTTACAAATAACATTTACCTAATGTAATGTTTGGTTACATGCAATCAACCTTGTAATACAAACAACTTTGTAATTGTGTTTTCATTACCTTGTTTGATTGTGTGAGAATACTATAATAAGTGAACTATTTTCTAACTATGATTACCATAAATTAAGTAATCAGGATTGCATTTCAAAGTTAATTGCATTACATTATCATTGTATTACATGCAACCAAATATCACATGAATGTAAAGGGTGCATATGACAATAATTCAATTTTCTTGTTTCATATTTTCAGCCATCTCTTACAGCTATGAAGCAGCAACAAACTAACAAACAATGATTTCGATGTAGGGTCTAACAAATACAGCAGACAAATCTGAACGCTAGTTTCCCAAGTGCACAAACCCACTACATGTAACACAATAATGTGCAAGTTTGACCATTCTAAGTTTTTGCATGAGGTTTTCGCTTTTCACAATTCTAGATGACAGACTAGAGGTGAAATTCCCTGCCAATGAAACACCACAAATGTTAAATTCCCTGCTGCATATCGAACAGCTTTTTCTGTCCTTTTTTTCCCCCCGGGGGTCTACTATGTGCAAACTTACAATAACAACGGGAAATTGTATAAGCTAAAGGGACGGCACTCTAGTACCTAAAAAAATAAGCTACTCTCCAGATAAGTTTCCCACATGAAAAGATGCAAAGCAAAGAAAAAATTTTAGAAAAAAAGGAACAAAAATTGCCGAAATATTAACACTTTTTCCCCCTTCTTTTTTTGAGTAGTCAAAACTCAAAAGTCATATTAGTATGACACTAAGGGGATGTCACCCAAGTACAAAAAGGGAAATCAAGAAAATATTAACTTATGTGCCTCAAATTAGAAGAAATCATATTATTTGTTAATGAAAATTTCCTAGTTTACTCAGAAGAAAACATAGTAAAACGGTACTAAAATGGCAGCATTTGCAAGTTAAGGTTTTTATTAATGTTATTGTCACAATAACTGAATAATAGTGGTTACATCAATTAATGGGGCCAACATTTCCGGATGGTGAAGTTCTCCCCAAAAAGCATATTGAAGAATTCACACAACATTGTCTTGAAGTTCCAGAAATTTATTTCCTAAGAACACTCTGAGCGCTCAGAAATAGAACCATCATCTATTTGAAGAAATGTCAGTGTCACCACTTACCATTTAGTCTGCTTACGAGCACTGACATGAATAGCTCGCTTTGACCACTCCAAGTCTTCCCATTCACTTGCACGGCCATCATAATGGAATAGAAGAATGGTAAAGTTCTCTGAGAACTGTAATATCAAATTGAGCTCATGAAAACCAATATAGAAGGGCATTGTACGTCAGATTAGAGGTCCACAAACCAACCTTCTTAACACATGCATCAATGTTGGCTTTCTGATCATAGCCAACTGTAAAGGTCACCAGGTACTTGGGCTTGCTGGTCAAGTCCTGCACACATTATGCCATTATTAGATAGGTAGACAGATAGACTGTCAAGGCATGTTTGCCCATGATATAAACTAACAATAATATTTCAGACCACCCAAAAAACTATGAGCATATTGAGAAGCATTCTAAGAAATTTATAGGCGTAGGATGATGAGTCACATCTTCAAAATATAGCCAAGTACCACGTACAGATGTACTCCTAACAGCTTGCGTCCAACACAATGATTGAGAAATATTGCTTAAGGCCAGACTTGATTATCTGTTCGTTTTTGACTTCCAAACAAGCGTTCTCATGCCAACTTATATGTGAGTACTTGAAAAGCCAATTTATTTAGTTCAGATTAAATCCAAAGCATAGCAAAAGACGAGGGGGATTAGCAGGCTGCATGATGAAGTTTATGTTTTGAGTCCTTCAAACACAATTGAAAATCATCATGAAGAGAAGACAAATCTGAGGAAATATGAGATTCCAGAGGAGAGGGCAATTAGCAGGCTGTATTTAATTTAAATCAAGCAAATGCCATGACAATATCCAAGAATACTTGGGGGGGGGGGGGGGTAGCACATCCAAATCTACTGAGGAAATTACCTTGTTCATACCAGGGCATAATAGCATTTGAGTAGGAGTTGAGACAAGGGTAGCCTTTCATAACGTTATGAGTTATCACTGCTCCAAGAGATGTATTCTTTTCTTTTTTTTTTGCCTAATGAGTAAAACCTTTTACCCTTCTACTACCAATACTTAGCTACTTAGGAATATTGGATTCCCCCCCCCCCCCACCCAAAAAAAAAACAAAAAAAAGGGAAGAACAAGCACACGATTGAACTTTTCCCAATTGGAACACGACCACCCCAGATGCTGTCACAGTGAGATCCAAACATCCTATGTTACAATTTTCAACTAATTTGAAGCACTGCTAACATATGAAAGATTTCATATTCATTCAGAGAGTCTACCTACCCATCATGATATGATTAAACAAACTACACACACCCCATTCCCAGGTGCATAGTTGTTCTTAACTAGCAACAAGTACACAGGTTTCATACAGTGATGCTGAACCACGAGTCTCACGGTCAGCAAATCACCCAAAAAAACAAAGAAAAAAGAAAAACAAAGACATCATACAGGTCATTAACCACCCTAAGAAATGGAATCAATTTACAGTTCTCTTTTAAGCCAAAGAAATAAGTCAGTCAGTTTTAGGTAAAATGTAAACTTGCAAACCCATTCTTCAAGGTAGAAGACTGACCTCTTCAGGACGACCCCAGAGCCTGCGAAGATAGAAATCAGACTCACGTACAACAATTCCTGGGGGCAGTCTTTCAGCACCTCGTGGATTAGTTGTTGCCCAAATCTAGAACCATGACAAGGTTAGCAACAGTAGAACACATTCAGTCATTCACTCATAGACCCATGGTGCTAACTAATGTATTCAACAACAAAACGTTTGATCTAAAGAGGTTGGTACAACCAAACTTAAAAAATTAAATTACAAAAAAGATGCACAAATATGCCCAAGTCCTATCTAGTGAAGGACCCAAAAAGTTAGGCATAGACAACCTTAGCCCAACAATTTAATTGCATAGAGGTTGTTACCAGTGGGCCCTAGAAATTATTAAAGGCATTAGCTACCTCTTACTCCCCCCCCCCCCCCCCCCCCCCCCCCCCAAAAAAAGGGGCAGGTAGCAGACGGTTTAGTGGGACGTTCTAAGTTCTAACCTAGTACACTTCACTACTGCACAAAGCTGTGAAAACATTACCAAATAATGACTTTTCTAACGACCATGAAAGTGGAGAAACAAGGTTTGATATGAACGGAAACTTTAACAGTCTTCAAAAATTATGCATGAGTCAGTTGATGGAACTTCAAACGCATTAACTTTTGACATGACACATCTATAAATATTGACAAATGCTCATGCACTCTAGGCACAAAATGGCAAGTGGAATGATAGTGGTCACATATAGCTCAAGTTAACGAGGTACAAACAAGGTAGCAGTAAAATTGCATTTTAAAAAGAGAATTCAGGGGTAACATGCACGTATGATATGCAGTACTTAAATCAGTCCTGTTATTTACTTCTACTAATCCAGAAGAAGGGAATCCATAACTTTACATGCAAATCTTCTAACACTTGCATATATTAGCAGTATGCCATATATTGACTATCTCAAGGACACGTTACAGGACCAAGGATGCATACCTTGGTGTCGTTAGAATTTGGAACATGAGATGGGCCAGCTTTTCTCCCTTTCAAAGTAGACCAAGCATTCAGCATGGCCTGAGTTGAGAGCCCAGAATACTTGTCTTCAATGTAACTCAGGTCAATTGATGGAAAAAGAGAAGATGGCAGATTCACCTACCAAAATAAGCCACACAACATACTTACCAAAAAAAAAAAATAAGCCACACAACATGAAAGTTCATTATCAGAAAGTCATAGTCGGTGATTGAAAGACATGCCATAAATTAAGAGAGCTAGTTTGAGTTCTTTCTGTGAAATAGCTGCATACCTTAGTCAAGGAGAGCACTGGAAAGGACACCCCTAGAAAGAACCCAAAAACAATTCCAACAAAAGTAGTTATAATAAGCTTAATCATCTCATTAGGTTTTGTCACCTGCCCACTGTAGCCATAAGTTATATTAGCATTAAAATACAAAGCCATAATGTTCATACAAAATAGTACTAGGAGCTTGCATATGGAAAACCAACCTGCGAAAAACACTTTTCATTTTAGTTGGCAATGCAGAGCACAGAACAGCAATCAACACCCACTGAAATGGGTGCTGAATGCGCTCATCAAACTTCAGATCCCCTGCTTCTTCAGCAAAGACAGCAGCTAACTCAAGGCCCTGATTCTCCGATGACAAACTGCATACCCACAAACATCAAGAACCCTCATACATAAGGCTCCTCATTGCAATTCAGTAGTGAAAAGAACATACCTAAGCTTCACAATTTCTACGATTTTGCTTAAAGACACAATGATTCAGGCCTAAAAATCTCCAAGTTCAGTTCTCAAACCAAATACAAATCAGAAAATGATTCAAACCCAATTGCAGTCTTATGTAGGCAGGTGAAGGATGACATTGCCGGAACAAATTTAGTAGTAGCAGTTCCACAAAAAAGCAAACACCACAAACTATCAAAACAATAATCAACCCTACCTTTAAAAGTGAGTAGGAGGACAACAGATTCCGAGCAGGAGGAATCCAACGAGAGAGGCAGAGATCAGAAGGAAATCGAAATTAGGGTTCTTGAGTAGGAGGACAACAGATTCGTCAAAGCCGGCGTGCTATCGGAATGCAATCAAGAACAGAAATCTCAATTGCAATTTGCAAGTGAAGAAGAGTATTGGCTAATGAGGGTCCAGGTTTAAACAGGAAGGGGCGAAGGGGGGCAGTGTTGCTGAGAGAGAGAGAGAGAGAGAGACTTGAGCGAGAGAATCAGCATGTATGACACGACGAAATTTTGAATTGTTAGGACAAATCATTGTTGGCAATGGCTGGGTTAACTGACCCTCGTTTTGTAGTCAAATAAGATTTTGGGACGGTCAGCAAATTCCAGATCACGTGTTCATGGCTTCCCTCTCAACTTGCCACACGAACACCATTCTTCCATCCATGTTAACAACTGATTATTTCTTTTTCTCTAAAGCCTCTTAAATAATTAAAACTTTGAATGACACGATATCTACAAACAAACTTTATCTAATAAAAATAATTTAAAATTTGCCTATAGAATTAAAAAAGGGTTTTAGTTAGTATTTAAATATTCAAAAAGTATAGGGTTTTAGTTAAGGGTATGTTTGGTAGAGGTGAAAATCATTTTTTCAAAAATTGATTTTCAAATTTTACAGTGTTTGGTAAAACAATGAGGGTAAATTTGTTTTCAAGGGAAAATCAATGAAGGAAAATATTTTCACTTTGAATAGAACGTAAGTTGATTTTACGCTTCTTTGGCGCTCATCCGATTTCACATTCTTTCTCTCTTCCTTGTCCATTTTCTTGACATATGGCTCGAAAAGTAAGGCGGTGATATATAATTCGAATATTAAGGCAACATATTAAAGATTAATGAAACTCTATCATCGCAATATCGATGTCGATGTCCATACTGATGCCGGTGAATCTAACAACTATGATTTCATCAAAATCCAAAAGGCTCTGTAATTTATCGTCAAGGTTAAGAAAATAGAGAAACTCATTAGGTTTTTCTTCTTCTTTATTTGGATTCCTACTCGAAGGTGGGAAATCGATAAGCATTGCTAGCATCAAATTGTTAGCAGCATGTAAGATCAAAAAAATTAAAAATGTATATATTGTCACAACTTTAATTTGGATGACACCACTATTGTAACATAATTCTCCAAAAAACAAAATATAGATTCCCATTTTTCTAAATATCTTATTTTTGTTTTTTTACTCATGTGCCTCTTTTTAGCTTTTTTGTTCATTTTTGGCTAATCAAACTCATTTTTCAAAAATTTTATTTCTCCTTTTACCAACAACTGAAAATATAAGCTGAAAATCATTTCACGTAAAAAATCATTTTACATGAAAAATGTTTTTCTCGAAAAATGGTTTTTAACCATACCAAACACACCCTAAGTTAGAATACTAAAGTGATAATGGATCTAGAAAATTTTACATAACATTATTTCTCCTTTTATACCCTCGATATTTTCTGTATGTATAATATATAATTTTAAATATCTTCTATTATTACGGGACACCAAAATCATGAGATATTGAAATACAATACATCTATGATTGAGCAAAAATAGCAATTACCCAAGTTTCTATTAGTATATTAGTGCAAAATAAGTGTAAACTAATATTTTTAGTAACTATGAAATCTTTATAATATAAATAGTAGAATTATAGCGCCTAAAAAAATCTTTCCTCCATCCCAAACAATTTGTCCAATCCTATTTAATTATCACATTATTAAATTTTAAATTTAAATTTAGACTAGAGGTAATGAAATACCAATTTTTTGTGAAAAAAATCAAACCAATTACATTCTCTATCAAATAAGTTTCTCTTTTCCACGATTCTCTCATCCTTCAACGATGCAATCCCAAACAACCCCCATGTCTCCCCTTTTTTTCCAAAATCTTTAAAAGTTAAATTACCGTTTCATATTTATCCCATTCCAAGAATCTGTACCTTCAAAGAATGTTTAATTGGTTCATGAACAACTTGTTATTTCATCATCACCTTAATTACCATTAACCATTATATTAAACACTAGTCTAAAAAAAAGTAACCTCCCTCTTTAATTGTTCAATGGCTTGTCACCTCATCATCACCGTTAATTATCATTAATTATTTTATTAAATTTATTTGATTTAAAAAATAACCGCCTTTCTTCCCATCCTCCAAAAAGCGGTTATATCAATCCTCCATATTTTTCGTTCAAGAATTGCTTAAAATTCTCTCCTCAATCAAACTCAACATGCCCTCTCCCTCTATATAATATGTGCAACACAAATGTTCAATACTCAATCCTTCCAAAGTTCTCTCTGCTTTGAGTATGTCTTCCTGCAAGTCTAACATCTTTTCCCCTAACCACCTATATATCTTGCATCCTCCTCATTTACTTACATGATATAGAGTTATAGTAAAAAGGGAAGGAATGCCTAACAATATTATAACATAAAGTGCACATGATAGAGTGGAGGAGAAGATGGCTACCCGGAGCTTATTAATTATCATCCTATTTTTGGTTTTGGCTTGTACAGCGGAGACAATTTGAAGGATGGTGGTCACCCAAAGAGCCTCAGTCTAACCCTAAGATGATGAGAGGGCAGAAAAGTTAAACCAATATAAAATTTAGCAATATTTTCTTTTTCTATCTTATTTTAGATTGAACTCTTATTTTCTAGGCTAGCACTAAGCCCATATGCCTCATCTTCAAATTTTGAGAAGTTCAATTTTAGTTAGGCGACTGTTGGACCATTTATTATGAATTATACACAAAAGTTCCTATCATGTTAAATTTCTATTCATTTTTTATACGTAAAATTGATATTACAAACGTAAAAGAACATGTAGAATAATGTAATTGTTTCAACATATGGAATTCTAAAATTTATCATATTTGACCATTTTCTTCATTGCAATTAGTTAGAAACTAATGCACTCTGTTCAATTTTTTTTATGAACATTATGGGTGTGTTTGGTAGGGGAAAAAATCATTTTCTCGAAAAATTATTTTCCTATTTTACGTCGTTTGGTAAAACAAGGAGGGGAAAATCATTTTCAGGAGAAAATCATTTTACCCCATTTGAAGGAAATTGTTTTCCCTTGAAAAAGTAGGAAAAACGATTTTCCAAGCTCAATTTTCGTTACCCAATTTTATCTCTTGTTCTATTTTCTTTTAATTGTACCTAGAATCACTTTATTTTCATTCTCATTTTGTCTCTCGTTCTTCTCGTCTTCTTCATGTTCATCATATTCATCGATGATTTCCATCGTTAATCTCTGTAGCTATTTCTTGAGTTCTATGATCTTGTTACAGTTGTCTTTTTGAAGAACTTCGCAATCTGGGACACTCATCGTCTCCCCGTTCATCATTTTCTTTAATCTGGATTTAATATCCCTTAAAGTCAACTGGGTAATCCCTGAGTATAGTGAAAAAATTGAGATTCATTAATGTTGACTCTCTCTTTTGCTGGGTTTGTTACTGAGTATATTTCTTACTGATGTTTTGGGTTTGATTTTGAAGAGGAGAGAGAAACAGAATTCGTTAGCTGGGTCCGGTCAGATTAGTGAGCAGGGTATGGGATTGATGGTAAAAAGAAATGAAGTGAGGACGGAGGGTTCATTCTATCAAATAGCAAAAAATGAAGGGGAAAGAAAATGATTTTTCATTCTACCAAACAACTGAAAATGTAAGTGGAAAATCATTTTCCTTGGGAAAATAATTTTCATGGAAAATGATTTTCTGGGAAAATGATTTTTCCCCCTGCCAAACACACCCTATATCCAGCAGTTACAGTTATAGTTATTATCAGAAGTTGAAATTTTGCATAGGCTTATTAATAATTATTATTACTATTATACAAAATCGGACAAAGATTGCAATTCATGCAGTTCGACACAACTCGCCCTTACTTACGTACCAAGAAACGCTCTTATGCAATTCAAAACTAGAAGTGATGGCTATAGCAGCTGAGCGGGCTCTTATTTTGGCCATACAGCAAGGATAGACGTTAATTGAAATTTAGACGGATAGCTCTGCCCTAATAAGATCCTTCAACGAAGTAGATAATACCCTGGTTACCATATCTCTGTTCTTGGAACAAAGTAGGTTTCTTAAAATGAGATTTGAGTACTGTCTGTTTAGGAAGGTTAGCAAGGATCAACTGCAGTTGAGTGTCCTCTTAGCTAGATCTATATGATTCCACTACTTGTAAGTAGTCTGCATTAGCCAACAGACAAAAAAAAATATATTATTACTATTATGATCCAATATTATAAAAGTATGCACCTTGATGGTAGTGATCCACTTTTTCTTCAAAATTAGAGAATTTACTTTTAACTTCTTATTAGTTGAAGAGAATCGTATGCTTAAATCTTTGATATTGCCATCATTTTTTAACTTTATCCTGTATTTTGCAGCATAAAGATGCCAGTGTAAACACAAATTTCGAGCCTACAATAAAGTAGACAAAAAATTGAGTAACAAATTGAATTTTTATATTTATGTCAAAGAATGAGTACAATCTCTGTATAACTGTTACAAGAACAAGTGTGATAAATCCTGATTCAATCTCCTTGAGTAAACTTGAATGAATTTGATCTTGAGAGAGGGTCTAAAAGGTTTAATCTCAATTAAGATGTGAGTTGAATCTCTGCATATAGATGTCACGTATTTGGAGTGTTTGTTGTCTTCTGCCAGAGAAAGGTCTTGAGGTCTTGTGAGTTCTTCTAAAATGCCGACCCCTGAATGCAAGAGGGTAACTCCCTTTTTATAGAGAAGTCGAAGTTAGAGTTTTCCTCCTTATCTCTATTAAAAGAAATAATCATTTATTTTCTGCATCATCCATATCACGTGGCACTTTAATTGACCGCATACATTTCCAATAAGTATTTAATATATAATGGAATGCCATAATTAATTTAACATGTGGTGTTCTGTAATTGGCCAAAAATAAAAGTATTTATTTCTTTCCACGTGGCAGGTCTTAATTGGCTAGCAAAATTTTACATTCTACAAATGCCCCCTCTAGAGTTGGTTGTACCCATGATCTTGGAATATTTGGTGTGGACCGGTATCGAAATTTGAATGCGGAGATCTACACAACCCTAGCTATGTAGTACCCGGGTTGAAATCCTTGACTTGATAGGGTCTTCAATAAGAGTTGTGAACCAATTTATTGGTTTCCCTTTTTTCCTTTTTTTTTAAAGTCAAATTGTATATATCAATATATTTGATTGATATACTCAAATAAAAATCTTTAGGATTCTTTCTTCGATTTGGAATAAAAAACTTGCCTGAATAAAATATATCAAATGGTTTAAGAAAGCAACACTCGAAGGTAATTTTGCCCTTAATTCATCTCTCCCCGCCGCCTTCTTCTGTGTCCCTTCTTCTTCTGTTTGTTTTTTTTTTCTTTTCATTGCCGCAACTTTATGATGCTTAGTGTTTACTTTTGCCCTTCTTCTTTTCCTTTTTCTTTTGTTTAGATAATATCAACTTGAATCAAATTTGCATCCTTCTCACTTGTTTGCTTCAATCTGTCCATTTTTCCTTATTTGTGTGAAGACTGTTTTGCAAATTTATGCAATATTACTAGTTCTTTGTTTCCTGTTAGAATTTGTAACAATTTGTTGTGGTTAACCTTTGAATGCATAACCCTTTTGGGTGCATCAACGGGTTAATCTTGAATCCTCCTAAGGCAAATTTCTCAAAGGTAAAAGTTCTGAAGATGCGAATTTGATTCAATATCGGTTAACCTTTGAATGTTTAACCCTTTTTGGGTGCATCAACGAGTTAACCGTGAATCCTCCTAAGGCGAACTTCCCAAAGGCAAAAATTCTTAAGAGGCAAATTTGATTCAGCATTACTTAACCTTTGAATGTTTAACCCTTTTAGGTGCATCAACGGGTTAACTTTGAATCCTCCTAAGGCGAACTTCCCAAAGGCGAATATTATCCACAGGGCGAGTTTTGATTTAATACCGGTTAACCTTTGAATGTCTAACCCTTTTGGGTACATCAACGGGTTAACCTTGAATTTCCTTCTAAGGCGACCTTCTGAAGGCGAAAGTTCTTAAGAAGCGAATTTGATTTAATACAGGTTGACCTTTGAATGTCTAATGCTTTTGAGTACATCAACTGGTTAACCTTGAATTTCCTGCTAAGGCGACCTTCTGAAGGTGAAAGTTCTCAAGAGGCGAATATCGGTTAACCTTTACATGTCTAACCCTTTTGGGTACATTAACGGGTTAACCTTGATTTTCCTCCTAAGTCGACCTTTCGAAGGCAAAAATTCTCAAGAGGCAAATTTGATTTAATACTGGTTAACCTTTGAATGTCTAACCTTTTTTGGTACATGAACGGGTTAAACTTGAATTTCCTCCTAAAGCGACCTTCTAAAGGCAAAAGTTCTCAAGAGACGAATTTGACTGCTGAAGAGCCCTTGCTTGCATTTGTGCTCATTTTTTTCCTTCATTGGTTCTCTAGTGCTTCCATGTCTAAGTTTTTTTTTTCTTTTTCTTTCAGTTCTCATTCGATTATTAAATTGCTACGGCTGCCCCTGTGACAAGTCCTACAACTTAATTTTCTTTATTTTTACCATTGATGCAGAGTCTATTCAAGATGGTCACTTATATCGACAAAATCACTAGCGGACGAAGCTATCTACACATCCAACCCAGTGAAAATGACGTAGATGGGGAAGAGATTAAGTTGCTTATCCGCAATGTTATAACGTCCTTGTGCAAGTCTGATTATGTTAGAGGTCCTCCAAGCCTTCCTTGGTGGTCCAAGGAGACTTTGAAGATAGGCGAAACGTTTTTGCTCTCTACTCACATTAAAATAAAAGAGAATCTCCCCTCTTTCCAATTGTTGCGTCATAACATAGAGTCCGAACGCAAATCATGGGCTAAGTTACCGTTGCATGGGGAATTTTCTTACAAGCTGCTTTATTGGGAGTGGTTAGAGGATATCCTCGTTTGTTGCAAGGATAAACTCATAACCTTTCATCTGCTTGATGCTTTGTATGCTTCGCTTTTCCTTTATGATCGGTGCTCGAACCTCATTCGGGCGGTGTGTGAGTATTGGTGTCCCGAAACGAATACATTGCATACTCTTAAAGGTGAGGTGTCCTTATCTATCTTTGATATTTACAGCTTCCTTGGGCTACCACTCTCGGGGCGTCTTTATGATGAAGTTGTTCATACGCAATGGGAACTCACAAGCAAGCGTCCGTTGAGTTGCACTTATCTATTCATTGCTTGCCACAAACTTATGCAAGGTCGCAAGAGCAAGCCAACCAAGAGCAGTAGATTTCCTTTTGGTTTTGAGGGCACAACAAGTACCATGTTTCTAGGAAGCCTGATAAAGACAACCGAATCCCTCATCCAGGAATATTGTCTTCTATCACCGACGCAGGAGCTTGTGGGTGGGGTGATTGTCAAGCCATTTTCGATGAGCTGGGAGCGGCTATTGACCAATGTACTGAGACCTTTCTAGCTGCATTTCTATCATATCGACTATGCATGTTCATCTTGCCAGTTAGAGATGATGGTTGCATACGCCCTGACACTTTCAGCATTGCCTCATTGATAGCATCAGGTATAGGTTATTGCCTCCCTACAGTAATCCTTGCGAGTATCTACAAGGGACTCAACGAGCTCTCTCGTTCTTCATATCCTGGTAGAAGTGGGGGCCATTTTCCTACTTATTTTCTTTGCGCTTGGTTAGCCAAAAACTTTGATGCATACGAGCTAGTTGGTAGGCTTCCTCCAGTCTAGGCATGGTGAAGTTTAATGGCCTTGGTCGAGACAAGTCGTTTCAACCTGAAGAGGCCCGAGAACTCATTGGTTCTGGGAGGGACTTTCCCTAGCATTCATCTATCATCAACCGACTTAAGGAGACTCTCATGGATGACGACAACCTATCAAGGGCTGACTTTGCTTATTTTGTCAGCATCCATTCAAGTTTTATCTCTTACTGTTGTGAAGACAACCTCATCATGGATCACTATTGCCTCAACCGATTCAGTAGACGATTTGGTTTCTATCAGGATGTTCATGCTGATCTGGACTTCGATAATCTTCCTGATTGGGAAACAATGGTTCGCTATCATCACATGCTCACGCGCTATGGAACAGGATCCCAAGTCTTACTTCTTGGATGATGTAATTTACTTGAGAGGAATACCGCTCGCGCATTTCGTGAATGGTGGGCCAAGATGCTCATCTCCTCAATTCGCAGTCCACATGCTAATGATTCCAAGAGGAAACGAAGTGATTTATCTGACATGAACATTTCAAAGGATGAAGGAAAACTTGGTTCTAAACCCAAGTTGAAGATTGTTCGTTCTGGGAAGCCCTCAGAGCCTTTTGTTCCGTCGATGGAGGATGGTTCTTCGCGTATCAAGATTCCAGGATTAGATGTTGTCATCCCAGCAACGACCATCCTTGCAATCCCTATTCAAAGCATTGCGCCATTACCATAGGTAACGAATGAGATTGAAGAACCTTTCAAATATTTCACCTGCTGAGACATGTAGACACAAGTCTAATCCTCTGATTAGTCTTGCTGTGAATGGTCAGGACGAGCTACCTATCGAAGCTTATGAGCCAAGTACCAAAAAGGCAATCGAGCTTCCCCCATAAGGTACTGAGAATATCATGGATATCCTCGATGCTGAACCTAATCCTACTGAATGCATGGTACTCCCTTCCTTTTTTTTTCTTTTTTTTTATAAATAGAAGCATGCTGTCTTTTCAAATGTGTATCTCACCTTCTTCGCCCCTGCATACATCTCTTTTTTAAAAAAAAATTAGGGGGAAAGCGATGATGTGAATTTCAAGGAGGGACTGACACACGTTCCTATACCTTCGGGAAGTCAATGTTTTCCGTTGATTGGACGAATACTATCCTTTGGTAAGCATTTATTTGACAGTAGATCGAGATTAGTTGACTCGCAGGGTGTTTGTTCCCCGGATGATGATGAGGTCAAGTCCATTCGTAGAGTCAATGCGCCTTCTTCGGTACCTCACCCACAACACCCTTTGAGGGTTCCTCAAGGGGAAGTTTCTATCTTCAATGTTGACGTCGTTTTAAAGGAGGTGGATAAGAATGCTGTGCTTTGGTAAATCCATACTTGACAAGATGTGTCGCATCCCTTTTGATGGACTTCCTTCTCTTAAAGGTAATTTTGACAGCCTTTATGCCACTATCCTTCAAAGAGGTGCTGACGTCACTCCTTTAGAGACAAGATTCAAGGGTTGATCAAGCAAGCATGTGACTTCAAGGACCTACAACAGAGCTACTCCGATCGAACATCTGCTGAAGAGCATGATAGTTGTCGCATGGAGGTGCAAGGTAAGCTTGTTGAGGCCACCCATCGGCTGAACATAGAGGGCACCCATTATAAAGGGAAGACGACCGAGTTGAAGCATGTTGAATCAAGGCATCAGGAGCTGCTGAAAGAACTTCAACTTTTGGAGGATCAACAGAAAGATCTTTGGTCTCAAGTAGCGGCCATCGAGCATTTGCTTCAAGAAGCTGAGCGAGAAGTTATTGACTTGCAGGGTCAGATTGACATACTTAATGCCACTGAAGTGATGGATGCAGCCACAAATGCTAGTTTAGAGAAGGCTGAGGCCTACATAAAGGAGTCTTTCAAATATCTAAAAAATTTTCAATGGGATCCATAGTTACCTCATCTTTTTTTTTTGAGATGGATTTGTGATGCACTTTGCACTTTTGTGATGTAAGCTTGATATCTATTGAATAAAGTTCAGATGAAAATTTTCTTTTATTCATTCCTGCACATGTGTCTTAGTTGATTTTCTTTGTGATTTGGATTCTCTAATTATCAACTTCATGACAACATATGAATTTATAGCCAACCAAATCTCTATGTTTCTCCTTTAAACTCACAAGTTGTATAAAACCTGCAAATCAAATGAACTCTTTTTTTTTTAGCATCAACAAACTTCATTTTTTTTTTGATGATGTTGATGATTGTACTTGGGTGCATATCGAAGTTACCTACGCATGTGAAGGGGAACCCTAAAGGATCAAGCCATACGTATTTCAAACAACAAGATTTTTTTTTGTTTCGTCGTTCACAGTTTATACTCTTGCGGGTTAGGAGTCGTACAATGGAGTTTCACTTGAAAGAATGAACAGTTTAGGCTCATGTTTAGGAGCTTACATGCATTAACACATTAAGGATAATAATGTTTTAGGAACTTGCGATTTATCGGCCTAACTCGTACTCCATCGGTGTCAAAAATCCTATAAGCGTCGTCATGTAGACTTCTCGAATCACATAAGGGCCATCCCATTTAGAAGTAAACCTGCTTCCAGTCTTGTGTGTGATAATGATTGGTCTTCTTATCGCGAGCACTTGATCTCCAACTTGAAATGAATGCGGTCGTACCTTTTTGTTGAACGCTCGTGATAAGCGAGCTTGATAGCATTCCAACTTTTGTTGCGTTAGAAGTCTTTTTTCATCAAGGGCCTCGAGCTCATCTAGGCGAAGCTTGTAGTTTTCATCTTTGGTCAAGCCTTTCTGTATGGCAATAAAGAGTGAAGGGATTTGAAGTTCCAAAGGTAATACCACTTCAACCCCATACAGCAGAGCGAAAGGAGTTGATTTGGTCGGCGTCTTGTACATGGTTCTGTATGTCCAAAGAGCCTCCCTTAGACTTTCATGCCAATCACATTTTGACTTTGCTACAAATTTACTTAGTAAGTTGCAAAGTGTCTTATTGAAAGCTTCTGCCAACCCATTTGCAGGTGCATTGCACATTGAAGGTTTGCGTTGGACACACTTAAAATTTTTGCAGAGAGTGATCACCAGCTTGTTGACAAATGTTTTTCCATTGTCAATGATAATATATCGAGGCACACCATATCGGTAGATGATATGGGTCCAAATAAAATCAACAATATTTTCTTTTTTGACTTCTCTAAGTGGGATTGCTTCTGCCCATTCTGAAAACTAGTCAGTTGTCGCCAAGACGTATGAGTGGCCAGCGTAAGATTTTGGAGATAGGACCCACAACATCAAGTCCCCAAGCTTCAAATGGCCAAGATGCCATGGTTGGATGAAGTGGCTCAGGAGGTTGATGAAGAAAATTGGCATTAAACTAGCAAGGCTCGTACCTCTTTTCATAGTCCGCGCAATCTTGCACCATGGTAGGCCAATAATAATACATCTTTTTGATTCGATCATACAATTTGGGTCCTGCTTGATGTGTACCATATGCTCCTGAATATGCTTCCTCCATTGTTTGTCTAACCTCTTCCTTATCTGAGCAACGCAACCAAAGGCCAATGATAGAGCGTCGATAAAGCGTCCCATTAAAATACAGGAAATGGGGAGCTCTTCGCTGAATTTTTGTCTTATGCTTTAGGTCATTAAGAAGGTTTCCATGTTGTAAATAATCAATGAGTGGCTGGCGCCAATCTCCTTCCTCTACTTCATGGGCACTAACCGCATTGGCCACTTCCTCAAACTCTTCAGCGAAGGGTGCAACAACCCACCGGTTGCAAACAGGGACATTCATGCTTTCTTTTGCCCCCAGTGCCAAAGTGGCTACGAGGTTTACAAGTGTGTCATCCATCTTATTGGCACTCCTAGGAACATGCTGTAACTTCATGGTTTCAAGCTTATCGAGTAGTCGTAAGTCATATTTATGGTATGACACGAGGTCGTCCTTTTTTACTTCATATTCCTCGAGAAGTTGCTTGATGCTTAATGGAGAATCACCATAGATGTCAAGGTCTTTGATTCCCATTTCCATGGCCATTTGAAGGCCTAGAATCAATGCTTGATATTCAGCCATATTATTGGAACATAAGTGAGTTAGGACGAATGAATAAGTGAGGACATGTTTTTCTGGGGAAACAAAGACTGCTCTTGCACTAGCACCATCACGTCTCGCGACTCTGTCAAAATACATCTTCCAAGGTTGAAGGATATCAACGAAGAACACATCCTCACCAGGCAAGTCATCATTTAGCTCCCAAGCATCAGGGGTGATCTGCCAAAAAATCCGCAAATGCTTGTCCTTTAACGGCCTTTTGTGGCATGTAAATAATGTCATATTGCTCCAAGATTATGACCCACTTTGCGAGTCGCCCGCTTAGAATTGGCCTTGACATGATGTATTTGATGGTGCCAGCTTTAGAAATCACCCACCTTATATGAGTTTGCATGTAATGCCTTAACTTTTGAATGGAAAACATGAGAGCCAAACATATCTTTTCAATTAGGGAATAATTCAGTTCAACCCCAACTACAGTGCGACTTAGGTAATACAGAGCCCTTTCTTTGCCTTCCTCATTTACCTAGGTGCACAATGCCCCCAAAGACTTCTCTTGAGTTGCAATGTATAGTATAAGAGATTTCCCTAGAATTGGTGCCCCTAGAATTGGCGAATTTGACAAGTACTTCTTGATACTGTCAAAGCCTTTCTGGCATGACTGGTCCCATTTGAATTGTGCACCCTTCTTCATGAGGTAGTAGAATGGGTGGCAATGGCCTGTGGGGTTGGATATGAATATTTTGATATAAGCCAAACGACCTTGGAGACCACGTAGTTCTTTGAGTTTTTTTGGGGCAGGCATCTCTTGGATTCCCTTGATTTTGGCCTGGTCAATCTCAATGCCTCTATGCCAAAGTATAAAGCCTAGGAACTTCCCTGAAGTGACACCGAAAGCACATTTAAGTGGATTCTTCTTTAGTTGACATCTCCTCAACCTATCAAAAATTCAACGAAGGTCTTGTATGTGGTCTGCTCTTCTTTTTGACTTAACCACCAGATCATCAACATAGCACTCCACCATTTTATGCAACATGTCATCAAAGATAGTTTGCATTGCTCTTTGGTATGTCACTCCGGTGTTCTTCAAGGGCATTACCTTGTAGCAGAAGATGCCTTTGGGAGTGCAAAACGCTGTGGCTTCTTGGTCTTCTGGCGCCATTTGAATTTGATTGTATCCCACAGTACAATTCATAAAGAACAAGGTTTCATGTCCCATGGTTGAATTGATCATGAGCTCGGTGACAGGTAACAGGAAATCATCTTTTGGGCAAGCGTTGTTGAGATCCCGGAAGTCTACACAAATACAAAGTTGTCCGTTCTTCTTCCTTACAGGGACAACGTTTGCGATCCAAGTTGGGTATTTTACCTCATGAATGAATCCTGCCACTTTGAGTTTGTTGACCTCTCTTTCGATTTCAGGTACTAACTCTGGACGAAAAGGTCGTTGAGGTTGCTTTTTAGGCGAAACACCCTTCCTGAGGGATAAGCGACGGACTGCAACTTTGGGATCAAGCCCTGGAATTTCACTGTAACTCCATGCAAACACGTCCTTATACTCCGAGAGGAGATTGAAGTACTCTTTTTCTTCCTCGGGTGTAAGCAGAGAACTTACATAGATGGGGCAGGGTTTCTCAGCAGTTCTGAGATCCAATTCCTTCAAATCATCAACTGTATCTTGCCCCCCGTCTTCAAGGGTTTCAGGAGTCTCTACGAGTTCTATCTCTGACTCTTGAGTCTTCACATTCTTGGACTGTGATGTGATTGGAAGAAGTTACCTCTTCTTGCTCATCTCCTTTGTCGATGTCAAAACTACTTGGCTGACCAGTAAAGACCACAATGCATCTTTTCACCCTTAGTGAACCATCTGTCTTCACATTAAGAGTTGAAAACCGCTTCATGCACGAAGGGATAGAACTTTGCCCTTCTTTTGCATCACCAAGTCGATTGAACATAAATCCTTTTGTTCTTGGGGTAATGGACTCGATGGCTCTTTTGCTTTTGTGATTCTGTTGAACACCGAAGGCCTTGGTTGTGCATGATTCTTTATTATCCAGAGCACAGAAGACTTAGGGGTTTGACCGCTCTTAATTCTAGTGAAGAAGCATGGGGGTTTTCTTGAGGCAGATGGTTGTAACCTATCAAATACAGAAGGCTTTATAGGAGGTTGAGCCTTTTAATCCTTACTCTCATCCATTTCTTTAGTTGAGATATGTTGAACCACATTTTGTTTGGCCTTATGTTGCCTTGATATCTTGATCGGCTGCATTGGTGTATAACCAAGGCCCACTTTTGGGACCTCTACTAGACCTCCTTATTCTTGAATCTTCTTCTGCGTTTTGTTGAGGTCGTAGGTTTCCACCTCCACTACCTTCCCTAATGCAACAGGATTGTTAAAATCATAACTCTCTTTCTTTATAAGTTTATATGCATTTGGGTCAAATCCTTCTTTCGTTTACGCATTTGGCAAGTTCTCATCTCCATCTAATAAGATCTTGGAACAAAAGACAAATCCGGGTGCAAAGGGTCTACTCGCCTTCGGTTGGTACATGTTTTGCGTTGGCAACGTGACACTTTCTTTAAGGGTGCTCAAGTTGGCCCCGCTATCTTTCTTGATAGCCTTGCCCCTAGTATTTCCATTTACGGACCCACTGAAGGGTGTTTCTCCTTCCTTGCAACGAGTTTTAGGAACATATCTTAACACTGGTGGCATGTCATTTGTGGAAACCACCACTTGCTTGGCGACATGTTTAGCAAGTTGGGTGATAGTCTCTTGTTCAGCGTTTCCCTTACGATACTCTTGTTGTTTCCCGCCGTCATGCTTCAGTATTACCCTAGGATTACCTGCAGCCTTCGGCTCACTCCTACCTATGGAGGAAATTATGGAGGGCATAGTCTCCTTAGGTGCGGTGCCCTCTTCAAAGAATTTAGAATTGGTAAAATGCGATTCTTCCTTTGTAAATGGCTTGACATCACCGTTGATCTTCTTCTCACCCCCATGGTAACACTTAAGACGTTGATGAAGGGTAGAAGCCACTATTCCATGTTCATGGAGCCACGGGGGTCCAATTAACAATTTGTACGATATCTTGGAGTCAATTACATGGAAGATTGAAGATGTTCATAGATCTCCCACTGTTATCTCTAGGAGAATCATGCCAACTGCATGCTGACTCGGGCTGACTCTCTAGGTTAAACCCTTGAATCACCAGATGACTCTTAGAAAGCTCTTTTACCATGATTCCCAGCTCATTCATTGTAGACTTAAGCATGATGTTAAATTGTTAACGACAAAACCTCCATCTATCAATATGCGCTTGACATTTTGCTACCGGATATAACCGATCACAAACAAAGGACGGTTGTGAGGTTTAGAGCCTAAAAATAAGTCATCATTGGTGAAAGTGATAGCCGTGTTGTAAGTGGCATACTGGGCAAGGCCTTTCGAGGATTCTTCAATGTTGTCGACCTTGTCAGCATAAAGCTCTGGGCGGTGAAGGGCGGTGGCAACACACTGACACATCTCTTCTGGTAGGCAAAAGATTTGCCTCCAATCCATGCGTGCTGGTAAAGCCTCTAAGACGATAAGAGTTTTATGATCTCCTTTTGGAGAATCTTCCTGTTTTTCCTCTTCTCCATCTTCTTCATCTTCAAGCTCAGTACATGGGGTCATGTTAACAGTGACTTTATGAAAAAAGCCCACTGAGAAGAACTCTTCCAACGTAACAGGAGTAAGCAGCTCTTGCTCAAGTAGATCTATAGGTTGAATGTCCTGTTTCTTATTTGTTTTCGGACTCTTCCTACTTCTCCCACGCTGAGGTTTCTTTTTCCTCCCTTGTCTCTTCCTACAGTGCAGGGCCAGTTGTTGGTCTTGCCTTTGGTTCTTGGGCCTTAGCTGAGTAACAAGGGTCCACCCTCTTCATCATCCTCTGGGATATCGACAGTCGGTTTGATCGCTAGATGAGGAGTTTGTACCATCAACGACACAACTACTGGCTCTAGGCATTCAAGCTAAATTGTGAATAACTCCATCCTTGGCGTAGGAGTCAGATAATATCTTTTCTCTTGGTGGAGTTGGGTATGAATTTCTCGTCGTAAAGGCGATGACTATAATTGATCACCGATGCAGTTGGCTTCAGGGGTTTCGTCCAAGTCTAGTATGATCCTCCCATCCTTGGCCAGCTGCATGATGCGCTCTGTGAGAGTAACACATTTCTCTAAAGGATGGCTAACAACCCTGTGATAACGAAAGTACTTTGGGTCGCTTGTCCTTCCAGCTTCTTCTGGTCGCTTAGGTTAGGAGTCATCCAACATTCCCGACATTCCCGACAAGTCTGAATCAGGGAATGGGTACTTCCTTTCTTGAAGTTCCTTCAATGTAGGGCACTTCTTTGTTGCCTCTTTAGAGAATGAAGTCTTGTTACCCTCTGGTCTAGACTTCCCCGAAATCCTCACGGGCTCTTTAGTAGAAATAGTCATAGTTTCCTTTGTTGAAGCCTTTGGAGGCTTAGAACTCTTCTTAGAATCACCTTTGTCCTTCTTGAACCCATATGAAGAGGACGGCTTGCTGCAACGATTTCCTATTGTCATTTTCATGTCATGTGCCTTCATAGCTAGCTCTTGAAAGGTCCCGGGCTTGCTCATCTGCAAGACATAAAGCAAGTCCTACTCCATGGCCTGAGCGCACATCTCGACAGCAGACGCCTTGGATAAATGATCTTTGCATTCAAGGCTAAGAGATCTCCAGCAATTGATGTAATCAAGGATTGGTTCATCCTTCCACTGCTTAGTATTTGTTAGCTCCATCATACTAACAGTGCACTGAGTACTATAAAACCTATTGAAGAATTCATATTCCATTTGTTTCTAGCTGTTAATAGACTCGGACTCCAGGTCCGTATACCAATCGAAGGTGATCCCTTTGAGAGACCGAACATACTGCTTCACCAACCTGTCTCCCTCGATGCCAGCATTGTTGCACGTCTCAATGAAATGAGCGATGTCCTGTTTGGGATTGCCTTTACCATCAAATTGGTTGAGTTTAGGGGGCTGGTATCCATGAGGCATACGAAGGACATCATTCCTTTTCGTATAAGGCTTTGTGTACAAAAGTGTCTTGCGAGGTCCTCCCCTGAATTGAGCCTTAGCAGCATTTGCGATTAGGCTTTGAATCTGTTCAACAGACATCGTCCCCAATAAGGATTCCTTCTTTTTTATAAGCTCATCATCCGAGTCTTTGTTGCGATTAGACACCTTGTCAAACTCTTCGCCATCCGAGCCTTTGCTAGAGGATTCAAATAGTCGGTTTTCCAACTTCTTCATCAGAGTAGCAATCTGCTCACTTTGACACTTGATTTGAGCGTCTTTCTTTAGCGAGCCTCTCTAATGTTGCTTTCATATTTGCGAGCTGTTCTTCTACGTTGGTCGCCTCCGTCACCATGGCTGGCATAATGACAAAATTGGAGGATTCGGTGTCCGAATCAACGACTAACTCTCTTGGTGATGCTAGGGAAGAAGTCACTGCTCGTATAGCCATGATCTTCTTTACCGAAAGGTTGGAAGGTGGGGTTTTCCTGAGTTCGGAATTCATCCATCCCTTGAGGAATTGTTTGATGCATTTTGAAGCCAGCAACAGATCTTTGCTTCAAAGGATGCAAAATGACTTTGTCGACTCCTTCAGGCAGGTTGGAGTCAAGGCTTGGGATCTTGTGAGACTGCAACGAGACAGTCCCAACTGATTGTTTTACGACAATCACAGCAGGAGCTTTTACCATATTTCTAGTCATGACTCCGCTAGATGTAACGCTAGCGGTTGTCGATCCTGGAGATGTGGATCGGACAACTTTACTTGAAGGTTAAGGGATGGCGTTCTTAGCGGTCATATCGTCTTCAAGGGAATGTAGAGTTCGTGGTTTGGAGAAAGAGATGAGAGGCAACGAATATCCCACTGAGTGTGCCAAAAATTTGTAAACACAAATTTCGAGCCAACAATAAATTAGACAAGAAATTGAGTAACAAATTGAATTTTTGTATTTATGTCAAAGAATGGGTACAATATCTGTATAACTGTTGCAAGAACAAGTGTAATAATCCTCTTATTTAATCTCCTTGAGTAAACTTGAATGAATTTGATATTGAGAGAGGGTCTGAGAGGATTAATCTCAATCAAGATATGAGTTTAATCTCCGAGCGTAGACGACACGTATTTGGAGTGCTTGTTGTCTTCTGCCAAAGAAAAGTTTTGAGGTCTTGTGAGTTCTTCTAAAATGTCGACCCCTGAATGCAAGGGGGTAGTTCCCTTTTTATAGAGAAGTCAGAGTTAGAGTTTTCCTCCTTATCTCTATTAAAAGAAATAATCATTTATTTTCTACATCATCCATGCCACGTGACACTTTTTAATTGGTTGCATACATTTTTAATAAGTATTTAATATTTAATGGAAATCCATAATTAATTTAACACATGTCGTGCTGTAGTTGGCCAAAAATAAAAGTATTTATTTCTTTCCATGTGGCAGGTCTTAATTCGTTAGCAAAATTTTGCATTCTACAACTAGCACACCAATTTTTGATATACATGCAATTTACTCATATAGCTAAAGAATTATTGTGAATATATTTTTCTTCTCGTGCAAATCATTGTGAGTATATAATGTCCTTAAGTATAAATTTAGATATACATATTTGTAGTTTACTCTACATTAAAACAAAAGTTGGGAACATAAATGAGAAATGTCTTCAAGATGGCTTTCATATTTGTCATCCAACACATGCATGTTTTGGATTAAAGTTTGATTACATATATATGTCTAGTTATAGAGGAGAAAAATGTTATTATCTGGCCAATTGTTTTGGAAATAACGATTTAAAAAAGGATAGAACATTTTTATTGAAAATTTTTAGCTTGTTATATATGTGAAGCAACAAAATGTGACATTGGGTTTCATTACAATTACTGTTGATAAAATTTTGTAACTACATCTGATTTTCAGCATTAATTGGAATTAAGTGTGTGTGTATACAACAACTTTCAATATGGGTCACACTTGCACGAGGTCTAGAGAGATCCAGATTTAAGCGATCGACCTTACCTTTGTAGGTATCATTATCTATAAAGAGGCTGATTTTAGTAGGCCCACAAAAAGAGTTGAGAACACATTTGGAGTTAAAAATTAGTTTGAAACAAAAGAGGTACATAAGACCACACCCAACTATACATGTTCTCGGGATCTAAAGAAGGGCAAGCAACAGCCTGCATAAAGTCTTCAACCTTAGTCCTAAACCTCCACAAGCTCTTATCTCAAGTTATGCCCTCCGTTAATCCTAAAATTTTCAAATCCTAAAGTCTTCAACCTTAAGTACGTGTGTGTATGTATATGTATATGTATATATGTATATGTATGTAAATATATATATATATATATATATATACATACATACACACACACACACACACACACACACACACACACACACACACACACATATATGTATGTATGTATGTATGTATATAGGTGTATATGTATATGTGTGTGTGTGTGCGTGTGTGTGTGTGCGTGTGTGTGTGAGTGAGTGAGTGTGTATAAATGAACTTCATATTTTATGTTGATATTCAATTCTATTGATGTTTTTGATTTAAACACCTCATGTATAAGTACGCGAACAAAATAGTACTGCAAAAATAACAATTATTTGTGTCCACCTCTACTCCTCTGTCTCCCTACTTCCCTCCAAACAAACCTGAGCATCCACACCTCTATAGGGGACTGCCATTGACAACTTTTATCAATATTAAGCATTGTTTAATATGTTAGAGTTTAGTATTAATTTTTTTGCCAATAAAATGTCTCTTTTTTTTAGTCATTTTCAATTGGTGTTGTCTAAGACATTGGCTGCATATTGATTTTCAAAAAGTTATAATGTATATTATGAGATCCTTTATCAACAGTAAACATGTAGAGTTATCGAAGGTCATTCATGACAAGATCGTCATAATATTGAACCCAAACATCAGTAAAATTTGCATTGGTTGTTTGAAAGTTGAATTTCTTGTCGGTATTTTAGATTTATAACTGTTCATTCACGATTTTCATTACGAGTGTCATTTGACTAAAGAAATCATTATATTTTGATTCAAAAGGAACGAAAAAAAAGGAATTATCTAAGTCTATTTTAGAGTTTTTTTTATGGGCCTTTATAGGAAGATTTTATTTGAACACTTCATATGTTATGCTCAAGCAAAGAGTCATAATGATATTGATGTCTACTGTTGAAGAAGATTTTTCAGTGGTGAGAAAAGAGAAATGACGTCATTTGAGATGATGGAGGATTGCTTAGTTTTGACTTGATTGTGGAGGAAATTAAGATGATTAACTACCCTAAATTACTCTAAAAAGTGAGTCTAATCAAGTAAACTACTAGTGATTCTAAGTTCTATTTAATGAAATTAATCTAAACTAATCTATTAGTCTCAAACAAGCAATTAACACATTAAACATATAGAAAAGGATGATCATAGGGCTCAACATGGCCCGTAGCATGACATGGCCACCAACATTTCCATACAAACCTCAATAGATCACCTAAAAAGAAAAACCTAGCCTAAGACTAGTGATTATCTAATATAATAATCTAATATATAATATAAAAAAAATGTTAAGTTGACTGGTCCCCCCTTGAATTTTGGATAGTTGGGTAATCACCACAATTAATTTCATCGGGTTATGAATCCCAACCATACATATCTCACAATAAAAATTAAATTATTAAAAAAATCAAATCAGCAAATAGCAATAGCCAATGCATAAAGCACATACACCACTTTCCTACTCCCCCAAAGCAATTACATCCTAACTTCCATATCCCTAGTTGACCCAACACCCCAAAACCAACGTTCCCTTATAAGGAAAGGCTGCAAATATTCCATCTATCTCTCCCCATTTCACAATCTCTCTCTCTCTCTCTCTCTCTCTCTTTACACCCATTGCACTGATGTCTTCTCTGCATCAAGCTGCCGCAGCAACCAACATCTATTTTCCATTGAAAAGGTTAGAGTTTTGTAATGTCTTTGGATTCAGAAGATATGGTATTTTTCATATATAATTAGTTTACTCTTTCTAATCTAATTCTTGATTTTACATATACTCAGCAAAGAAAGCAAGAAAGAAAGGGAGACAAGGATTCATACCAAGATTTCTACATAATTACGTTTTGGTGAGTGAAGCTTTGTACCAAGCATCTCCATAAAATCTCAGAAGTTGCATCATTCCAATTAAGAAGAAAAAAAATTATTATTATTATTATTTAGAGTTTTCTAATGTCTTTGAATTATGAAGCTAGGATATTTTTCATATATAATTAGGTTTACTCTTTATAATATGATTCCTAATTTTGCATATACTCGGCAAAGAAAGCAAGAAAAAAAGGGAGACGAGGATTCATACCAAGATCACTGCATAATTATGATTTGGTGAGTGGAACTTTGTACCAAGCATCTACATAAAATATCAGAAGTTGCATCATTCCTATTAAGAAGAAAATAATAATAATAATAATAATAATAATAATAATAATAATAATAATAATAATAATAATAATAATAATAATAATAATAACAACAACAACAACAATAATTATTGATAGACTTACAGAGATCGATTTTAATGTAAGCTAAAACCAAACCAAAAGGAAGAGACTCACATTGTTCATATTTTGGTAACAAATCCCATGATGCTATTTTTTTGCGCCAATACAATGAAAATATATATTTACATCAGCTTTATTGAGCACCCAGGGTGGGGGGATCTCATGACCAAAGTATAAGACAATAGTTATGCTAATAACATCAGGTTTAGTATGAATAGATGAATTTCTTTTTGCATTGTTTCTGATATGTCAGCTTAAGATGAGATTCCAAAACTAATGTTGGTGATCTGAAATCAACTTATTGAGCATTTACTTTGGTGTAGATGCATACAACTAACTCAAGATCGTTCTCTTCATTGCTTAGAACACCATCAATCAGAAACTTATCATTATCACTTTCCCGAATAGGTTCCAAGAGAAGCTTTATAGTCACCTCAGCTGGAACAATCTTTCCTTCCTTAATCATGTTCTGAATCATATTCCTGCAGAACACAAGCTAACATACGGACTTTGATCCATTTACAGAAAGAGAAACAGACAAAGTCCAAACAAATAAGGTGTAAGAGGAATAAGAAGCTATAGATTTGACTCTATACCCATTCTATAAACATTGGCATTCTATGAACAACTCAATATCAGTAGTACACAAAATATACCCATTCTCAGAACCAGATTTTACCCTGCCCAAAGAAGATCACCTGCATTAAGATGAGTGTATCCAAAATTTTGGACTATGTTTGTAAATTAAATTACATAAATGCAATGAATTTATGTCAACAGAAATTGCTATTGTGAAAACTATATATTCAAACCCCCCGTCCCCAACATTAAGAATCATATGTCAGCAGAATATCTCAAAAGACATCTGAACACTCAAACAGCAACCAAAGCATCGCACTAATGCATCTTAAGCAAAATGCCATAAGTTTTCATCAAGACTAGCGATTTATGCAAACAAACACAATCCAAAATAATATGAACCTAAAAAAGGAAAAACCAAAAAAACCAGAGACCTTAAATAATATGAACCAAAAAACCTGAAAATTTAACTTAAATGAGTTACAGATTCAAAAAAATTAGGAATCCAGAGCGTTCTCATATGAAGTTGAAATCAAACAGCATATATGTAAGTTATAGGAACTAAAATTCAATATCATGATACAATCAAACATCAATAAACGAATGCGTACCTAGCAATAGAATTGCATGTGTACACATCGAACAAAATTTGAGATTGTGGTGATAAAAGCATTGCATATCAAGGAAATTAAAGGAAATGACGACAAGATTAAAGAAATACTATACCAAACTGAGAATAAAATTGGGAGGAGGAAGGAGAAAATTACCAGCCAGCAGTGTTCGACTGAGCGAGTGGATCAGAAGAAGAAAATTGGGGGAACAAAGAATGAGGGGATTTAATTTATAAATCAGAAGGAGTAGAAGAAGAACATTAGGGGTAGGAAGGAGAAACTTAAGAGCACGTACAGCGCGAGGCTTGCGTAAGGAGAGAAAGAGGCGAGCGAGGAGAGAGAAGCCTTGGCAAGCAGCAGAGGTTGCCTCGGCAAGGAGCACTCGCGGGGAGCCTCGGTCTAAGGAGGAAGCTCCTGAGTCTTTTTTTGTTTTTTAAAATATTTTTTTATTACTTTTTCTTTTCTTTTTGGTTTGAAAAATAAAGTTGTATATTATGGAGTGGGTCCATGGATATTATTTTATTTGGTGAGGCGAAGTGGTGAGCCTGCCATTGCAGAGAGTGAGGATTATGAGGCAAAAAGTTGGAGAGATGGCTGATGTGGCAATCATAGGGCCCAGCTGGTGAGCAAAAAATGGGCTCACCATTGTTTTTGCTCTAAGGGTGAGAAGAACAAAGAATGCATTAAGCCTGCATCTACTCATCTGATGCTTGATTGGAGCCTTGGAAATCCAGAGAGAGAGAGACAGTGGGGACGATGAATGACTGGTGAGAAGAGAGAGAAAGCGTGTTGCAGAGGAGAGAGAGGATTGAGAGAATCAATTGAAAATAAATTGGGGGTTGCTTATCTTGGCTTGGAATTATTTACGAAAACTATAAAGGCATTGAGTAATCCTCCTTGCTCTTGTCTCATAATAAAAAAAAAAATACTTAATTACATACTTAATTTATTTGGTCATATCATCACCTAAATACTTATTTTTGGACATATCATGATTATCATGTCTATTGTTTACACATTTTAATTAACCCATCCCATCTCCTTTTAAACACTGTTTCCATTACAACATAATACACATGATAAAAGCCAATAAAAATTATTTTACGTTGAAGAATTAGTATGGCCATCAATAGAGGGGTTGAAAAATCTCACCATCACATATTTTTTTCTTTAAGAACTCAAAAAAGAAATAAAAATAAAGAAAGTAACTAAATTTGTGATAAAAAAAAGAAGATATTTTGTTAGATTATGAAATGTTAGAGCTTCTAAAAAGAGGTGACAAAGAGTTAGAGATTTATCTCCTTGTTACCGTTTTAATTACAGTGCTTCCCTATAATATGCTTTCTCACATGGATGTATTTCTTCTACATCTCACTGATTTAAAAAATAACTAGAAAAGTACAAGAATATGGATATCAAATTAACAAATACCAACTAAATGCTTACAAAGTGCCAAATAACATTGAAGTCCTAAATAGTTTAGTTTCTAGGCTCAATCCCTCCTTCTCAATTATATTGGCCCTGTTTGGTTGCATCAGTTGTTTGATAAAAAAGAGCTGTTTGGCACCTCTTTAGCTGTTTTGATCAAGTCAACTAGCTAAAGAGGTGTTTGGTAAACAGCTGTTTCAAACAGCTATTTTACTCCAAACAACTCTTTTTCAAACAGCTAATCTTAAAAGCCTTTTGGGAACAACTTTTTATTGAAATTACGATACTACCCAGAAGTTCAAGAAAATTAAACCCATGCCATTAATGAACCTGTCCTCTCCCCTGGCAGTTCCATAATTAGCTACGTCGACCTTCATCCTTCACGTTCAACTCTCTTCTAACTCATACCCTAAATTTGATCGCTCCACTCTTCCACCGCCGGCCACCAGGCTTCCCCTGTTCGCCGGCCACCAGGCGTCCCCTGTTCGCAGGCCATTCGCGTCGTTCTCAGGTCGTCTATTCTTCTGTTCTAGGCTCTGCTCCACTTGCTGGCTTCTTCCCTGATTGCAGGCTGTTAGTGGCCTTCAAGAATTTACGGCGACCCTTCATCAACCGCCAGCCAGACAACAATCCTTCTCAGGTCGCCGACTGCTCACTCGCCAACCACCATTCGCTGAGGCAACTTGCTCCAGTCGTGCTCTGTAGTTCCCATTGCTTTGGAGGTATTCTGTTCTTCTTTTTTCTTTACTCCATGAATTGGTTTGATTTGATTCAATTGTTGCAAGTGCCTGTCGTTCTCTTGTCAACCTCATGTGCATAACTCAGGCAATAAAAACTAAATTGATATGGAAATCGAAAGGGAGGGAAATTGCCTTGCTCTGATTCTGTGACATGGGGTGCCTTGCTCTGAGGTTGTATTAATGTGGAACATGGGGAAATTGCCGCTGAAAAACTTCTAGAGTTGGAACTAGAAAATATAGGTAACTTTGTTCTATTGGTGAATTTGTATGCATATGCTGGGAGATGGAGTGACCTATTGAGAATAAGAAAGATTATTAGGGAGAAAAGAATGAGAAAGAATGCTGGATGCAGTTGGATTGAAGATGGGAATGACATCCATGTATTTACAGTGAATGTTATATCTCGAGTAGTCACCCTCTGACCTCCCTTTGCATATTAGAAGACCTCTAATTTTTCAAGGTTAACTAGCTACCCTAACATAACCTTAAATTCATGTGGCATTGCGGTTAGCACCATGTCGTCCTCTTTGTATTCTTCTAGGGACATAATGCTATCATCCATAAACAATAAATTATTGATGGTAGTCAACCAATGTGCATATTCTTCTTATTTATTTGCTTAATTTGGTTTAGGATGGCGCCGTGTAGAAAAGGAAGTAAAGAAAGTAGTCAAGAAGTTGAAGAGAGTGGTTGTGCCAGTTGGTCAAAGGAAAAGATTCTCATCTTTTGTGATCTTTGTATTGAGCTTGTTGACAAGAGTAAGGGAAAGAATGGTGGGATAATATCTCAACAGATACGTTGGAAAGACATCGTGTCGGAATTTCAAAAGAGAA
Source organism: Selenicereus undatus (assembly GCA_017589665.1). NCBI lineage: Eukaryota > Viridiplantae > Streptophyta > Magnoliopsida > Caryophyllales > Cactaceae > Selenicereus > Selenicereus undatus. Next base: position 76,916,241 of record JACYFF010031958.1, on the reverse strand, counting down.
CTAACTTGGCATGGTCTAGAGAGCAACTAAAGCACAAGTATGATGGCTTGAAGGTTAGATGGGCTTTGTGGAAAAAGTTAAAAGGAAAAGAAACCGGTTTAGGATGGGATCATGAAAAAGGGACTATTGCGGCTAGTGGTGAATGGTGGTTGAAGAAGATTGAGGTTAGTTTTTCTTCTTTTGTTTAGTTCCCTTACGAATGTTGATGCTATAATGATTAACAAACCCAATGTAGTAACTTATGTTTTTTTTTAATTTGGTTTTGTAGGAAGATGCCAAGTTTAAGCAATTTCGAGATAAGGGAATTGATCTAGAGCTTGAGAGTAAAATGGATGAACTATTTAGAGGCCATGTAGCCGGGGGGGGGGATGACATAATTACCCCAAATATGGATATCCTTCCTACTCCTATTGAAGAAAATGAAGATATGGTATACATCCCTTCCCAACCTCATAGTGAGAATAATATAAATCAGCCTTTCAACATTGAGAACAACAATACAAACATTTTAGGCCCTGGGGTTAGTGCATGGCAAGAGTTATGGCATGATGACTCCCCTATATCTACTCCTCTACCTATTTCACAAGGGGTAGATAGAAGTGGAAATAGAAAGGGTAAAAGAAAATTGGAGAACATATCCGTAGATCCTAATAAAAGTGCAAAGACCAATAGTCCTAAAAGAATGAGATCGGCCGCCATGATGTATGAGAAGCTTGATGCTATGTTGGAAGTTATCATTTCAGAGAAAAAGGCAAGGTAGGTTGAGAGGAAGGAAATGAGGGAAAAAAGGCAAAGGGAGGAGATGAACAACAAAAATGGGAGTGGCGACGATGGAGCTCCTAGTGTTCCTGATGCATTAGCCAAGATATGTGCCTTGCCTCATTTCGATCCTCTACATCCGGTGTTCATGTTTGCTTGTGAATTGGTGGAAGATCCACAAAAGAGGATGATTTTGTTTGGTTTGCCAAATGATGATTCAAGAGCTCAATGGCTAACTTACTTATATGATAAATATGGCAAGAAATGAATGTGGTTGTGTCTTTAGGCTTTTAGTAGATTTAGTTATGAACTTATTTTGATTAGTAGACTTGGTTATGAACTTATTTTGATTAGTAGACTCGATTAACTATTTTGTTTGCTTGTAATTGTTGTAGGCCTCATGTTGATTTGTAGATTTGGATTTATGATACTTGCAGGCCTCATTTTGTGAACTTCCAAGTTGTTGGAAGTATGATGGTGACATGGTTGTAGACCTTCTTTTGTGAACATTGAAGTTAAGTTGGAATTATGATGGTTTTAAGTTTATTATGATTACATGGCCTAATTTTGTGAACTCTTAAACTAGTTGGACTTATGATTCAAGCTATATGCATATATTCATATTAATGTTTTGTTAACTTAAAATAACATGTATGGATTACGAAGATATTCAATATATGGAGAACAATGGGGATAATAGTGATGGTAGTGATAGTAGTGATGATGATGGGTATGATGCTATGTTGGATGCAATGACTTATTCACTTTCTCATGTTGTTGACTATTTTTTAAAACACATATACAACGAGCCTTGTATGACTTCATATATGACTGGAGAAAAATGGGTGAATGAACTATTGCATGGTCATGAGAAACGGTGCTTTAATATGTTTAGAATGAACCAGTGCACTTTTCGGCAACTATGTATGGAGTTGGAAAACAAATATGGATTGCAACCTTCAAATAGGATGTCAATTTTGGAGAAAGTGGGCTTATTTATACATGTTCTTAGTAAAGGTGCATCAAATAGAGATACACAAGAGCGTTTCCAACATTCTAGTGAAACGATTAGTAGGGTTTTCAGAGAAGCTTTGGATGCAATGGATGGCTTTTGTGAGGAAATGCTGAAACCTAGAGATCCCGAATTTAAGGACATTCCATTAGAAATTGCAGATGATAATCGATATATGCCTCATTTCAAGGTAAGATTATATTCTATATCCATCTTTATATTTTGCATTGGATAATATGTGATACTTATTTATAAATATAAATATGTTGTATTAGGATTGCATTGGAGCTTTGGATGGAACACATATTGTAGTTACTATTCCTGAAGAAGACCAAATGTGTTATAGAGGGCGAAAAGGGATACCAATTGTTAACATGCCAGCAGTGTGTGATTTCGATTTACAGGTCATATATGTCTTAACTGGTTGGGAGGGATCAGCACATGATTCATGCATCTTGGTATCCACAATGAATAATCCAAGACTCAAATTTCCAATGCCACCTCCTGGTAATATTTTAAATTTATTTCCGTTTTTTCTTTACTTATGTAATGATAATTGATATTGCTAACATTGTTTAATTGCTTCTAGGAAAATATTATTCGGCAGATAAAGGTTATCCAGATCGACAAGGAATCTTCACACCATATTCAAAGATAAGATATCATCAATCAGAGTTCCGTGGCGCAGTTCCACGAGGTTACAAGGAAATCTTTAATCGTTCACATTCTTCTTTAAGAAGTTGCGTCGAGAGGGCTTTTGGCGTTCTCAAGGCTCGATGGAAAATATTGCGTGCTATGCCTCGATATTCAATCAAAGATCAAAATCGGGCCAAATTGTCAACATTTGCGTTGCATAATTATATAAGAAGGAGTAAAATTCGTGATCCAGCTTTTAAAATCACAGATGAAGATCCTAATTTTGTTCCTCCTGATTCATTTCCAGATGTAGCTGACAATACTTTAGAAGATAGCCTTGAAAGATCCAGAGTGCAAGAAATGTTAAATATTCGTGACAACACCGCTTCAAGTGTGGTCGCGGCCAGACGACATTGAATATTATAAATTAATATTTCTAAATTACTCCATTGGGAATTTATTTTGGTAGTTAAATGTAATTTGATTGTCGTCTCCCCAGTTATTTGAAATATGAGCTTTTGGTTGGGGTAGGTTGTCACTTATGTTGTAAATCATGTTTTATTTGAGATAAATTCAATGACATCAAATCATTTGAAAACTATGCATATTTCACTTAACAACAAAAATATACATTTAGGTTCATATAAATTTAATTCATAAATTGGAAAAACTAATGAACATAAACTCCTCAAACTAGAAGAAAATAAAGTTCCAAGTATGAAGTTCATTTGAACATAAGGGCAATATTAGAATTTTACCAAATATACATTTCAGAAACAGCTAACTTTACCAAACACTTCTTTTACAAACAACTAATTTAAACAGCTAATGCAAACAGCTAATTCAAACAGCTAACAGCTAACAGCTAATAGCTAATACAAACAGCTAACAATTGTCTACCAAACAGGGCCATTATATTTTCTTTTATAACTCATACGAACCGCAAAATTAACGAACGCCAAAGAACTGTGTCAGAAGATGGAGTAGAAAACATGGCCACTAAACATAAGAGGTTAAACCTTACAAAGCCTTCAACAATGAAGAAGAGTAACATCATAGCCTACAACGACATTCCTACCATACATATCTCAAGATAATAAAAAAAATTGCATTGAAAAGGTTAGGGTACTATAATTTCTTTCAATTATGAAGCTTCGATATTTTTCATAGATAATTAGGTTTACTATTTCTAATCTAATTCCTGATTTTGCGTAAACGCAGTAGATAAAGCGAGAAAGAAAGGGAGACGAGGATTCATTATTGCCACTACATAATTGCTTTCTGGTGAGTGGAAATCTATACCAAGCATCTCGATAAAATCTCAGAAGTTGCATCATTCAAACTAATATATATTTTAGATGTTTTTGAGCTATTAATTTGCTTCTTTCAGTCCATTAATGTGCTAACATTAGAGGAAGAAATGTTTTTGACACAATGGTTATTATTCTTTTCTTAATTTATTTATTTACATCTATCCCTCTCCCATTTCCCTCTCGATATTAGACTATATTAAACAAAAATATCAACGCAATACTACAAAAACGATACAAATTACTACAATAAATACATCAACTAAGGAAATAATAAATAGAATGATATAACATGTTCTTTTTTTTTTGGTGTTGGAACATCCAACCAATATATATGTAGGTGAATTTTTCAATAGTAATTACTTAGATGGAACTACATCATTCAAAGAAAAATCTTCACATATACCTACCTTTAAAAATAAGATTATTTGAACAAATTATACCTAGAATAGTTACACACGTTCAAATTTAAATAAAAACATTGTAACTTAAATATATTGAAAATTAGAATACAAATATTTACTACTAATAAACAAAGCACTCTAAAAACCAAAACTTTAATTTCTAATAACATAAAAATAATACAAAAATGATAAACATTTACGCAATAAATACATCAAATAAGGACAGAATAAACAAAAGGATATAACACGTGTTGTTCGTTTTGGGATGGAATATCCAACCCATATCTATGTAGGTGAATTTCTCTATATTAATCATTTAGATGGAATGAGATAACTCAAATACAAATCTTTACATATACCTAGCTTTCAAAATACAATCATTTGAAAAACGTATAGCTAAAATAGTTACAAACATTCAAAATTAAACAAAAACATTATACTTTACATATATTGGAAATTACAATATAGATATTTACTACAAAAGCATACAAAAAATAGCAAGACCTCATGCATATAAATCTTCAATTTGTGTCTATTGAATTAGTACAATTCGTTATTAAAATATCATTACCAATAATACTCTGTGACATTACGATAGAATGTTATTAATTGAAGAGTTTAATTAACTCCCATTACGATTAGAAATGGGAATAGATATCCATTCACTAATTCTTATAATTAACTTCAAGAATGACTATTACGTACTCATTACATTCTTCGACCATTTAAAAAAACTACATAAAATGCCTTTAGATGTGTCATTACTCATGTTAATAACAACGATTAAATCTAATTTCAATACTTCTTACAATGATTCAGACTAACTGCAGACAATAGTTATGATAACACAATACAATACACTTTATTCAAATCACACATCTTATTCGCATTTATTTAGATTTTATGATTACAAAACTAATAAAATATATTATTAAAAATCAGTTCTGAGATTTAATTAAAACGAATTATATCGTGTGACCATAACTATTGTCTGCAGTTAGTCTGAATCATTGTAAGAAGTATTGAAATTAGATTTAATCGTTGTTATTAACATGAGTAATGACACATCTAAAGGCATTTTATGTAGTTTTTTTAAATGGTCGAAGAATGTAATGAGTACGTAATAGTCATTCTTGAAGTTAATTATAAGAATTAGTGAATGGATATCTATTCCCATTTCTAATCGTAATGGGAGTTAATTAAACTCTTCAATTA
>JACYFF010031958.1:76768903-76900905 GCA_017589665.1 Selenicereus undatus | reverse complement strand
GTGTATATATATACATATATATATATATATATATATATATATATATATTTACATACATATATATATATATATATATTTACATACATATATATATATGTATATATATATACATATATATATATATATATATGTATATATGTTTATATAGACTCCTAGGGGAACAATAAGGCCCCGGACTCCACAAGAAGGTGGTTGAGGTACAAGCAAGCTCGCCTTAATGCTAGATGGAGGCTGTTCACAAATAGATGTAGAGAACTCAACCATCCTAGGTATATCGTTCAGTGTCAGGGATATGAAGAAGAAGCCAGGCTGTTGAACTTCAGTTTGTAACGATCTGGAAGGAACACATATGTGGAAAGATGCACACAGCGGTGGACATTCACTAGAACCATGACTACTTGCCTTCACTGTGTTGCAATGATGTGGTGTGACGCAATGGTGCGCGATGGCAGAGGGCATGAACCTTGCTTTAGTTTATGTTCCCGCTTTGGTCAAGTTAGATTGACTCCTTTACCTTCACCCCGACCTCTTCTTAATTAATTGTTTAATGATAGAACTTTTATGGAGAATATACGCATTTATAACTCCATGTTATCTTTCACTTCGATGGGAGCAATTATTGATTACTCTGTTATGGATGGTCGTGGACCATACACATTTCATATAAGTGGAGCAAACTATCATCAAATTGTGTCATTAATAACACCTGAAGGCCATGCACCAAGATTTGCACATCTTTATATTTGTGACATGCAGCATGAATCTGACAACGGAATCAATGCTTTTAGGAGGGAAGGCAATTTAAGTGGGGTTAGTTCGGCCATCATAGAGAATTTATAGCATATGTTGAATACATGTAATCTGTATGTACAAGTATTTCGCCAGGCAAGAGACATTATCAACACTGATAATGTTCATGATATGCATAGTTGCATCATCACTGCAAGGCTGGGGGCAATATATATGGCCAACTACTGATGAAGTTGTTGTTCTTATTATTGGAGGTGAAGGTGCAGAGGCCATTGGTACTGATATAATATTAAGAACAGTTACTGGCAATATAAAATAAATATACGGGACCTATCCTTCTTGTATGACCCTCTAATATCTGCTCTTAATTTCCTTTGGAACAGAAGGATGAGTATGCGGCATTCCTTTAGCGGAAGGGTCAAGTGGCCACTGTGAAGGTGTTACATTGCTTAAATATTATGCATTCACAATACAGTTTAGGGTTAATGAAGTAAATATTTTTCTTTGAGGAGGGAGATTGTTTCCTCATTTTGTAGTTGATTGTTACACTGTTATTGAGCATGAACGTCTCCGTTACATACGGGACCACCAACACATGTTGCGCATAGAACTATATATTGGTTTATAAGATGCTATCACTGCCACCAAATCCAATGCCAGCACCATTGGTTGAAAGTGCATCCTACCTTCCTGTAAAGCCCCATAAATTTAAGTTCCATTTTGGATTATTAACGATGTGGACTAACCTAAAACTACAACCTAAATCAAGCCAAGGTGAAAAAGGAATGAATTTCATTTTATGATTGATACTTTGATTTTTGTTTTAAAGAAATTGTTTGTGATTTCCACCTTTATTTTGCTCAAATACAATTGGGTGTTTAATTCGTTTTTATTTAAAATTTATTTAGCAAATAAATATCCTTCCTAATTGGATCTTTTGAAAACACTAAGCTTCCCTCTCCCCCTTCGGCCGACCACCCCCATTCCCCCCTAAACTCTAGTGACCGCACTGCCTCTCCCCCTAAACCCCTCGGCAACCACCACACGGTCTCTATCTCTCCTCCCCCACCAACACACTCGCTCGCTCTTTCTCTCTCTCTCTCTCCCTCTCTCTTTCTCTCTTTCCCTCTCCTTTTCTCTCTCTCTCTCTCCCCCTCTTTCACCCTCATTCGCCAACCATTGTGGCCACCTGCCACCCACTGGCGCACCTGGGTCCTCGACCCCAACTGTCGGTAAGGCCACGACCTTGGTTGGAACGTGAGGGTGCATGGGTTATACACCCATGCATACTATGTTCAAGGGCTCGTAAAATTTTCCCTTGAACCCTTTAAGCACTTTATGTGGTTTTAATCTTGCAAATTCACCTAATTTCTAACATAAAGTTTAGAAATTTTTAAATTTTTGACTCGAGAGTAAGAGGATAAACATCCTCCATCCAAAAAACAGTGCAAGGTAACTTTAACGATGATTTTCTTTGTATTCATTTATTTAAAGTCCTAGCTTTGGCATGATTTGGGTAGCTTGGGAGAATTAGAATTCTGTAGGATGGGCGTAGGTAGATGGGTGACCTTTCATGCTGGAAAAATCGAGCAAATGGTACTCGTTGGGAGCAAAAACACATGGACAGAACATTCTTGGTTTGAAACTGCACATGCCCCTCTTTTGAAAATCCGGCCAGGACAAGACAGTTGCCCAAAATAATGAAATGTTTAGAGTAGGTACTTCAGGACGTTCTGTATAACCTGGTTTTTGAATCGAATGATTTGGAGTAGCGTAGCCCAAGTTATGGCCAAATTACCAAGGACTGTTTAGATTGGGACAACCAGTGACACCATGAAAAGATGTAAGGAAATGACCTAGTTTGGGTGAGATTCTGATAAAACCCGAAACATAAGAAGTGTAGAAGATGGACCGAACTTTCTATAATAGGTAAGAAATTGAAATGTCAATGTCAGGAACAATAGTTATTAGCTTCGGAACTTGGGTCTAGATTCTGGCCGAATCTGGACCCAGAGTCAGGCTACGGTTGGGAGCCTTAGCCATGGCTAAAAATCTTAAGAAAATTCTTATAAGTAGGACAGAGGCTAGAGTTATGGTCCATATGGTTTTGGACTAATGTTTGGCCCAGGTGCAGAGCACTAGGCCCAAACTAGTAACCAAGTCAGTAATTTGTACGGATTCTAGGTAACAATCAAGCCCTAACCCTTCCCTGAAGTTGCATGAAAAAATGCGTATGTTGAATATGGTAAGAATTGATTTAAATGCTGGCTTTACAAAGTTATGGCGTGTGATAACTGAACATGACTGCATAGTTGGATTGCATGATTTTGCTATTACCCTAAAGTTGGGTGTTGGATTGGTTATGCTGAAACACAGAAATTATGCTACGGAAATGCCTCGGGAGTGGGTAGAAATGGTATGAACTATGCATGTTAATTTGACCTTTAAATGGGATAAGCTACATAGTGAAAGTAAAGATTGAGTATGGGTGAGACTTCGAGCTTGTTATATTGACTGAAGGCCAATAGCCTTCCCCGGGAAATAGTGCATGCATGTGAGCGGCCATGTGCCTTGAAGGGGCATGGGCCAAGTTAGTGGTAACCATCTATGATGATGATAAGCTAGGAAATGGTTAAGTGGTAATCGTCCTTATTGATGATAGGCCATGATTAAGATAAGCGGCAGCGTTAAACCCGGCATAGGCCATGAGACCCAGTGGGGTCGCTCACCCTTAAAACCCGATTACTTAAATGGGAACTTAGAATTGCATGTGTGCATCACTGAAACATGTAAGTATGGACGATTATATTAGTGGAGAGCGAATGAGTGTGGTCTCATTGTTTTTTCCCCCACCTCTAAAGTGTTTTGAAAATGAATTTGTGTGCGTAGTTTAACTGTTAGGGGGTGATTGTTTTTAGGTTTATCTCACATTTGTAAAATGTTTAGTTTTCAGATGATCTAGTTGTGCATAGGATTGGGGGACTCAAGGTAGAGCGAGGCCCCGATGCTTAAGCCAAAGGATGCAACCCTTTGTTGTTTGCAAGAAGAGATTTGTAATGAACAATTTTTTTAATTTAGTAGTTGCTCGTTAGTGAATGAATCCTTTTAAGTTAAAGTATTATTGAAAAACATTTGCATTATTTGTTATTTGATACACAACCTAGTGTTTCTAAGAAGGGAATACGACGGTGACACCCCAAACTAGGCTCTGCTGCCACGTAGGTTAACAATTAGCAATAAACAAGTGGAATTAGAAATCCAGGGTGTTACACTTCCTCTTTTACTGGAGGTCCGCACTACATGAGGAAACACTACCTTGATGCCATGGCAATATGTGCACATATTGGGTAGCCAGATTTCTTCATCACATTTACATGTAACCCAAATTGGCCTGAAATACAATAAGCACTCGATCAACAATCAAGACAATATGCAAATGACATGCCAGACGTTGTAGCTCATGTCTTTCGATTACGGCTTCAGGAGCTGATGTAAGATTTCAAGGAGAAAAACTTCTTGGCACCGTTTTTGCAGGTCCATTTGCACTTGTGCACCATTGTCACCATAACTACATTAATTGGGACACAATTTTTTTCACTATGCTCTTACAAGTTTTGCTACTTTGATCTGTTTTCTATTTTGTAGATATATATGTTATTGAATTCCAAGAACAAAGGTTACCCCATGCTCATATTCTCCTGACCCTTGCTACTAATGACAAACCTACTTGCTCTGAGGATATCGATGCCTTCATTTGTGCTGAGCTTCTTGATCAAGATGAAGATTCGCTTGGATATGAAAATGTTAAAAAGCACATAATACATGGGCCATATGGCATGCTTAATCCTTATCTTCCCTATATGGATGGGCCAATATGCACAAAGCACTACCCAAATGCCTTTACTAACGACATAACTATTGAAGAAAATGGGTTTGTTAGATATCGGCTTAGAGATGATGGCAGAATGATTACTATTAATGGCAACCAGATCGATAATTGGTGGGGTGTTCCATACAACCGTGATTCGTGTATGAAGTATGACGCACACATTAATGTTGAGCCTTGTGTACAAAAGAAGGTTATCAAATACCTTCATAAGTATATGCATAAAGGTCTCGATCGAGCTACATTGATCTTGAGGAAAATGGTGAACCTAATGGAGAAGGAGGCCAATAATCAACATGCAAAAGTTGATGAGATTACAAAATACTAGACCTGGCAAATGGGTCAATCGAATCGGGTATGGGTCGGGTCATAGTTCGGTTCGGGTCAATTGTGTTCGGGTCGGGTTCAGGTTCGGTTCAGGTGAAGTTTGGGTCTGGATCACTTTCGGGTCAGTCAAGTTCGGGTCGGGTTCAAGTTCGGTTTAGGTCGGATATGTTTCGGGTTGTGTACAGTAACCCGGTTCGGATCGGGTATGAGTCGGGTCTAATTTGGGTTGGCTGGCATTCGGGTTAGGTATAAATTAATTCGGGTTAATTTCGAGTCAATGTATATTTTCAATGTGCTCATTTCTAATATTAAGTTATATTTAAAAGATAAAATCTGTTTAATTAGTTAAGCCCATTTATTCTGTGTTCTTCTTTTAAGTCGTACACTCATATATTAACGTTTAATCATTTATACGTTCATGTAATATATATATATATATATATATATATATATATATATACATATACATATAAGTTTTAAAGCTTAAGTAAAATTAAAAGGAACTTTTATAATTGAAATTTTTTATGGGCTTAGTTATACTTATACATTTATTATGAATGTTAGTATGTTACATGTACTCAAGTACAACCCATCCATGACCCTAGTCCCTATATCTTATGCTCTTTTATGCAGTTATGCGACGACCAACGTGCAATTATCTAAAGAATTGCGGTCTCTTAATTGATGTTTCATTGTTTCAAATATCTTAATTGAGGTCATGTTATGATAAAACTAGTGAGCCAACTTAGCGCCAATCATGATTCATGAGTCAATTGTCTCATTTACAAGGCTCAATGCCAAAATATATATACCTTGAAAAATGACCAATAAAAGAAAGAAAATAATAAAAGTTTTATTTTGGCCCCGGTGTTGGTTCATAGCTTGACGTTTGTCAGTTGTCATATTTGAGTTGGTAAATAGAAACAGGTTAGTTCAAGTCAGTATTTTCAAAAATCGATTCAATGTTCTCTTAATAGCTCTTTAAGTGATCATATATCAAGATTGATTTGTCTTTGTGAGATCAAATGTCTATATGTGTTATTTATCATTACATTTATGTAATTGTGAATGTTGGTTATCGAAACTCAAGACTTGGAATTCAGTAGTCTAAAATTCAAATGAGTCACACTACTATGAGTCTATGAGATCATATGCAAACATATATTCTTGAATATGATTATGTAGAATTAAAATTTAAACATGTTATGAAGATAATTTAGGATTGTAGATTAGTAATGCACTAATGCAGTATTTTTGAAGGAATGACGGTAGTCGCATAGTGATATTATAACTTTATAATCCTAACATGCATTAAGTTATTAAGTGAATTAAATAGTAAAATGATATTGCTAGATCCTAATAAGTTTAAAAATTTATTAATTATGCTTGTTTGTTCTTAATTTATATTTTGACCAAATATTATATCTCTTATATTTTTATTACATATCTATCAAATTAAAAATTAAAAACTATCAACTATTTTATTTTTTCCTCTTAAATTGTCTTTGATTTCATTTGTAAAATTTTCCTCTTAAGTCTTAAGTCATTTTTCTTTTTCTCTCCTATACGCAACTAATTGGTTTTAATATTTTTATTACATATCTAACAAATTAAAAATTAAAAACTATTAAGTATTTTATTTTTTCCTCTTAAATTTTCTTTGATTTAATTTGTAAAATTTTCCTCTTAAATATTAAATCATTTTTCTTTTTCCCTCCTAAACTCAAGTAATTGAGTTCTAAAATTTCAAATTCTCCCCCCAAAGTCTGAAACCTAAAAAAATAATTTCAATTTAGAGGGCCCCAGCTAGTCTCTCTCTCTCTCTCTCTCACTCTCACTTAAACTAAAAAACAAGAAAAAAACAAAACTCCTTCGTGCCAATTCTACCTTGCGTGAACCTAGACAAAAGCAAAGCAAAACACCTCTGCCCCTTCTTCAATTCTCTTTGCTCCTAATCTCTCTCTATATCTCGCTGGCTTCGTTGCCCAATCTTCATGGGCTGAATTTACTGCTCCTTCTTCGTCCCTATGCGCTTTGTTCCCACTGCTTGACTTTTAACCCGATAAGATTTTGCAATTTATGGGCTGAATTTGTTGCAGAATTTTGGAGCATCTGTGGGCCAAATTTCGTTCAAAATTTCAGAGGCTAGTGTGCAGAAGTTGAAGATGAATAATCCTGACTCAAATCGAGGTGGTGGGCAAGTGAAATCTTTTTTCAAGAACTGGTGTGACACTGTTTATCTCTCCCCCTTTTCGTCGCTTGGGTCAACATTGGTAAAACCCTAGATCTAAAATTTTAGTTTTCGCTTGTATCCAGTAGCTTGATTTGATATTATTGTGGATAATTTTGATGAAATATTACTGATTGTATGACTTATGAGTATGTTTCGATTCAGGTTATATTCGAGTCGGGTATATTTTGGTTCGGGTTTAATTCGGGTAAAATTGAGTCGGGTTGGAATTGGATCGATTTTAAAACGGGTATGGTTTGGGTCGGGTTCGGGTTGTCCATTTTCGAGTCACTTTGGTTCGGGTCAGTCGGTTCGGGTTTGAATTGGGTCGGATCATTTCGGGTCATGCTACAATTTGGGTTTCGTTCGGTGATGGATCGGTTTACTTCGGGTGTTCGGGTCCAAATCGGTTCATCCCATTTCGGGTGTCAGTTCGGCTATAGATCCGGGTCGTTCGGTTCGGGTTTCGGGTCTCGGGTTAGTTTTGCCAGGTCTACAAAATACCTAGATGGTAGATGCATATCAGTTATAGATGCAATGTGGCGAATATTTGAGTTTGAAATAATACATCGATATCCATCTATCAAAATACTATATTATCATTTACCAAGGCAGCATAACATTGTTTTCAAAGAACATGATAACTTGGATGATGTTCTCGATATGGCCAGACAACGAATTACTATGCTTACAGCATGGTTTCAAGTAAATACAGAAGACCTTCAATCAAAGCAATAAACATATGCTGAATTCCTGATGTATTATATTTGGAATAGGAGTGTCAAAAAGCGAACCAGAGATCAACAGCAGGTATATATCAGAAGACTACCATTTGCAAATCCTAACTCAGGAGAGTGATATTACTTGATAATGCTACTTACTATTGTTCGTGGGGCCACGTGTTTTGATGACTTGAGAACAGTTCATGGCACATTGTACCCTACATTCTGTGAAGCTTGCTACACAAGGGAATTGGTAAGTGATAATAGTGAATGGGTTGATGCTTTTATATAAGCAGCGACGTGGGCTACTGGAGCACAACTACGGAGTATGTTTTGCTCCATGCTTATGTACAATGAGATTACACAACCAGACATACTGTGGAAAGGCCATTGGGAAGACTTGACTGATGACTTGGAACAAAGATTGCAACGTGAACATCGGGATAATGACTTGCATTTAAGTACTGAACAAAGAAAAAACTTTGGTTTATATGAATTAAAAGTTATTCGAAATAGAAATGGTTGTTCCCTGAAAGACTTCCCTCCGATGCCATTACCCTCTTCTGATTTAGCACAACAGCTTAGAAATCAGTTAATTAGGGATCAACTAGATTATGACATAGCCAAAGAAGCTGCTACTTTAAGTTTGTTGCTTCCTACAATTCCAATGAAGGATGATGCTTCTTTGTATATGGCAGTAGCAGAACAGGCAAGACTTATGTTTGGAAAGCTATTATTGCTGGACTTTGTTCAAAAGGAAAAATTATTCTATCAGTCGCGTCGTTCGGAATAGCAACGTTATTATTACCCTTAGGGAAAACTGCTCACTCAAGGTTCAGAATCCCTATTAATGCTACAAACACATCATATTTCTTATTTTCTAAGCATTTAGAGTTGGTTGAGTTGATCCGTCAAACATCATTGGTAATATGGAATGAGGCACCAATGATGCACCGTCACGTTTTTGAGATAGTGGACCGTACATTTAGGAATATATGTGGCAATCAACATCAACCATTTGGTGGAAAATTGTTTGTATTTGGTGGTGATTTCAGGTAAGTATTTCCTATTGTCACAAAAGGTGGAAGAGCAGACACAGTTGTGGCATCAATTTCTGAATCCTGTTTTTGGCCAAATTGCACAATCGTGCATTTAAGGATCAACATGTGACTTAGGAATCCAAACTTAAGTCACGATGAATATGAGCAGTTGCGAAATTTTATGGAGTGGATCTTGATTATTGGTAATGGAAAATTAGAAGGTATATCATTACAAGAAGGGAGCGAAGCTAACTGAATACAAATCTTTTCTGAGTTCCTCATGCCAAGTGACAACCATGGTTTGGACAACTTAATATCATAAATTTAACTTGAGTTATCTACTGGCACTACAAAAAAGGTTACTTCGCTCCATATTTAATTTTGCTAATAACCACACTTATAAGTGTAGAAATAACAGTTTCCGACACTTAGGCTAAATGTGGGGAAGTTAAGTGTGTGGAAGTGTTCTCCACACTTAACAAAAATGCGGGTAGAGCTACATTTCCCACACTTATAAATGCAGAGTAAGTACTATTACCTACAGCTTATGTGTGGCCATTTTACACTATGCCCACTCTGGAAAATGCAAGAAATCATTATTTTCCCTACACTTAAAAGTGTTACTAGTGTTGCTTTAGTTTTTTTAAAAAATAATGCTTATAATTAACACAAAACTTATTAAATTAGAAATAGAACAATTGTATGCAATTGTTCTTTTTTTAATTAACAAGTTTTATACTAATTACCAGCACACATCACCCTACATAAATGAATAAAATAACAAACCAACAAATTAAAACAGATTAAACATCAAGTACATAAATTACACATTAGTGCCTGAAAAAAAAAATTAATTGTAGACACAACAACAAAGACTAAGGTAATCAAAACTAAATATTTTTGCATTATTTTGAATCCATCCTGCTAATTTTTTTGTTGTAGGTTGCTGATTGAACATTTTATTGCTCTATATACTACCTAAAACTATACTTTGAAAACATGCATATCATCCAAGAATATATAAAAAGATCTCCATCTTCGTTTTCTTCATTGAGAGATGTTAGCTCCAGAAATGCAACCTGTTAGACAATTGAAACACAAAAAAAAAATGAATTATTAGAAAAGATAACCAAAAGAATAACTAAGGCGCAGACTCGACAGAATCAAGTTTAAAGACACACCTCATCCCCTCCAACGCGCTGACCTGGTAGCCTTACACCGAGGCGTGCCACATGAACTTTTTTTTAACTAAGCACGTAAGTGTATTTTATCACCACAATTAGGGACCCCCGAAAAGAAGAGGGGCAGGAGGAACAGGAGGATCAGTTTGCTTTAATAACCATCCACAACACCTCTACATCCAATTTCTATTCACAATGGACATTGAAAATAAAGTCACAAAGCACCCATTGTACCCTCAACATATTGGAATGAAACTAGAGGCACAGATATGAGTACCTCACATGCATACATTGATAGGATGATGATAGCAGAGATATGTCTTAGGATGTTGCGAGTGTCAAGTAAGCATATAATCTGTTGTTCTAATCATCCTTGCACATCTGCATGAAAGATAGCTAGTATCACATCCAGATTTCTGATATCCAGCCGCCAATTTAAGTGATCATTTCTGATGTGACACGTATCTGATTTCATTGCTACATTGCCAAAGAACAATGGATTTAGAGAACATGCTAGTACAGTGACAGATATATTCTATAGAGAAAGCCAAAAGAATACATATTATGATCAGATTGTCTGTATAAACAGACAAATAGTCTGATTACAAATAAGCACAGAGAATTTTCCTTTCAATGTCACTTTTCATGTTATATAGTATTCAGTACATTTGAGAATTAGCCCTTACTTTGACCTTATATAACATAAACTATGAATATGTTAGGTATCACACATAATGTGTGTGATGCTTATCTCTAATAGTTCAATTACTAACAACGTGTATACATTGCTTTACTTCGTAGTTTTGGCAAAATGAAGCAGCAATATTGAGGCAGCAACTGTAGACCTTGCAAGAAAGCCACCGGTGTAACCTGTTTATTATGACTATTATCTATTACAAGCTTGAACTGATACAATCATACAAACAAACTTTACTACCAAAACGGCATGCTGAAGACAGCGAAATAGTTTGCCTCCATTAAGCAATGACTTCGGAAACACAACTGGAAAGCAATAATAATTCATGGCCAAGCACAAAAGAAACAAATTAGAATAGTGCTACTTAGAGGATACAGAATTCTGTAGAATATAAACAAACTATCCATTCAAACTAAATTTTTTTTGGGGGGGCGGGCTTCAGCACAATTGAAAACGTTGCAATTAGAATAGTGTTGCTAAGAGGATATAGAATTCTGTGGAATATAAACAAACTATCCATTCAAACTAAGTTTTTTTGTTAGTCGGGGGGGGGGGGAGGGAGGGGCTTCAACACAATTGAAAACGTTGCAAGTGATGTGTAATATCCAGCAACAAAAGATCCAAAGCAATCTGTTAGTTTGCAACTTGTTCGTTCTTCAATTATGATAAGGAAAATAAAATGCCATGTTAATTCCACAAGTAAAATTTTAAAATATCTTGCGTTGGAGAACTAGATGAGCCTTCAAGGAAGTGGGAAACCTCTTCAACTTGCATTAGTGATAATTTTTAAAAGAGTTCTATTTTCGGATAGTGGGAACTTTTGGCATTCTTCCAAGATCTTATATGAATCGAATGTATTTTGAACGTACAAAAGTCCTTTAGATGGATCCTTGCATTGCTACCAATTGTTTGCCCATGATATATTAGTTCATAAATTTTATTTAGAATCACTTGATAAACTTTGGTTTAAGTTAGTGTACTTGCAGGACCCTTGGTGAAGTAGATAATAGGTTACTCTATACTTGGCAAAGAAAAACAAATCATGATCTCTCGTTACTACAGCCAACACAAAAATGACTGCAACAAATCTTATAGCCTATCCTTTCTCAGAAAAGTCCCTTTGTCAAAGAACGGTAAAAATAACGCATCAAAGAAGATGTTGCAAAGAGAAGGACCTGATCAGCCCAATCTGAGAGAACTGAAATCAAACTGGTAATGGATTAGGTCAATTTCAGTTCATCCTTGCATCAGTAGAATAAAGACTTCAATATCTAGGGATGTCAGGGTTAGTACATCCTAAGTGCACAATAAAGACACAGTCTCACAGATTATTTACTAGAAATTGTAAAGGACAGCTTGAAGCAAATAGATACAGGTCAGTATCAAGTGGGTTATGCCCTCCATTTAGGTTGTTTAGAGTCTTTGGCAAGGTAAAAGAACACTTCAACTTGGTGTCAGGGTGCCAAATGGAATTGCCACATAGGTAAGAGACTACTAAACCAAATATTGGTTAATTCTAATTAAAAAAGGTAGGTACAACTGCAGAATGATTACATAATGTAGAGTGTTCCTTGGATGCAGTACAAAATATGAGAATTGTGCAGGAAAAAACATAAAATTAGCTATCAACTTGGACATGAGGGGATGATGGCTCCAACAGCCAGTGCTAGCAACAGCAGGAAAAACCATTACGCTCTCTTTCTATCTTTCCACATGTTAATCCCAAAGAGATTCCATACAAAATAAAAGGGCTTTCACTGATTATTTTACATCATGATTACAGACCCTTACAATCAGCCAACATTTCTAATTTAATGGTGCTTCACCCACAGCCTACCCATGCTAAACATAACACCAAGCAAGGCTCCTAGCATGGCATTGTGAGTTACCACTTAGAATCATAGTTATCCAATCATTAGTAAGAGACACATGTGCTCCCACCATTGAGCTATCAACTTGGACATGAGCAAAACTTAAAGCTTAATAACTCAGTCTATTTTGCTCGATCAAGTTTTGATCCTGAACGGCACAATAATAACTTCCCTCCATGATTGATCCAGGAGCCTTTCTAAGTAGCGTACCAAAACTGCCATCCAACTACCAAGCTCAGTTGGATATCACAATAACTCAATCGTTAAATTAATGAAACCAACATCCATAATCATAACGCTCATATGCAGCCATCAAAAAAGAATTTAGACATATTAAATTGATTTAGCAATGACATTAAAACACGATTCCAGGTTGCTCTACAATTTCCTCAGATTGCCGATTAGCAAAATCAAGCGTTAATAACATTCATGAATTCTACATCAGTTTCAACACCATTTTCACTTCAATTCAACCCTAAATTCTCCAATTATCGCTACAATTCCAGAATCTAAACATAAACTACCTAAAATCGTTAAATTTGTTTGAAATTACTATAATTAGGATAAAGAGAAAACCTACCTCGAATCCAAGCTAAGGACCCGTTCTAAGGGCTTTTGGGCTCAATTTGGATGCTTGAAAACCAGGATTTCGACTCACTTGCCGCTGTCACGCCCCAAACCCACACGAACAGAACGCCCAATTCGACTGGATTGGCTCACTGACTTGAAGTTGTGGTTGATGCTTGGGCTGCGAATTCACACCCATCTGCCCGTGCGGCTGCTATTGTGCGAATCGTACCCACTCTAACTCTCTATTTTGCTATCTTCCTCTGGTTCAGTGGGTGCAATGGTGGTGGTGACGGGTTTTCAAAACCCCAGCTTTGCACCCCACCTCCTGTGAATCTTAGTCTGAGCCTGCTAGTGGCGACGCCGCGAACTAGCCGCCGCCGGCCTACCCTCATTCCTCCCCTCTCACTCTCTCAATTCACCTCTTTCTCTCTCTCTATTTTGGTGGTTTGCTATCGCTGGTGGAGGAGGGGCACGAAAGCAGAGCCCTCCTCTTCGTGTTTCCTGCCAAAAAAGAAAGGGGGCTTTGGCCCCTTTTGGGTTCTTTCCTGTCTTTTTTTTTGGTTGGTTGAGGGTTTAATCCCTACTCATTAGACCAGATTCAGTCCTAATTCATTTGATTCTGCTATTCTCGACCCCATATATCTTCGTCCAATTTGCTAATTTCGCGTTATTACGACTTGGTTAATTTCTAACGAGTTCATTAATTTCATGAAATTGCGTAATCAATCAAGAAAAATTAATAAAAATTGTTCACATAATTTATTACACTTGAATATCACATAAAAATTAGTCTAATATAGCTAACTTAATCAAATAATTTAATAAAAATATTAACTCAAACTGTTAGCCTAAGTTTGAAAACCCCGTCTATTACAGAATTGAGGAGTTCGACTTCTGGGGAAGTCGATGTTGCTCGGAATTTGCTGTCCAAAATTTGCTACCTACATGAAGGAATTGAGGAGTTCGAACTCTGGGAAAGTTTTTGTTGCCCAAATCAAATTCACTACCTGGCTAGATGAAGAACGAATTGAGTTCAAATTCTAGGGATTGATTGCACTCTGAGAGCAATTTTTGCTTTTTTAGGGGGTAGATGGGCAAAAAGTACGTACCTGCTTAATCTTCCAAATGATAATTTTATTTTGTTAGATATTTGTGTATTTTTTTGATTGTTTGTTTTATCCCTTTGGGTAATATATTTAGATATAAATATTGAAATATTTTGTACAAATTACCTCATTAATAGAATAAAAAGTAATTATAAAAGACTTTTTTTAATTCCCCACACTTAATAAGTATAAGAATGGATTCATTATTTACCCACACTTGTTAAATGTGGAATCGAGAAAACTACCAAATCTTATCATTTTTCTCCCCACACTTTAATTAAGTGTGGTGCTATAAATGCGGGAGGATGCATTATTTTTTGTAGTGTAGATACAATGATGGTTTTTACATGTAGGAACGTTGCATACTTGCTGCTACAAACAATGATGTTGATAAATTGAACTCCCAAATTTTAGGAATGCTTCCTGGAAGTTGTCACTCATACTTGAGCTCAGATACATTTTAGGAGAGCAGTGAACATCCCGACATCAATGATATTCACCTATCAGAAATATTACATGGTTTAACTTTCTCCAGTTTGCCCAACCGTGAAATTCAATTGAAAATAGATACGCCAGTGGTGTTGTTGAGGAATCTTGATCCACATTTGGCGGTGTGTAGTGGGACACGTTTGATTGTTGAACGTCTTTGGAGTAAGAATTTACAAGCAAGGATTATTACTAGTCGCAATATTGGGCAAAAAGTTATTATTCCATGTATTGAATTGACGCTATCTGTAGATGACACACCATTTGCATTAAAAAGATGTCAATTCCCAATTAAATTGGCATTCGCAATGACAACCAACAAAAGTCAAGGTCAAACACTCAAGCATGTTGTGGTTTACCTTCCGACACTAGTTTTCTCACATGAACAACTTTATGTTGCAATTTCCCATATTACATTCCCATCTAGGTTAAAATTTTTAATTTGCAATAAGAGTGATATCCCTAATCATGTCACCAAGAATGTTGCATATAGATAAATCTTCAATGCCGTACCTCATTGTGATTAATGCGGATGTATATTTTATGCTTATCGTTTCAATTAGGGCATACATTATGGATAAACAATGTTGTATAGATCATGAAATACATAAATTTTCCATCGTTCTATGTTTTTTTTTTTCCTTAGCTGATCAGTGAGGATACCTCTCTTTATTATCATATTGCTTAATGGTGGCTTTTTTTAAAAAAAGATATGGCCTCGCATTCTATATCTTAAGAAGCAAGTTAAAATTTTCATAAATAGAATTATATTCACATAATACCACAAAATCATAAAGAATATATTTTTCCTAAATCGATACTCATTTAGGCATACATTTTCGAGAATAATGATAATAAATGTCGAAGCTGTCATTAATGCATCCAATTTATTTTTTGAAATAAATAAAAATTTGAAATAAATATCAATAAAATTTCGCATGTGCATGTGTTGAAATTTTATAATCTTATTTCCCTAGATGTTTGCATGCTTTTGGATTTTGAAGTTATTAAAATATCAATAAAATTGTCTACAAACTTAGCTTGAAATTTAAGAATTAAACTAAATTTGATCATTGCATGAATATAATTGGACTACAGCTACAAAAGAAAAATGAAGACATATTATTGTCAGAAGAAATAGTAAACAAATTGAATTTGACTTATTATTATTTATGAAATAGAAATAACTTCAATTCATTGCTCCTAGAAAAAGAAAAAAGTGGTTATATCTTTATAGTTGATATTTTTAATCCTACTTTATTTTAAATTTGTAACCGTTAAACTAATTGAATAAAGAAACAATCATTTAATTTTGATACTTGAATATGGGTAATAAAATATAACCATTATTGATTAATTTAAGTTAATACTTATTAATGTCATTATGTTAAGTTTATAAGTGTTAAAATAATTGAATAAAGAAAACAATCACATAATATTAATGTAAATTTAAGACAATTAATAAGAGACAACCAATAAGAACTTGCCACTTGTCAAAACACCATCAACTCATTCAACACATTCACTTTTATATTATATATGTGATTTCTATATGTGTATTAGGGCATAACTCACTTTAGGTTATGGTGTCATTTTGGTCAAGTTAATCAACATATTTTGTCAATAATTGTACTTGCATTTTCCACTTGATTATGTACCTTTACAGGCATGACGACATATCTCTCATTTGATTTTATGCCAATTAGTGGCATCTCTTATTATAGTACATTTGTATGCATTTTTGTACGCCTGATGAGAACGCTGAGTGTTCGAGTATATAGCAATCATAAAGTTTGGAAGGTTGTCTTTATGTATGCTGAGGTATTTCAATTTTCTCTACTATTTTGCTTTCACCATTTATTTAAATTTATTAATAATTTAGTTTCTTATGTATTGATAGCAAAATGAGATTTTAGGTGTGATAGTGGACAAAGAAATCGATAGGTGGATGGTTATTTTGAAAATTGGTTGAGTACGTCGCTTCTCGGGTTTGTAAGTGAGTACTACCACACCTAAGGATAAAGAAATAGTGGACAACAACCTGAAATTGTTCTTCACTCATAAGACTCAATTACTGGATTTGCTTGATTAGTACAATGCAATCCTATGCAACCACCTACCACCATTTGTTCCTTTTGTTGATGTCTTTGCACATTTACAACCCAATGCACAAACAATATGTAAATATAGTATACTACGATTTTGTGAAGTATTCAACCCCCCTCTACATGCCTCTGACTAAATTCGTTGTGCAGACATTATTGGTCTAGTAGTTGTTGTTTCCAAAACTAAGAAGACATGTGCGGGAACCCTTAAACGAGATGTGCCTATTTGTGATATGCAGTAGGTGCTTCCAACTAATTACACCTTGGCCTTTTTCTTGTGTTGTTCTTAATGTTTAAATGTTCTGTTAAGTAGTAGATCCTATTAGTAGATTGCTCTTTCTTTTGTGGGCTGACTACATTAAAACTCACCTTATAAGGTGTAACAACCCCAAAATACTAAAGACTTGATTTACGAAAAACTACAACGGAAGACTTAATGATTGAAGGCGCTACCGTCGTCCTGATAAGAACAAGGCTCACTAAAACCATTTAATCTAGCAACTCAAGTTCAAATCACAATATCTAGTAAACTGAAACACTTCAACACCAAAGTCAATAATAGTTCAATCTTCAATACGATCAGCTTAATCATACCATATGCTAACTCGCACTCCACACGACCGAAGTATAGACCTAACTTGACTCTGAGGTCGATCCCAACATTCATGCTATGCTGAATCCATTGTGAGCATCTGATGACTTCCGAAAAGGCTTGCTAAATGGAGAAACATGTGATACTTCATCATCCAAAATGAAAAACATGAAAATAATTCGAAACTATGAGCAAAAACTCAACACATGCATTCCTATATTGTAAAATGAGCGTAGAAACACTATTGATGGGTACCTGCTTTTACAATTCATTTAGTATGCAATAACAATGAAAATGACAGTAATATGAAACTAAATTGCTCATTATTATCTGGATGTGAACCCCTTGCAATGATATGATCTATACATAGGTAGACATCTACCAATCCGATCAAGAGTTGGCCTAAAGCCGTGCGAGGAAATGATGGGCTGACGCCCTATGGATGACAACTGATGGGGTCATAAGTTAAATGGAAAATCACCGTATAAACTGATTCATTGATAAACTCATTAAGAGTTGTAACTTGATAAACAAGTTCTGCTTTCTAACAATACAAGCAATGGACGTACCTTGAGTCTTTAAAAATGTAATCTGACCCGATATATATGTCATCAGTTTCATAAATATCATTTGACTTGATAAATATGTTCTGACTTGATAATAGTTATGCATAACGGGGAACGATAACTAGGCCTCAACTCCATTTCATAAATGACAATGTAGGTATGTGTAGTCAGTAAATGATCGTTACACACATAATTGAGTAAGTAAAAGTATGTGTAATAAAAATTGAGTAATTAAATGGAGCACATAACTTGAGTACTTCAACATAACTTCAAAACTAAATTAATGAAAGTAATTAAATATAATATGAAGTAAATGAAAGTAAAATAGACCACAATGAGATAAATAAGATTACCAAGGAAAAGGCCTTGATGGTGACAATTGAAAGAGTGGTTTTGGCCTTCTCTGATATAGGTTGCTAATACCATTCTGAATTGAGCGGGTATTAAAGGTTTAAGGCTAAGAGAGATATATCTTGGTTCAAAATAGCATAAACTGTAATAACTTGGCTTGATAAATATGATTTCAGAGTCAAAACTCTTCCGACTTCTCATATTTCATTCACAAGTCCATTCAATATAGTTTTTCACCTCAAATAGATTATTGACCCCAATGAAAGCTATTAAACTCCCGAACCTTGGTACTTTGTTTGTAATATTCATAAGTGATTCAAAACTCACAATTAAGCTCCCAAAATGCATGTTTCTCTTCTTTTCTCTCATAAATTGAGCTGAAAGCCCCTATAAAATCCATGAATATTTATTTCCTCTTATGATAGCCTTACTTTGGGCAAATTGCTCAAAAACCACTCCATGATAAACCTTACAAAATTTTCAATATATTTCTTTACATCAATATCCACAATCTCCCAATAAATCCATTTACTTACATAATTAGTCCAACCAACCTCTGTTGGTCACAAATGGGACCTTCCATGATTCACCAATTTAGCCAAAAATTTGCATAACATCCATTTTTGAAGCCATTAACATATCCAAACTCCAAACAACTTCATTTATACCTAATTGTGTAATTCGTATCCAAAAACAAGGGAGTTTTCCTCAAAATTCCATAACTCACTTATTACACCTCCAAAATTCATGATATTTTGCCAAAAATGCCCAAATATTATAGAGAATCTACAGTAAAATGTTTAAAAGTTTCATCCAAGTATACACTGCACAGAAATTGGAATAACAGCCCAATTTGCACCAAAGAAGGGCAGTTCATTTCAAAATTCCATAACTCACAAAATACATCTCCATAATTCACAAAATTTTTCCATAAATTGCTCAATATCATCCAGAAGCTCCAGTACAAATTTCACAAACTTTGGAGCAGCCAATTATTCCCGGTAATTCAGACAGTGGGTGACTGTAGCAAAAATCCGAAAATATCCGTAATCCATGTATGAACAATAAGCCCTAGATTATGGCCATCTCAAGAAAGCATCCAAAACAGCACAATCAGATATAAAAATATCATTTAAGGCCTTATATACATAACTCATATCAAAATCAAAACAAATTAAGCAAGCAAGCTTGGATTCAACTTCCATGATTCAACTCATTTGATCACACTTCCAATTCATCACCCACAAACATCTCCAAACTCAGTAAAAATTACATAATAACAATCAATTCGATCATGTAAACAATAATCACAACCAAAACAACCCCAAAAAATCAAAATAAAACAAGTTAGGGTTGTTGATATACCTTACTTTAGGCTTGAATTAGAGGGAGGAGGGGCTGTTTTGAGTGATTTTGATGGTTGGGCATGATAGCTAGCAGCAAGGGGAAGTCAGGGCAGCCGGGACATTGTCAGAAACCACCAGAACTGGCGGCACAAGGGGCAACAGCTGCTACCCCCATTTTTTGCCTATGCGTGAGGTAGAGAAAGAAAGAAGAAGGTTGGATTTTTGTTATTTTTGTTTGCTGAATTTTGTGTGTAAAAATTGTCAATTTATAGCCACATGTGGTTGTAAATTTTTAACCCAAAAAGTAGCTTTTTGTTAATTAAAATTAGGTGCTAAAATGAGCAATTAGTAAAATAACAAAGTTAGCAAGGTTTTGGGCTTTTGTTTTAGGCCCAACAAGCAAAGTTCGGGCTTGAAATATTATTCGAAATGTTGGAAAAATTTTGTATTGCTCGGAATTAAAGTTTACCGAAGGTAAGAAAATAATTAGTCACTAAATTACACTTACCGAGGCCTAATACCAATTCACTTGATATTTAATCAATCAATGAAACTTGAATTAACAATAAATGAAACTTGAATTGCAAAGTGGGATCCAAATGAAATATCCCCCAACCGGGATGATTTAATATGATGAATGAAAGTGGAAAATTTAAATGACATAAGGAAATTTGATAAATATATAAATTGAGTGTAAATGAATTAATAAACACGATTTGGTTAAACAAATAACCAAGAGTAATTAAATCAATAAACATGATTAATTAAATGAATAAACATGATTAATTAAATAAATAAATATGATTTAAATAAATAATTATGATTTAGGGTTGGGTTATTAAAGCCTTCCCCCCTTTAAAGAGTTTCGTCCTCGAAACTTATAATTTTTGATCATATATGCAATGCCCTCAAGTATAGATTGTTGATTTTCACTGCTTCCCTCCAAAAAGGAATGATTAGCCCAAAATGCATAGCTGCTTAGCCCTGCGATTGAGTATCTAGATCCTCAGTGATTTCACTAGCTCGATTACTTTGGTTCAAAATTGATATTCTCTTCAAAAGAAAACCTTGTTACTGCAAAGGAGGTACTCTATTGGTTCTCTGTCTTGACCATTCATTAGTATGGAAACCATTGTATTTCCTAATAAGTACTCTAATACTGACTCATAAAGCCCAATGTAACAAGAACTCAATTATCTCTGACATCCAGTCTCTTGACCCCCCTTGACTAGAGAAGCCCTTTGGAATACTTTATATCTCATCTGAACTTTGAATGTCTCCTTCTTTGGTCAATATGACCATATCACTCTTGTATAGTCCTTGTGTCACCTTAGTAGGTACTTGAACTGTCTCATTATTCTCGATGCCCTTTCTAACTTCCTCTAATACCGCTATACATTGTTTGAGATTATGCCCTTATCAAAATGTCCTCATTTGATATTCCCAATGCATCACATGATCTCCCCTCATCAAACAACTCAAGGATCTGCTCTCGTTCGATAATGGACAATGAAATGACCATGGTTAGGAATAAGAGTGATGAAACTCTTAGCCAAGCAAATCATTGCGTACAAAAGAAATGAACAATGAGACTAGAAAAGATTTATAATGGAGGGATTAAAATAGGGGTTAGAATTTAGCATGAGTTTATCCAGAATTCCGAACCATAATACCACAAGAATCATGGTTTATAAATATTGATTGTAAAGGATCCAATACATAGTTATCCAAGAAAATAGATGGCCTAGTTACCTTTGAGTTTAGATGATGATTTAAAAAAAAAAAAACAAGATGGCCAGCAACGGAGTTCCAACAGGGTGACTTTCTAGATACCATTGACAGGATAAATGCATCAGAGGGAGTGGCCAAACAAAATACAATAAATAGATAAATAGATAAGGTACAATGGATAAATAAATAGCTTGAACAAGCAAGGTCTAATGAATAGATAAATGGATTGAATAGGCTGCAGTGGAAACATGCATTTGCTCATATGGAGCCAAGTCAAGTGTAGTAATAAGATTAAATAAGGATTACTGAAGTTTACTTATGAGGATATAAGATATAGGTGTGAGAATTGCAAGTGCAATAAATAGATCAATAGATTGAACCGGTAAAGTGCAATGGATAGATCAATAGATTGAACGAGCGAAGTACTAATGGATAAGTAAATAGATTGAATAAGTGACATTAGAAACGTGGCTTTGCTCATACGAAACCAATTCAAGGCCAATAATAAGATTGAACAGAAAAGCTAGAGTTTACTTATGAGCATGTAACATATATGTGTGGGAGTTAAAGTTCAAAATAAGGAGAGTAAGAGGATTATGACCATCGCAATCACCCACACCAATGAGAGTTGAATTACATTATAAATTTAGAACAAGTTATACAAGCTTATCATTATGAATAAATGAGATGTAAGGTAGATGTGTGAATCAGCTTTCAAAGGAATGAATTACAATTCATGATCATGAAATAAAGATGGTGAAGGTCAAAAGCATTGGAATGTTGCCAACCATATAAGGTTGAACAAAAATGTATTGCACATTTAACAATAGGTTTGCAAAGACATGGAAGATCACGCTAATACGAAATATCGGGTTGAAATGCAAGGCAGATTAAACAGTATTAGATAGTATTAAGTTTTGAAGATGAGACAAGCAAACAATTTCAAGAATTACTATAAAAAGGCATTCTTGTAAAAGGTAAACTATGGTTGCATGGTTTAGGTGTGATATCCGAACCTCAAATCATTACTAAAAAAGACTTCTGTTGTTGGTAGTTAATCCTATAACTCATTTGTTCAAGGTATAGGGCACTTATTTTGATAGTGATCTTGTGCAACTCTCTGTACATAGTACACAACCATAAGGTTTTGTCTTTCTTCTTCATATAAACCAGAGGTTCCCCACAGGGACACTCTTGGTCAAATAAATCCCTTACAACTCATCCACCGAATATTTAATTCTTGAACTCTGCTAAGGGTCATATGATAGGGGCTCGAAAAATGGATTGAGCACCTAGAAGTAGGTTGATATGAAAATCAATGTTTCTTGGGGGAAAACAATCCTAAAAGTCCTCAGTTGTAACATCTCTAAATTCACAAATTGCAATTACGGATATGTATATACCGAGTGTGGTTGGCATATCACTAATATTCAATGCATTACTGACACGATAACTCACTTGCTTGCACAGTGCAATTAGGGCGAAAATAGGGTTTTCCTTCCCTCGGTCCATAGGAACACACGTCTAGTCTTCCCTTATTTCTCGAACTAACCTTAAGATCTTTACAAGTCATCTTCTATAAGTACTCGATTAGTTCATCCCATAATGATAACAAGATCTGCCAATCAAACTGGATTGAATGCCCAATGAATATGGTTCTAGCAATACTAATAGAGGCATGTTTATAAAAGATAACACATTCAACTGCCTACTGGTCTCAGTAAATTTAAAAGACAAGGGGACGATCTAAAGTGTGAAGAGATGTAACAATACAATGAACTCTTGCAAAGATATTTCTTTATTAGTTATAAAGGATCGACATGTAAGTTAAATGAATGAAAGGACGAAGATTTGTAATGAAAGAGGTAAGGCATATATAAGACATGTAGTTTATTCATGATGGTCATGATAGTAAAGTAAATGAACGATGTTATGAAGTTAAAAACGAGTATTAAGTACTGAAGGTGAAGAATTCTAACAGATTACCAAAGAGGCAGTTGAAAAGTCATCGGTACCTAAATGTGAGTAAATTGATGAAGATGAGGCTCAACACCACTAGAAGGAAAATTTATTCATCTAGTGTTTGAAAGGCCAATACATCAAGATGAAGGTGTTAGTCTTATGATTGAACATGATGACATCCATTAATAACACATTCTGCAGTAAATGGAAATCTTGGGTAGGCACATAAACTTTGAAACTGCAGGCAGATGGAAATAACACGAATCGTTGTTTCTCATTAATAAGATAGGCTGCACTAGTGAAGAAAGGATTGCCAAAATAACTTAAGTGATGGCATGCAGTCACGACCATAGAGTAGCATGCCAACATGATGTTACGGTCCTATAAAAACACGAACAATATGGATCCATTTAATTGCTGAAAAGGGCCTCAATGACTGAGTCTGATGTAAGGTCCGCGTACCTATTTTATGCTAAGTTGTCCATGACGCGTTTTTGCGTTATAAAAACCTATTTTATTTAACGATGCAAGTTAATTTAATTATTGATGTGCCTATGTGTTCGATAATTTTATTAAAGCTATTATTTTTGGGAATCCTTCGATGATTTTAATAAGCGTTATTAACGATTATTATCGAGTACTAAATCGATTAGAAACCCAAATACGATTAGGTTGTCAACCTTAGAAGTAGTTCGATGCTATTGAATCGAACTTCGATATTTTTGGGAACGAATAATCGATGAAGGGTCACATTATCGCTTTTGGGTTTAGCTCGGTATGAAGTAGATTAGCGGTATCGAATATGCCGAATCAGCTTGGGACAAAAAAAAAAAAAAAAAAGAGATGAGGAGGGGTATTTTGGTAATTACGCGGCAACTTATTTCCCCCTTCCTCCTCCCCCTCCACGCGAACCCCCCCTCCCCGCGACACACTCTCTCTCCTCTCTTTCTCTGCTACTCGCGTTCTTCCCCTCTTCTCCACCTCCATTAATGTGACCTCCAAGCTCAAAGCCAGAGGATTTTCGCCACCCCCAACCTGCAAAGCTCACCCATTCGACATCCCATTCGAGTTAGCCGCCGTGGGGTGTGAATTTAGGTTGAAATTCGAAGCTTCCTGACACGTTTATGGAGGGTTGGGGGCGTCGAATCGGGACTTGAACGCATGCCAAGGTATGGCCACTCAATTCCACTCTTAATTGCTTCAATTTTCTATAAATTAGGATAGAAATCGTTGCTTTCGAATACCCAATTCAATCTCAGTCAGTGAGTGGGTCCGGGTCGATTTTAGGGTTCAAATTTCTGGAATTTGGGGCGTGAGTTGGTCCGGTTCGAGCGTGGGTTAGCAAGGGGCGAAGGATTGGAGTTGTTCAAGCCGCTAAGGTCGGGCCACAGCCGTGAAACGAAACCCTAGCTTGGGTTCAAGGTGAGGGTTCCTCTCCTCCTAAATTACTAATAATTTCAATGTTTTTATCGCAATTAGCTAGAATATGTTGAAGTTGAGCGTGGAAATCATGTTGGGTGAATTAGTATTCATATTGACAATTTATAAGTTCGGAATAGATTTGGGTTAAATGCATGTCATATGGATGCTGAATATTGATAACCTGGCAGATTGGAAAAATGCTCGGCAAAAAAGTGTTATTTTAGCATAATTTAATGATTGGTCATTAGTTAAATTATGTTTGGAACCTGAGGAAGCCGAGTGATTGAAATAATTATGGAATAAGCCGGACATGGTTTAAAAGTTAAGGGTAATGAGTTTTGGACTTGTTTAGAATTTATTCGTAATAACTATAATGGAATAAGGTGCCTATGGTTGTTAGTTTATGAATTGGGAAACAAAGTGTCGTTTTAAAGCCTCGATTGCATTAGTTGGTTCACTTAAACATTATGTGGTTACTAAGCATGGACGTAATTATGTATTATTGGTTTGCTGATGATAATATTAAACCGAGTTAGTAGTTGGATGGCTTGAGGTGGAACTGTTGAGAAATTCGAGGATTTGGTAATCGGTGGTGTGTGAGGAGGGAGATAGGGTTGTGAATTGCCGCAATCGTGTGGATTGCGAGGCCGTGTGTGGCTTAATGAGTTGTGATATGAAGTGTATGAATGTGCTATGTGTAAACCCTCTTCCCCCGATGTGCTACGTGACATTATGTAATTAATCCTTGAAACTTTAGACGTTTTAAAAAAAAGAAAAGGGCGTTTAGAAAGCTTGTTTACGTGTTGAGAATGCTTTTAAGTTTATCAGTTGCCTATTCGCGTGTTTGGACGTCTAAAGTGTAAAACATGTCCTAAACCGTCGAACTGCTCAGTTAGTGACTCGACTGAATAGTCGATAGGTTTAGGAATTTCGAAAGTGAACTAAAAGTGGGTTCAAAAAGGTTTTTAAGGCATTGGTTTGGGTAATGACCGCTCCTCATGTTTAAAAGAATTTATACGACCCGAAAAAGAGTGCCTTAAGGTGCTAATTATGAAGCTTAGCTTATTTGCATGCTTTTTGGTTACTTAAGTCTTTATTGAGTTTCGATCTACGATTTAGCAAACGTTTTACGTTTAAAAGGAGCTTTCAAGTTAGAAACGAAGTCGTTTTTATGATTTAGCAGCTCTATTACGTTTATACAAAGCATTTGAGATGGAAACTAAGTGGTTTTATGATTTTTACGTTTATAAGAAACTTTTGAGTTTAAAGTGAAATCGTTTCAAGTATTAACCAACTTATAGCCTTTACAAGAAGCCTTTAAGTCTAAAAAGAAGTCGTTTTATAAATTAGCAAACGTTTTGCGTCTATAAGAGCTTCTTAAGTTAAGAAACGAAGTCCTTTTGCAGGTTAGTAGCTATATTACTCTTATACGAAGCTTTTAAGTTCAAAATGAAATCGTTTTACGATTTAACCAGCTCATTGCGTTTTTAAGAAGTTTTCAAGTTTCAAAGAAAGTCGATTTATGTGATTAATAAACTTTTAACGTCTATAAGAAGCTTTTAAGCTATTTACGAAGACAATTTACGATTTAGCAAACGTATTGACATTGTAAGAAGGTTTTAAGTTGAAAAGGACGTGAATTATAAGCATTTCACAAGGTTATAGTCGTTTACTTTAAAAAGCGAGTTTTCAGCCAAGTAAGCATTTGAAACAGAGAAATGAAATATGTCTTTAAAGTCTAAGAATGTGCTGGAAAGTTGGCCAGAGGGCGGAAACTGGACGCAAAAGGGCATGAGCTGTTTCCCCCTGAGATAAGTAAGTTAGGAACTGGACTCAAGATACGAGCTATCTTGGTGTGAGCTGTTCCTGGAAACTGGACGCAAAGATGGCGTGAGCTGTTTCCCTTAAGATAAGTTAGGAACTGGACTCAAGATATAAATTGTCTTGGTGTGAGCTGTTCCTGGGAACTGGACTCAAGATATGAAATATCTTGGTGTGAGCTGTTCCCCAGATAAGTTATAATGTGTGACGCATAAGAAAACCTTGAGGGGGACTGGAGTCAGGATATGATTATCCTGGTGTGAGCTGTTGCCCCACAGAGGATAATATCGAAGTTTGAGTTTATCTACTGAGACGTGTTTTGGCCAAAAGATAAGTACGTACACCCCGGGGATAACGTAAAATAAGAGTGACGATCTCACTGAAGGGCGGTGTTGACCCCCCTAGCCAGCACAATAAGATGTTTTATGTTATAAGTAAGTTGCTAAAGAGCAGATTTGGCAAATTGCCATTCTAAGTAGTTCAGTAAAGAAAAGAAGTTCCTTGAGAGTAACATGAGCCTCAAGAGGTCAAGTAAAGTGATTTTTGTTTAAAAGAAAAGAAGGAAGCTTTTAAATGTACGGGACCTTCATATCTTTTATGAATACATTCTTAATATAGTGTAACTGAAGTTTCAAGTGAAGTATAGCTAAATCCTAGTAATGCATCGTACATTTAAGCTTTTCAAGGTGCTTATCTTATGAAAGAACGTTCTTCCAAAGCCTTTCTTACCCGATTAGATGTTTTAAGAGCTTTTAAAAGAGTTATAAGCATTAAAGGAGTTAGCATGATTTCAAAACTGTTCTTTTAATATAATGAGTCACTATGGTTTCACGGAAGTGTTTGAAAGCATCGTATTCATCCTTGTACTATTTGACTAAGTGTATGAATGCCTGTTAGAAATAAAGATTGGTCATTAAGGACCTAGGAACGAGTTGAGGGGTTGGAATGAAGTTTTAAGGGTGGTGATCTTTCTTTGGGGAGTTTGATTGCCTAATATGTTAAGTAAAATATGATTGCATGATATGTGGCTATTATTAGTATTATTGTCTGCAACTGTTTTGGGTTTTAAGGAGTAGGGGAATTCTCGCTGAGCGTGTGGTTGCTCACCCCAATACTCTTTCCCCTTTTCCCCCAGTCTTTTGTTATGGCAGGTGAAAATCGAGCTACTTGTGCGAGCTGGAGTCTACCCCTACATGAAAAGGAGTTATGTGTGCCATATAGAAGTAGATTCATGTGATAACGATTTAATATAATGTATTCCTGGTTAGTAAGTGTTGTAAATTAAGTTTTCTAGTTCATATAACACATATTGTTCATGAGTCGCTCTGTATGGCTGTGTGAGCCAACCATCTGAATAGTTAGATGTCTTCTTGGTTCTAGTTGGTTGTATTTTGGGATGTAAACCCCAGTACTCCGGTTGTGTAGACCGTTGAGTTGTATCTTTTACTTTTCATGCGTTAAAGAACTATTCTGTTTGGTGTACTCCGAGCGGGTGGCTCGTTGAGTTATGGACTCCGGCGTGTGGCCGTTGAGCTTATTGGGAATGTTATGCGCTTCCGTTGATTTGCAGGAAATTTTTGTAAGGCTTTTAGCCTGGAAATGGTCAGTTTTTAGGGGAGACTCTGTCCGTTTCCCCCCAGAAATTAAGTAAGATATAGGAGAACGTAACGCTCCTGACCCTAGGGGCTGGGGGTGTTACATCTGAAGCAACGAAAAGCTTTGCAAGCAATAAATAAATAGTGCCCAAATAGAAACAAGGAGTTAAAGTAGGTGACAATAAAAATATGAACATAGTGATAACTGAACTGTAAGTAGAATGGATCAAATATGCTTAGGAAGAACTGTAAATCACACATTAATGCACACCAGGGGTCAATATAGGCTCTATTATGGAAACAGAGAATTAAACAATTATGATAGTTAGGGTTTGGATCACCTATAAGAAAGGTTGCTTAGATGTTGAACTAAACTAGAACATCATGTATCCCACTCATTCTGTAACCTTACAACCATGTCATGAGTTGAGCTAAACTGATGCCCTTCTGAGTAAAGTAATCTAGTCTCATGTATCCACTTGATATTACTCCGCTGACTCTTATTGAGAATGAAATAGCGGAAGCTGGTCGATAGATATAGCTAACTATAAGAGATTCAAGTAATAAAAGATATGGCTTGTGATACTTCTCTGATAATCTTCATCACCCATATAATGCCAAGTAGCACACCATGAGCTACTAACTGTTATCACCAGACATAAGCACTCATTATAATGTTCATCTCATACTGGTTCACCTCAAAGATATTGGCCCACAAGGCATTTCCTAATATAAAGATTTACATCTAACTTGACATTATATTAATCCCTTAAGAAGTTGCAAATGACATCCCCACATCAGATTTCAACCATCACTGTACCCAATATCAGGTATATTAACACACCTCAATAAAACTCTCAAATCTTGGGACAAAACGGACAGAGTTTCGCTTAAAAACTAACTAAAACCCAGCTTCAAGCCTTACAATAGATACCTGAAATGGAGAGAAGCGCTTCAATAGCTCGACAGCCATACGCCGGAGTTCATAACTCAACAGGTCACACACCCGGAGTGCATGATTGCAAAAATTTAAACAAATGAGAGAAATGAAAAATACAATACAACTCCCAGATAAATGAGAGCATGTCTCACTAATAGGTCACCAAAATGGTTCCACACTCCACTTTGCTAATGCTCGAATATCAGGATATTACCAACCTATACATATGCTCTTATAATCAATAGCTCACTCAACTACTCAAACATAGCCCATAAACACCTTTTAGCTAACTCATAAACACTTGATAGCTAACAGTGATCGTTGAAACCTTTGCTCTGATACCACAACTGTACCGCCCCCAAAATGCTAATGACTTGATTTACGGAAAACGGCTGCGGAAGACTTAATGGCTGAAAGTGCTACCGCCGTCCAGATAAGGACAAGGCTCACTGAAACCATTTAATCTTGTAACTCAAGTTCAAATCACAATATCTAGTAAACTAAAACACTTCAAGACCAAAGTCCATAATAGTTCAATCTTCAATATGAGCGGCTTAATCATACCATACGCTAACTTGCACTCCATACTACCCAAGTATAGACCCAACTTGACCCTGAGGTCGATCCCAACATTCATGTTATGTTGAATCCACTGTGAGCATCTGATGACTTTCGAAAGGGCTTGTTAAATGGAGGAACTTGTGACACTTCATCACCTAAAATGGAAAACATGAAAACAATTCGAAAATATGAGCAAAAACTCAGTACATGCATTCCTGTATTATAAAATGAGCGTAGAAACACTATTGATGGGTACCCGCATTTGCAATTCATTTAGTTTGCAATAACAATGAAAATGACAGTAATATGAAACTAAATTGCTCATTA
Organism: Selenicereus undatus; assembly: GCA_017589665.1. Classification (NCBI taxonomy): domain Eukaryota; kingdom Viridiplantae; phylum Streptophyta; class Magnoliopsida; order Caryophyllales; family Cactaceae; genus Selenicereus; species Selenicereus undatus. The sequence continues at coordinate 76,870,720 of JACYFF010031958.1, read as the reverse complement.
TTATCTGGATGTGAACCCCTTGCAATGATATGATCTATATATAGGTGCACACCTACCAATCCAATCAAGAGTTTGCCTAAACCCGGGTGAGTAAATAAAGGGCTGACGCCTTATAGATGATAACTGATGGGGTCACAAGTTAAATGAAAATCACCTTAGAAACTAATTCATTGATAAACTCATTAAGAGTTGTAACACGATAAACATGTTCTGCTTTCTAAAGATACAGGCAATGGACGTACCTTGAGTCTTCAAAAATGTCATCTGACTTGATATAAATGTCATCTGTTTCATAAATGTCATTTGACTTGATAAATATGTTTTGACTTGATAACAGTTATGCATAACGGGGAACGATAACTAGGCATCAACTCTGTTTCATAAATGACAATGTAGGTATGTGTAGTCAGTAAATTATCCTTACACACATAATTAAGTAAAAGTATGTGTAATAGAAATTAAGTAATTAAATAGTGCACATAACTTGGGTATTTCAATATAACTTCAAAACTAAATTAATGAAAGTAATTAAATCCAATATGAAGTAAATGAAATTAAAATAGATCACAATGAGATAAATAAGATTACCAAGGAAAAGGCCTTGATGGTGACAATTGGAAGAGTGGTTTTGGCCTTCTCTGATATAGGTTGCTAATACCATTCTGAATTGAGTGGGTATTAAAGGTTTAAGGCTAAGAGAGATATATCTTAGTTCAAAATAGCATAAACTGCAATAACTTAGTCTGATGAATATGATTTCTGAGTCAAAACTCTCCCGACTTCTCATATTTCATTCACAAGTCCATTCAATATAGTTTTTCACCTCAAATAGATTATTGACCCCAATGAAAGCTGTTAAACTCCCGAACCTTGGTACTTTGTTTGTAATATTCATACGTGATTCAAAACTCACAATTAAGCTCCCAAAATGCATGTTTCTCTTCTTTTATCTCATAAATCGAGCTGAAAGCCCCTATAAAATCCATGAATATTTATTTCCCCTTATGATAGCCTTACTTTGGCTAAACTACTCAAAAACCACTCCATGATAAACCTTACAAAATTTTCAATATATTTCTTTACATCAATATCCACAATCTCCCAATAAATCCATTTACTTACATAATTAGTCCAACCAACCTCTCTTGGTCACAAATGGGACCTTCCATGATTCACCAATTTCGCCAAAAATTTGCATAACATCCATTTTTGAAGCCATTAATATATCCAAATGCCAGACAACTTGATTTATACCTAATTGCATAATTCGTATCCAAAAACAGGGCAGTTTTCCTCAAAATTCCATAACTCACTGATTACAACTCCAAAATTCATGATATTTTGCCAAAAACTCCCAAATATTATAAAGAATCTACAGTAAAATTTTTAAAAGTTTTGTCCAAGTATACACTGCACAGAAATTGGAATAACAGCGCATTTTGCACTAAAGCAGGGTAGTTCATTTCAAAATTCCATAACTCATAAAATACATCTCCACAATTCACGAAATTTTTCCATAAATTGCCCGATATCATCCAGAAGCTCCATTACAAATTTCACAAACTTTAGACCAGCCAATTATTCCCAGTGATTCAGACACTGTAGCAAAAATCCGAAAATATCCATAATCCATGTATGAACAATAAGCCCTAGATTATGTCCATCTCAAGAAAGCATCCAAAACACCACAATTAGATATAAAAATATCATTTAAGGCCTCATGTACATAACTCATATCAAAATCACAACAAATGAAGCAAGCAAGCTTGGATTCAACTTTCATGATTCAACTCATTTGATCACACTTCCAATTCATCACCCACAACTTTAAACATCTCCAAACTCAATAAAAATTACATAATAACTATCAATTTGATCATGTAGATAATAATCACAACTAAAACAACCCCAAAAATTCAAAATAAAACAAGTTAGGGTTGTGAATATAACTTACTTTAGGCTTGAATTAGAGGGAGGGGCTTGTTTTGAGTGATTTTGATGGTCGGGCATGATAGCTGGCAGCAAGGGGAAGTCGGGGCATCCGGGACATGGCCGGAAAAGTGGTCGGAAACCACCAGAACTGGCGGCACAAGGGGCAGCAGCTGCTGCCCTTGTTTTCTGCCTATGCGTGAGGTAAGGAGAGAATGAAGAGGGTTGGATTTTTGTTATTTTTGTTTGTTGAATTTTGTGTGTAAAAATTGTCAATTTATAGCTACATATGGCTGTAAATTTTCAACCCAAAAAGTAGCTTTTTGCTAATTAAAATTAGGTACCAAAATGAACAATTAGTGAAATAACAAAGTTAGCAAGATTTTGGGTTTTGTTTTGGGCCCAACAAGCTAAGTTCGGGCTTGAAATATTATTCGAAATGTTAAAAAAATTGTATATTGCTCGGGATTAAAGTTTACCGAAGGTAAGAAAATAATTAGCACTAAATTATACTTACCGAGGCCTAATATCAATTCACCTGATATTTAATCAATCAACGAAACTTGAATTAACAATCAATGAAACTTGAATTGCAAAGTGGGACCCAAATGAAATATCCCCCAACTGGGATGATTTAATATGATAAATGAAAGTTAAAAATTTAAATGACATGGAAATTTGGTAGATATATAAATTGAGTGTAATTGAATTAATAAACACGATTTGGTTAAACAAATAACCATGAGTAATTAAATCAAGAAACATGATTAATTAAATGAATAAACATGATTAATTAAATAAATAAATATGATTTAAATAAATAATTATGGATTAGGGTTGGGTTATTACATGGGGAGATTTGGCTGAAATTGAAGACGACCATCTTTCTCGTAATGTATTTTTTGAAAATGTACTACGTGCATCTAGGTTATTTGCAAGAGGGTACAAAGGTGTGTGTATTATTTATCATTTCGAACAATTACATTTGGCATTCTATTTTCTCTTCCATTTCGCATTACCTTTGCTTACCATGTTAACATGTGCCATAATATATTTCCTAGGAATTACGCTCTCTACAACACCGAGAAGCAGAGTATTGACTAACCCACCAATCGAACATACTTCAGAGTTTGAGGGATGGTATATTGAATCCCATATTGTTGTTAACGTTAATATAATATGTGATCACCAATTATTTTCTCAATTTTATTTAAAATGTATAACTATGTTCAATCGTATTTTATGCATTTGTTAGGTGGGCTAATGATGGACATGCTCAACAATGCTTATAGTTTATACATCGGAGAAGATTGCGAATCCCTAATTTAGAGAAGTTATTCGTTGCTAGGCGAATCGCGCTTACTGAATACTCTCCATTGCATAATGTATCATTTATTTCATAATATAGCATTAGATTTCTTATGTTGCTTTGTATATAATTCGTTTTGACAACTACTAACCTAACGTGTCTATTGTGTTATAATATATGTGCAATTGTAGGTTTCATATTAATGCATCTTTGCATACGTCGAAAGTATTTTCCCAATTCTCTATGCATCTTGCCCCGATTGCCATTTGTGTTCCCGTAATCATGTGTTTGACCTCAATATACCGTATTGTACATGTTTATATCCACAAGATGCAACTTCTCAAAGGTATACATTTTGTGGCATTCCTTTAGTATCATTTAACCTTTAAATTGTTAAGATGTGCTCAATTATACAATAGATTGTTCGCCTTATTATTTTCTTTGACCTTTCAGATTCTTCTTCAAAGTTGATATAAGAGATAGCTCGTGGACTCGAACTTTTACCGTTCTTCAAGATGTTGCAGCAATTCTTCTTCGTACTACTACCAACGTCTTAAGTGGATATGCAGCAATGGTGGCCTTATTATTGTAGTGTTTTGTAATTGGTGTTTCATACCTATGGGTTTAGATTAATTAATAAACTTAAATTACAGTATATGCAGCCACACACGGAGCTTACATTATATGCTCTATTGGACGATCACCTAGAAAAGTCATGGGTGTTTGTCGTGGAGCCTCCTCGATTAGGTGAAATCGAACCCTCCATCGATGTCATTACATCAGTTGATTGGGAGGAAGAAGTTTCTTTCTTGAGGCATCACGGTGATAGTTATTTCTTTAGGTAACAAAAATATAGGCATATACATTTCATTATACCTTTGCGTTTATATGTTCCAAATCTAATTATGACTATCTTTTTGTTCTTAATAAAGCCTGAAGAAGAATCGATCTAGCATTGCCTTTGCTCAACTCCTATGCCATCTGCCTTAATTCATTCTTATTTTCATTATAGTGTACATTTGAACATGTGCTTTATTCAATTAAACATTTTGCAGTCTTGGGGATTTCGTTTTATATTATGTATTATGTAACTATTTTCTTCAAATCTTATGTTTCCATTATATTTTCACTGCTTACCCCATATCTTTTGAGTTTGGTGGAAATCTTCATGATTTGTTCTTATCAACCTATTGATGTCAACCTAAAAATTATTCAATGATACTTTTGAAGTTTCATTTGTTTATTCAAAACCTTACTTATGGGGTAACGTGTGGGTCTTAGTTAGAGAATATTTTCCTTCATATGGTTAATGCAATACGTAGGTAGTTAAACTTTAATAATAATAATAACAACAACAACAATAACAACAACAACAATAGTAAGAATAATACCAATAACAATAACACTAGTAGTAAAAATATGAATATAAAATTATAGGGTCTTATTTGAAAACATATCCAATATATAATTTTGAATTATTATTTTTTATGTTTAACTCTTTGTTATAATAGACAATTATTCAATACTATTCATTAAGCACATATATTTATTCAAGTAATTGATCCCGAGGCAACGCGCAGGTCTTTACTAGTAGGCAATAAAAGAAAAGAGAGTAAAAATTACCCACTAATGGAATTCATCTAGATGATGGTTTTACTTGATCTATATTCAATCAATCACTAATCAAACACTATTGAAGATCAATCAATTCCAACTAGCTTCCATTGATGAACCTTGTAGCTTGAGACTCCACAACCATAGTTGAATCAATGAAGAAGATGAATAACAAATGGATGATCAAAGTTTTGAGGAGCGGATTAATACTTAAAATCCAGTTAGATTGTACCAATAATCTTCCCACAACCCTTTGTTCATCAAAATCCAATAATTTCGAGATGAGATTTAAGGTTTAAAAACAGAGAATTGTTGAGAATAGAGGAGAGAGAAAATGAAATTAACATTAATTTGAGGAAGAACATTAAATTGATGTAAGAATTAATGCAAATGATTCAACTTGATTAATAGAGGTTTTGGAGTCTACCATGAACTACTAGAGAGAGAAAATATGATAAAACTACGGTAAAACCCTAAAAAATATCTCCACACCTTTTCATTACGCTAGTTGTGTTTTTTATACAAGCAGTTCCGTACCTTGGCACGACCTACTTGTGCCAAATTTCTGTCTTCATGCCCAAGTCAACCAAGATCTGATGTGTTGAAAAACATGCAGTGGCATGGGCATGTCACATGGCACGAGCAGCCAGTGCCATTTCCTTATTTCTTTTTTCTTGGCTATTTTCTAGCACCAGCACTGTCTGGATCTCCTTCGACATGCATGAGCTGGTTTTGGCGCGTTCCTATCCTTAGGCTTCTAAATGGGCTGGATACTACTCCAATGTGAAACCTCTTCACTTCTAAACCTACAAAATGCAAAACACTAATAAATCATTACATTAATAGTTATTTATGAGGTAAAATCAAGCACAAGGGATGTTAAAAATGTATCAGTTAGAAACAGAGCAAATACTCTAACATTTAAATTTTACTAGTCCTCAAGTAAAATACAAGGAAAACACCCTTTTGTAGGTACAATGGTGGCATTTAGTGTATACAACAAGGCCTTTGAATCCCTTGGTCCCCTAAGTGGACGAGTGCAGTCTCGTGAGGGTTTAGAGAAGATAATCCCACAAAGTCTTTGAAGAAGAAGAAGAAAAGAGAAAGAACAATAGAAATTTTTTTTGGTTGTTCAAAAAGTTTCACAAAGCAACATCCTTGAAGTAATCATGCACTCTTAAATCAGCAATTCGCCATAATGACAAAGAAATGTGTAGCTATTTCTGCCAAAAATTCTATATTTTTACAATACCTTTATAACCAATTTATGCTCATAAGAATTGTTATTGTTTGATTTTTGTTCAATTTGTATTTGATTTTATAGGTGTTGAATAAATCGAAAAAAAAGCGTGAAAAAAATGAAGAAATTGGCCAACTCTCTTATCACACAAAAAAACTAGAAAAAAATCAACACAAAAATAAGATAAATCCTAACACCTACCCATTAGCCCCCTCCCCCCATGTGCGCCTCATGTGTGCTTGTTTGCCATGCCCCACTTACCCCTCATTCTTTCTCTATCCTCTCAGTACCACCCGAAATAGGCCCGAGAACACCCCCCCCGCCATATTCATCGCCCTCTCTCTCTCTCTCTCTCTCTCAATGCAGCCCCATCATCCTCACCTTCATCATCTATCATCAACACACACCACCATCAATGGCCCACGCACCACCAGCTTACCACCATCGTCATCCCCATCTTCACCGTCCACATTAAGGGCAAAATTAACTGTCGAGATGAAGAAGGAGAACTGACTAGAAGGGGGCGAGTATAAAGGGAAACAGTGGCGTGAAGGAGTAGGTAATCTAGGTTTTATTTAGGGGTTTAGTTCATCATTATTGCAGTGTTAGATCATCTAGGCTTAAGTCCGAGTATTGTTTTGGTAATTTAGGGTTTGGATTTTAGTTTTGTTTTCGAATTCTAGGGTTTAGTTCTTGTTTTCCATATTTAGTTTCAAAGTTCATATCAGTTTTATGATTCGAATTTGAGGTTTTTTGGGGCCTTAATGTTCTGATGTAAATTCAATTTCTAGCCAAATTGTTAGGGTCCTAACTTACTAGTTGAGCTTCCAAATTCAGAGGTGTTGCTCTTCAAATTTTAGTCTTATATCTAGCTTGTAGTTTTAAATATTTGAAGCTTGAAACTGTTCTATTTCTGAGTTGAAACGTGTAAATTCTGGGTTCAATTAGTTTGTGATGAATCAAAACTGGCAATTCTGGATTTCGTTTCCGTTGCTGGGTTAATGATCAGACTTTGCCAGCAATCTCACCCCTCTCTGTTTTCATTATGCTCGAAAATAGGTAAATGGTGATTCTGCCATGTTCGAACAATTCTCAGTTAAATTTTTATAAGCTCTGTTACTGATTGAATGATGAGATTCCTCCTCCCCTACTGTTATGCTTCATTCAGTTCAATCCTGGTGCTCTATTATCTGTTTCCTTCATTAAGTTTGGTTGATTCGATTATCCTCTGATTTTAGTTGATTTTAGTTAAGTTTGGTTGATTTTAGTTGAGTTAATTAGTTTGGTTGATTAGTTTAGTTTTGTACTAACTTCAATATGGTTTCTTCATTTGGTTCACGAGTTGATTTTAGTTGTTTCCTCCCCTTCTTTGTTTCCTTGTCAGATTTGAGCTTTCTTCATTATTATTGTCAAGACTAGTTTACCAACTTTAGTTTAAATTACTTACTTCAATATGGTGGAGTTTCGATTGGCTATTCTATCTAGTTTAAAGGATCTTAGAATTTGCGAATAATTAGGGATTATTTAGAATTTGATTTGGTTATAATCTATAGTTTCAATTGTTCATTATTTTAATTAATTTAGAATGATGCTAAATTAGTTTAATTTCGTACTTAGTGACCTTAATCTCCTCCTCGTCCTTGTGTAGACAACTCTCAAGTACTATGATGATAGTCATTTACTTGCGGCATTTATTTACACTCAAAATTATCCAACAAGTTTATGACGCTGTTGTTGGGGACAGTGACATGAGATTGGGTCGCATTTTCTTTTAGCTACTTTCTTATTAGTTTCATATATGTTGTCTTACCTAGTTTATTTTGTGATTAGTTGTGAGTTGATTTATTTCATTTCTTGAAAAAATCAAGAAATCCAAAAAATTAGAAAAGTTAAAACTTGAAAAAAACTTTAAAATCCCTAAAAACTTGAAAAATTTTAAAAACAAAATGGCAAGTTTCTATTTCCCTCAGTTTGAGCATGAAGTATTTTGGCAAGATTTGAGTAGATTAAATGAATTTCGTGCTCAATGCATTGATTATTGTTTTGACAAATGAGAAATTTATCAAGTGATATTTGAGGGTCTTAATGATGAATATAGGGGTCATGTTGAGACTATATACCTCGGGGGTTTGGGTTATTTGTTTACTAAGACTCCTGATGAGATTTGGGATTTCTTTGAATATTTGGCTTATGATAAGTAGAAGTATGACAATGCTAGAGAGACCTTTGGTTGCTCTTCTCTCGACCCTTATATGATGCATGCTACACCTTTATTTGAGAGTCAATTTAGGGGTATATCCAATGAGCACTCTCATACTCCATGTGCTCCTATTTCATGTGATTATTGTGATGCCTTTGACCATGATGTTGACACTTGTCCGTTGCTTGGTAGACCACATAAATTAGAGACGTTGGCTGCCTTTAATAGGGAGATTTACTTGCAAATTTTACTCAAGACTCACCTTAGGTCTTGTGATGACTTTGATGTTAGGAGTGAGACATCGATTCCTTTAGGGCATAACTGTTATGATGATACACATCTTGATGACCTTGAGGTTTCAAGTGATCCCTTCTCATCTTATGCATCTCCCCTTAAGACTGGCACTCCTTTAGACACCTTTGAGGATGTCCAGATTATCCCTGACCCCTCTCTTCTTGTGGCTCTCTTAGGAGAGATTGAGGAGGGAGATGGTTTTGAGACTGATGCTAGCTTTGTTGATCAGTGTGGCACATTAGTTCAGTAAGAGGACACCTTTTCTGAGGGGCATTCTCTTGATAAGCCTTCTATTGAGGAGTTTAGTGGGGTTTCACCTCGTATGGAGCTTAGTGATCCCATTTCTGTGGAGACTTACCCTGACGTAGCTCCTACCCATCCTATTTCATCTCTTTCTTCTCCCCTATCCCTTTTTCTTCCTTCTCTAGACCCTCCCGAGTCTGCTTTTGTAGAGTCTGATACTTATGTGCTTGATAGTTCTTGTTCCAATAAGACTCTTGATAATAGGGACATAGATAGACTTGAGGATCACTTTAAGATGCAGGACTTGACTTTAGGCCCTTCTATGAGCTTTGATTGTCACATTTCATCTAGTTGACCTTGCTTTGGTCCTCTCCCCTCCCCTTTTAGAGATGTTCGACTTCATTCCAATCATTCAGATCACTTTAGATGGTTTATGCATCCATATAGCCATATCTTTATTAGACCATTGACTAGTGCGCCTGATTTTGCATCTACATATCTCTCGTTTAATTGGCCTGAGAGCTTTGATAAGCTCAAGAGAGCCTTGAGTTGCATTGCTTGTATGTACTTTATTTGGGCTCCACTTCCAATTTCTAACTACTTGCATTTTTGTGAGGAATTTACCCGATCGTTTGATAAGCTGCTTCGAGCTTTGGTCGGTTTTGATACGAGTAGCAGCTTATGAGTTGTGATGGAGCGGTTAGTACTCCATGGTCCTCCTTGACACCATCTGAGTGAGGCATGTAGTTTAGGTAGAATCAGTACCCAACCTGGTATGATCATTCCACCCCCTTCCCTACTCTTATCTTCATTTCTTTTCTTTCTTTTTGTACATAGTTATGGATATTTAGAATTGTTTTATTTCTTTTTGTACATAGTTGTGGATATTTAGGATTGTGGTGGGTGATCGATCTTGAGGAGAAATGTTGGATTCGTTGAGCTGTGTTGCTATGATCACCCTTGATTATGTTATGATTTTGTGAATACTTGTTAGTTGTGGATATCTAGGATTGTGCATAGTTGTGGATATTTAGGATTGTTTTTGTATGATTTAGTTGATTGTTTTTTTTCTTTGGTTTTATGAGTTTTTGATTTTCTTTGGTTTTGTTTTGTTTCATGCTTTGTTTTGTTGCCCTTTTAGTGTTTTAATGGTTGTGTTTTAGTTTTGTGCTTGGTTTTTCTTTTCTTTTGAGTCTCATTTTGTTTTAGGTTTACTCTTGTTTAATCTTTTATTTGCGGGCTTCTTGTTCATGTTGGGTATTTTTCTTGTTTTTCTTATTTTCTTGTTTTTCGCGCTTCTTGTTTTTCTTTTGTTTTTGTCCTTTATTTGGTGGTTTCTTTTGTTTAGTCTTTTCTTTTGTTTTATTTTTTATTTGTTTAGTCTTTTATGTGGTGTCTTTTATTTGTCTTCCTTGTTTTCTTTTGTTTTTGTCTTGGTTTTGTTTTTGTTTTAGGTTTTGAGTTTTGTTTTTGTCTTTTTGATGCTGGGTATTTTGTTTTGCATTTTATGAGTGTCAAATTATATTGAAGTTTTGTTTTTCTCTCTAGGATGTCTTAGTTGTAGTTATTTTGTGTATTGGACCTATTGGTGGTATGTTTTTGTAAATATGTGTTAGTGCCCTCTTTTGGTTCTATTGGTTTTATATTTTGTTTTCTTTTGTGTCTTGCTTTATTGAAGTTTTTTTTTTAATTTTGGTATTTAATAGCTCCTTAGCCTTGTTTAGTCTTTATTTTGGTGATTATGTGTGTTTTGGTCTTGTCTTGTTTTGTTTTGCTTTGGTTTTAGTTTGGATTTGTTTTGTTTTAGAGTTGGTTTTGTTTTTGCTTTCTTGTTTGATTGTGATTTTGGTGATTTTGATTTGATTTCTAGTATGGTGTTTGTTTTGGCTTTCTTTTGTGATTTTGATTATGATTTTTGTGATTTCTAGTTAGGATTTAGTTTGTTTAGGTGATTATTGTGATTTTGATTATTATTTTGGTGATTTTTGGTTTTGTTTTAGAGGTAGATATTGATGTTTGTTTTTGGTTTTGTTTTTGATTTTCGTCGTGTCCTAGTTTGTATATACTTGTGACTTTATCGGGTTTTTTGGTTGTATAGCTTATGTGGTTGCCTTTTGGCGCCTTAGTTCCCACAATGAGAACATTATGAAGTTTTGGTAGGGGGGTGAAGTGTCCATTTGTATATGTTTTTTAAAATTTTTCAAAAAATCAAAAGGTTTTTTTTTTCTTTTGGGATTTGTGTGCTCTCTTTGATAATTGTGATCCAATGTGGCTAATTCATTGAGTTATATGTAGACAGAGTTTGCATGATGAGATATCTAGTTGAGGATGTACATTCGATTTTTTCATAATAACCATGTCTCATATGTGTGATGTTGTGCCTACCGTGCTCACTATGTCGTCAATTTTTAGGGTCTTGTTGTTATATTGGCACGTGAACTCTTTGTTTGTCGAAGTTGCCTTTTAAGCTTTTGAAAAACGCAAAAAAAATGAAAGGAAAAGTGTAAAAAGTGAATAAAAACCCGGACACCAATATTCATAGCCTCTATCTTTATTTCATATCTTTAATTGGTTTGAATATGTGCTATTTCACTTGATTTCACATCTGTTAGGGCAATCAAATAAGTGCTTTGAACAATTGAATAAAACCCATTTTTAGGGAAGACCAGAATATTTGTAAATCAGGGTAATTTAGGGTGTGTGCGTTATCATTGTGGAAAACAAAGAAGGAAAAAAAAGGAGCAAATAAGGCAACTAGGCAAGGAAATAGGGATCGTGTCGATGTTAGCCACTTGATTCATAAGAGTTGATACACATTAGTACATGCAACAAGGTGTACACATTATTGCATATTGTGTGTGAGGTGAAAAATGAGAGTCGGGGGTGCTTCTTTTGACTTGAACATCTTTTCATTGTACATTCTATTTGTGTATAATTTGGTAATTTGGTTACTAGGGTGATGCAATTGCCTAAGTTGCGTACATAATTTTCCAATTACTTGTATATATGTTCATGTTTAGTAAAAAAAAACCAAAAAGATTTTTCTTTGTTTACGAAAAGATTTTTTTGTGGGTATTTCACTTGAAAACTCTCACGAAACCTTACTCGCCCACTTGGAAAATTGAGAGGTTTAAAGGGCTTGTTACATACGGTAAATACAATTGTAATTCCTATGAAAGTGAGTTAAAATTTTCTTTTTCTTATTTTCTGGTTTTTTAGGTAGTTTAGTTTTTTTTTTTTTTTAACTTGAGAACTATCAAAATCTTCGTGTGGGGGTATTTGTTTGTGCCAAAAATTCGATATTTTTATAATACCTTTATACCTGATTTATGCTCGTAATAATTGTTATTTTTATATTTTTATTTAATTTTATAGGTGTTGAATAAATCGGAAAAAAAGTATAAAAAATGAAGAAATTGGCACTCTCTCGTGACCCAAAAACTAGAAAAAAAATCAAAACAAAAATAAGATAAATCCTAACGCCTACTCATTCCTCCTCCACACGCCTCACGTGTGCTCGTTTACCCCCCACTTACACGAGTTAGTCTATGGTACATACCTATGTACCATAGAAATATACACACTTATATATAAAAAGATCCTATTAAATTGAGTCAGGATAAACATATGTTGTGCATATACAAAATTGGGCCTAGCTGTTTTTTTGCATTTGGGCGGCCCACAAGACTAACATCTGAAGAGAAACACACGTGAAAGCTGAAGCAAGAAAATTTTGAGCAAGAAACACACGGCCAAATATACAAAATCAAACACTGCATATTTGAATTTTGATCAAGATAATTTTGAGCAACATACATGATCCATCCTGAAAATTAGCAATACAAATCACCAAAATCAATGGATTTTAAGGAACAAATGGTAGCTGAAGCAGAAGAATTGCTCATTGAAGAGTTACATATGCTAGGATTTCAAGGTGCGGTTAATAAAATTGTTCAAACAAACAATTGTCTAACAATCTTCAATGCAAAGAATAGCAACCTAATGCAACTTTTAAAGTCAAGCATGGTTGCACATAAGGTGTTTGAGAAAATTCCCTAAAGGCAAGATTGTAATAACAAAATCGTTGCACATAAGCTGACAAAGAAGGTACACTAATTTAGGCAAAAGGTTCATTGCTGTGTACAAAAGTTTCACTGCAGTGTAGAAATATTTCACTGCATTTTTGGAAAGATACACCAAATAAATAAGAACGAATTAAATTATTTTTAATTACTATAAGTCAGAGGCTGTGCACTGTACGCATAGCATATGTACCTAATAAGGTACATACGTATGTAAGGTAATATTTTCCCACTTACACCCCCTCCATCTTCATCGCCCTCTGAACTCATCTCTCTCTCTCTCTCTCGACGCAACCCCATCATCCTCATCTTCATCATCCATCACCACCAGACACCACCATCAACGGCCCACGCACCGCCAGCTCACCAACATCGTCATCCCCATCTTTACCGTCCACATCAAGGGCGAAATTAACGGTCGCGATGAAGAAGGAGAACCAACTCGAAGGGGGCGAGTATAAAGGGAAGCAGTGGCATGGTAGGTAATCCAAGTTTTATTTAGGGGTTCAGTTTGTCATTATTTCAGTTTTAGATAATCTAGGGTTAAATTAAAGTATGTTTTGGCAATTTAGGGTTTGGATTTTAGTTTCGTTTTTGAATTCTAGGGTTTAGTTCTTGTTTTCCATATTTAATTTCAAAGCTCATATCAGTTTTATGATTCGAATGTGAGGTTTTTGGGGGCTTTAATGTTATGATGTAATTTCAATTTCTAGCCAGATTGTTAGGGTTCTAACTTACCAATTGAGCTTTCGATTTCAGGGGTGTTGGTCGTCGAATTTTAGTTTTATATCTAGCTTGCAGTTGTAAAAATTTGAAGCTTGAAATTGTTCTGTTTCTGAGTTGAAACATGTAAATTTTGGGTTCAATTAGTTTGTGATGAATCGAAGCTAGTAATTCTAGATTCTGTTTCTGTTGCTGGGTTAATGATAAGATTTTTCTAGCAATCTCACCCCTGCTCTGTTCTTGTTCTGCTCAAAAACACGTAAATGGCGATTCTGCCATGTTCGAACAATTCTCAGTTAAATTTTTATGAGCTCTGTTACTGATTGAATGCTGAGATCCCCCCTCCCTTGTTATTGTGCTTCATTCAGTTCAATTCTGGTGCTTTGTTTTGTATGTCCTTCATTAAGTTTGGTTGATTTGACTATCCTCTGATTTTAGTTGATTTCAGTTCAGTTTGGTTGATTTTAGTAGGGTTAATTAGTTTGGTTCATTAGTTTAATTTCGTACGTACTTAAATATGGTTTCTTCGTTTAGTTCATCAGTTGATTTTAGTTGTTTCCTCCCCTTCTTTGTTTTCTTGTTAGATTTGAGCTTTCTTCGTTATTATTGTCAACACTAGTTTACCAACTATAGTTTAGATTACTTACTTCAATATGGTGGAGTTTGGTTTTGCTATTCTATCTAGTTGAAAGGATATTAGAATTTGCGAACAATTTAGAATTTGATTTGTTTATAATCTATAATTTTAGTTGTTTACTGTTTTAGTTAGTTTATAATGATGCTAAATTAGTTTAATTTCGTGCTGAGTGACCTTAATCTCATTCTTGTCCCTGTGGAGATAACCCTCAAGTACTACGATGATAGTCGTATACTTCCAACATTTATCTGTACTCGAAATTATCCAACAATAGCATATCCACAGATTATACAATTAAGATCCTTGGTCCTCCTAAATGGAAATCATGTTTCTTACCAACCATATTCATTGATGAGCAAGCACTGGTTAACTCACATTAGGTAATGTGGACCTCTCTTATCACGTGTTTGAAACGGTATTATATTTTCGCTCATGCTTAATTCAAAAGTTGCACTCTACAATAAGTTTGGTCTAGTTCTTATTCTCCACCATTGGAATGCATATGCAATTTGATGATGAAGAGGACTTTTTGTAGTTTGTAATGAGGCTCGGGTCAAGGGTTGAGCAAGGAATTAACGCTTTGGGAATAAGGAGCTAATTAGCCAAAACTAAGGAGCTACCACGTCCCCCCACCATCAATTATCATCCCTCATAAAGCACTACAATATATAATGTGACGACTTCAGTGAGCTAGATATGAGGTGAACCTTCCATGCCATGACTTTTAATTCATTTTTCTTCTTTTTTGTTGTTTTATTTTTCTTCATTCTGTTATCCATTTTTAGAGGTTTTCTCTTTTTTTTGTCTTTTTTTCCCGAAACTAAAGCGCTTGGCATGGAGGTTTTGCATTCAATTAACTCCTCCTCAATTTGCATGAGCTCAGGTCAATCTTCATACTTTATTCTTTCTTTATTTATGTCATACACCAAAAATGCTCTACCTCACATCTTCCTTATCTCAACCAAAGTGATACTCCTTAGTCTTAGCTTAGGTAAGGATATTGTCTTAGGTCAAAGGCTAAAAGAGTGACTCTCAATAAGAATAGTGACAATTAAGGCTTAAAGGGTTAGCAAGAGATACAATTATGCATATAGGGAGGTATTTTGGCTAAATTAGCTTCATACTTGCGCAAAGAATGCCTCTTTCTTCTCATCATTCGTTCAAATGTAATATGTGGTTCACCGAGAGTTAGGGAAAATTTTAGAGTGACAACTTTGAATGAGCCTCTCATGAAAGAAACCAAATGACCACAACTGATAAAGTGATTCAATTAGGCTCAAAACCTCACGGCTTTACATACCATGCGTACTCTTATCCATTACATCAAAACCAAGCAAGAATTTCCAAAAATTTGTGCCTAAAATCTTTCGTATGAACCCTAATTACATGCCATTCGAATCCAAGGCAAAAGGAATAATTATCGGAAAAAGTTGCACATTCCCCGCCCCCCAAAACTCACTATTTACAAGAAAATTTAGAAAATCTTTTTGAGTTTTCGAAATTTTTTCTCCTATTTTCTTTCTTGTTCGAAATTTTTGGAGGAATGGCCTTCTCACCACCACACTTAAAATACATAATGTCTTCATTATAGGAATATGAGCCTAAAAAGGAAAAGAAAAACTAGAAAGAAGAAGTATGTACAGAGGGAGAGAAAAATACATTGCAAGAGATGAAAGGCACAAGGTCACAATGCATGAATCTATTTACAATGCAAATGCAATAGTTAGCCCAAATGCAACTATATACATTGCATAGACTCCTAAGAGCCCATTAATGATGCACTTAAAGCGCAAAACTAATGAAATTCCCACTCACAACCAATCCACACAAATTCTTCAAAATCATGGCCAATCACAACCAAAGCTCACCTCAAATGATCTTCACATCACTAGAGAATAAAGGATGGGGGAAAAAGAGGTGCGTATAAGAAACCAACTATCCTAAATGAACCACCCCATATCAAATATTCACATGGGATGTCCCCCTCTGAAAATGCAAATATGCTATGAAGAATATGGGAGGGGTGGGGGACACAAATCATGATCAATGGGCCTCATTAGGCCCAGGTGATGATGAAAAGTGCGGCGGGAAAGGAGTGAATGATCATGAACGCCCTTAATCACCCAAGAAAGTGTGATGTCGCCCTTCTAATTGTCGGATGGCTTCTGATTGTCGTCAAATGAGTTCATTCGTTCTTCTTCGTTCCTCTAATTTATGGGCCTCTCTAATTGCTCATTCTTCTTCTTACCTTATTTGCCATAACTCTCTCTTATCTTTGGCCAAAAACTTCCAAAATGTGTGACATACTCATTAACAGAATCTATACTCACGGATATATGGTGAATATCTAACCTCATCTCAGTGAACCTCTCATAGGCTAACTACCTCTACTTGGAGATTGGCAAAAGAATAGAGGAATGCATTATCAAAGTATGTACGGACCACGAAGGAGGAGCCCCCCCCTATCTCATGTGAAGGTGGTTGGTGGAATTGGGGTTGTAGTGTGGGTTCATTCTCCACTTGTATGTCATTCCGGTCATGGCCTTTCTATTCTCCTTCTTCACCTTTTCCCTCATCATCATCAAGCCCTTTATCACTATCTTATCCTATCACCTCTTCATGGATTACCACCCCATTACAAGACCAATTATTCTTATTAGGTATTATTGAGCGCCCCACATTGGGAAAATTGAAGAGTGTTTGTTTGTGGTGGGGGTATTTATAAGTGCCACCCTTAGTATCAATAATGATCATGTAGCTTACGGTGCGATGTTAATACTCCCTCCTAAGAAATGGGGTTCAAAGGACCCAAGCTTCCCACCATGATTCAATGCATGGGTTATAGTGGTGATAGTTCCCCCAAAGCCGGTTACCTCTTGGTGGGTAGTTTTGGCCACCTTAGCAAGACGGCAAATGATGAAAGCATCGGTATCCATATGTATGCCACTCAAAGCACACCAAATAATAAACAACTATGCTTACCCACACATGTTTTGGCTATCATGATGCCCAAAGATAATATTTTTCATCAAACATTGTAAGTAGCGAATGTTGACATTACATATATCCATGGCCTTCACTTTTTTAGAGCCAAATACCTGAGGTCTCCCAAATCAGAATATGTGTTGAGCTTAGAACCAGTTATGCTTAATTAAGCAAGGTTGGGTTTTCATCAATTAGAGGCATCTCTAAAGGCATCGTCATGCGTCAGGAGGTGAAGAAGCTCATTAGACCATCTCAGACTCATTTTGACCGGTATTGACCATGCAAAAAGTGATCAACACCTTAGTAGCCCGATAAGACCGGCCCAATGCACATGAAGAGAACTTAAGAATTCAAGCACAAGTCCATCATATGATACACAACACATTTCAATATAATCAAGTTGCCTATATTACCAAGTAGGACACCCAGATCATCCAACATTCCTAAAGCGCTTGATAAGTCCACATGCCAATATTTTTGCTCTCAAGTCATCCTAGTATTCAATTGCTCATATTTAACTCTTTGTTCATCATTAGCTAATTGTAAGCCTGCGGTACTTGGAGGAAGGATTAAGGGGAAGGTATCAGATTTACCTTCTCTCCTTGTGGGTGGATTTGAAGAAGAAGAACCCCTTGTTGACTTCTTTGGGAGGGAGGATGTTGTGGAAGCTTCCCCCATTATCTTTTTGCTCATGGTTGAAATGCCTGCTTGGATGGAATTGGAGAATCTAGCTCCTTTTGTTCCAAATTGCTTTTTCCAATCCTGATTTGTAATTAAATGGGACTAAGTGACAAACTTTCTCTCCCTACTACCGTCAACGTCAACAATGGAGGTTAGAGTTTTAGAGATAGAGAGTGGGTGAATGAGGTGGAAGAAAGAGATGAATTTGGGTGAAATTTTTGTGGAAAATGGGGTTTTATGAGTGGCATTGGAAGAATTTGTGAGAAAGTTGGAAGAGTTATGAGGATTTGAGTATAAGGTGAGAGTAGAAATAGGGAGGGTTTTAAATAGAAAGAGAAAAGAAAGAGGAGGATGAAGGAAATGAATAAGGAAGGAGGAATTATCGAGTTTTGAGACTGGTCACAGGTGCCACGAGCGTGCCGCTCTACATGGGGTACCCATGCCAATTCGCCGGTGACTATACTACAAGTTCAAATGAGGCACGGTTGGCAAATCTCTGTGAGATCTTTTTTTTCTTTGCATCCTGTTGCACGAGAGTGCCACTTGGTATGGGCTCCTCGTGCCAGCTCACTGCCCAATATTTTCGATCTTCTCAATTCTCTTTCTTATGTTTCTCCTATCTTTTTTCCCCTTTCCTTCTTTCGAATTTTATTCCACTCTGCACTTACTCTGTTTTTCTTCTCTTTTTTTTTCCCTTTTCTCCCTTTTTTTCATTTTTTAACACAGACACTCTACGAATATACACAACAATTCAAATATATACATTAAAATGAGATATTGACTACTCACATTAGGAAGGCTCGTAAAGTAAGAGACATTTTACATCCTCCTCGCTAGACATTTCCAGGAATTTCTTCAACCTATGCCCATTGACCTTGAATGTGTCGTCCTTAATGAGGTGCTTGATCTCAATTGCACTGTGGGGAAACACTTTTACAACCACAAAAGGACCAGTCCCCCTGGACCCAAGCTTTCCAAAAATAGGTGAAGTCTAGAGTCATATAAAAGAACTTTTCGCCCCGAAGAGAACTCTTTTCTATTGATGCGCTTATCATGAAAGATTGTTGGCCCTTTCTTTGCTCTATAGAGTATTCTCATAATCTTCCCTTATAATCTCCTCAAGCTCATTTAAGCTTAACTTCCTCTCTTCACTGGCAACATTCGAGCTATAATTAAGGGTCTTAATTGCCTATCATGCTCGATGATAGAGCTTAACGGATAGATGACAAGGATGGCCACAGACTATCCTATAAGATGACATACATAAGGGAGTCTTAAAATCCATCTGATAGGCCCACAAAGCACACTCCTATTTTTAGTCATGGTCTTCTTTAAGATATACTTGATTTTATGATTAGACACTGACACTTGACTGTTGGTTAAAGGATGGTATGGGCTAGCCATTTAGTAAATGATGGAGTACCTTTTCAACAATGCAGCAAAAGACTTTATGTCAAAATAGGTTCCTTGATCACTTCTAATAGTACGAGGCATCCCATAACAGGCAAAAATGTTCTCCCGTAGGAGCCTATTAACCACTCTAGTCTCATTTGTCCTTGTGGGGATAGCCTCAACCCACTTAAACATATAATTAACACACGCAAGAATATATTCATTCCCAAATGACCTAGGAACTGGCCCCATAAAACCAATTTCCTACAGATCAAATATATCAACCACAATAATGGGGTTGAGAGGTATCATATCCTTCCTACCAAGTTTGCCTAATTGTTGGCAACACATGCAATGTTTACAATATTCATAGGCACCCTTCAATAGGGTTGGCCAATAGAAACTGCATTGGAGAATTTTTACAGCGGTCATTCTTCCACTAAAGTTCCCCCCATATGCATAGTCATGACAAAATGATAGGACACTAAGGATTTGGTCATCGGGCACAGACCTTCTAATGATTTGGTCTTAGCCATACTTGAACAAATAAGGATCATCATATGAAAAACCTAAGCAATCCAAGGAAGCGTGTCATATAGTCTTTAGTCCATTCCCTGAGAATTTCTCTCTTAGCCAAGTCATTGGCAATGCCGGCATACCACGACTCCAATTAAGCCCAAAAAGTTGTTTGCCCAGAAAATATTTGCAAATAGGAGTCTCACATGCATTATCAATCGTAATCCTAGAAAGATAGTCCACTATAGGGTTTTTGAACTCCTTTTCAGTCTCTAATTTCACAATCAAATTCTTAAAGTAGTATGATCCATGAATGAGCTTAGGTTTGGCATCCTTTTTCTCAACAAGGTGTTTCAACGCAGTATGATTCGTAAAAACAATCACATGGGACCCTATGAGGTAGGGTCAAAATTTTTCAAAACCAAAGAGTACCGTTAGAAACTCCTTCTTGGTCAAAGTGTAGTGTAGTTGCGCTTCATTCAAAGTATAACTCGCATAGTAAATTACATAGGGCTTCTTATCAATTCTTTGACCCAAAGCTACCCCTACCATATAATCAGACACATCACACATGAGCTGAAATTTTTCTCCTCAAATGTGAGAATGCAAAATGGGAGTGGTGATCAATGACTCTTTAAGCTTAGTAAATGCCACTTCACACTCCTTGGAGAACTGGAAGGATACATCCTTCGCTAGCAGTGAAGACAATGGCTTACCTATCTTGCTAAAATCCTTAATGAATCTTCAGTAAAAACCAGCATTTCCAAGAAAAGAACGAATGTCTTTGACACAAGTGGGGGAGGGGAAGGTTTGCAATCAATTACACTTTCGCCTTGTCTGCCTCTATACCCTCATTTGAAATGATATGATCTAGGACAATGCACCCTTTGACCATGAAATGACACTTTCCCCAATTAAAGGGCAACTGCTTATCCCCATACCTTCTTAAGAATTTTCATAAGTTAGTCAAGCAATGATCAAAAGAATCTCTGTAAATAGAGAAATCATCCATGAAAATTTCAAGACATTGCTCAATTAAATAAAAAAATATGGATATCATACACCTTTGAAAGGCGGCCGAAGCATTGCATAAACTCAACGACATCCTTCTAAAGGCAAAAGTACCAAAAGGGCATATACATGTAGTCTTTTCTTAGTCTTTGGGGGCAATGGGAACTTGGGTATAGCTAGAATGACCATCAGAAAAGCAATAAAAAGCTCACCTTACTAACCTCTCTAGCATTTAATCCAAGAAGGGTGAAAACAAGTGATCCTTTCTATTGGTAGAGCTTAACTTTCTATAATCAATGCATACCCTCCACTAGATTTGTTTCTTGGGGAATAAGTTCATCCTTGTCATTATTAATCAAGATAATATCAATCTTTTTAAGAACAACTTGGACAGAACTTAGCCACTCACTATCTGAAATGGGGTAAATGATGTCATCACCCAACCACTTAAGAACTTTCTTCCTTGCCACCTCCAAAGAAAAGTCATCCATCGAATTAACAGTGGAGTGCTCCATATCGTTAAATCCCATTAGTTGTTTTTTGAAGATTAAACACATTCAATTCCATTATCATATTCCCAAAAGTTAATTTCATTTTTTTCACCCTAAAATTAATGAGAGCATTTGAAATAGCAAAGAATGGTTGACTAAGAATCATGTGGTATTTCATTCTTAAGACTCACAACAACCTCGTCCTCAAGCACAACAAAGTCGCCTCAAGCATAACAAAGTCGATCAGGAATATAAATTTTCCTACCTTGATCAACATATCCTCAACCATCCCTTTAGGAACCCTAGTAGAACGGTTGGCCAATTGAAGAATCATTTTGTTAGGTTTAAGCTCCCCTAACCCTAATCTCTTAAGTATCGTGAAAGGTAAGAGATTGACACTAACACCAAGGTGAAGTAAGGCCATCTGTCTATTTTGATTGCTAGTGACAATTGAAATTGTTGGACATCCTAGGTCCTTATACCTGATGGGCGCTTGATTGGAAATCATTGAAATTAAAGTAGAGACAAAAAATGCTCTCTTGGAAACATTGATTGCCATCGTGGTTGTGCACAATCTTTAAGAAAATTAGCTAAGGGGCATTCGTTGAATTACATCAAGGAGAGGAATGTTGATCTTGACATAGGAAAAGTTCTCCCTTATCTTGTCAACACAAGAATAAGCCTTATTTCCCTTTAATCGGTTAGGAAAAAGAGGAATATGCTTAGGATCCATTGGAGAAGAAGTAGAGGTGGCCTTAGAAGGTGTAGAGTTAACAGTATCCGAAGACTTAGCTGCTTTAGGGTCTTCCACACCCGTAAGAGAAGGGATATTGGATAGGGAATGTTCATATCATGAAAGACACATTCTAGAGAAGAAGGAAGAGAAGAAAGGGAAGGGGACACATTCACGTCATTCTCACCCGCACGAGCGTCCCCTTCCTTACCCCATCATATAGAGATCACGACATTCACTTTCCTTACATCATTTCGGTCCCAAAAAAAAAAATCCCCCTCTTGAGTTGAGTTTAGGTTAGCTGAGAAAAATCCGTCTTTCCCTATTTAACATGGCTACTTAAACAAATTGTTCATTCATGGTCTTCATCATCTGCTCATTAGACTCTTACAGCTCTCCCATCATTCTGACCATATCTCTCTTAGTCACTTTGTAAAAATCATTATAACTAGAAAGAGGATGAGATTGAGCTACAATCGGTTGAGGAGGAGGCCCTCTAGCAGCGTTGTATAATGTATACCCCTTGAAATGATGGCATTTGATAAGAAGAAAAGAAGGTATTTCCTTAGAAACCACCACCTTAAGCATTGCGCATCAAAGTATTTTGGTTGGTCCATGAAAAATTCAGGCGCTTAAACTACCTTGAGTTGTATTTAGGGGACTAGGGCTTCAAACTTCAACCTTTGGATGGTCATGTTTACTTGTCCTCGCTCTTAGCTTGCAGCCAATTGTTGAGTGAACAATGGATAGGTGCTTAGTGAATGCAATTGGCATTGGGACATAAAACCATTTAGGGAGGCGAAAAATTGTTTGGTGCATAGGACAAAACCAAACCCTTTAACATGTTATCTAGGGTGGTCAAGTGAATGTTAATATCTGTAGTATTAGCTGCTGCATAAATACCTCCCTTTTGGCTTTTAATTTGGGCACCTAAGCTCTCATCCCTTGTGGTCTCCTATTGTAAAGTCTTTTCCACTAACTCCTCTAAAAAATCCCATGCTTCGATCTCACTCTTATTCAAGAAACCACCTTAACACATGGATTTCTCCAAGGTCCTTGTGGCTTAGCTACTTCACAGATTATTTGGCATAGGCACTAATGTTCTAGTCCATGGTGGGGACATTGAGCAAGCAAGAATTTAAACCTTTCAAAACACTTCCAAAAGGACTCCTTTTCCAATTACACAAAGTGATTAATTTGATTCCTTAATTTCATTGCTTTACGATTCGAAAAATACTTTCTCAAGAAAACCCTTACAAACCCATCCCCATGTGGAGATAGAGTTTGCTGGGAGACTATGCATGCATTTTTTTTGCTAAATCTTTCAATGCAAAAGGAACAAAAACCAAACGATTAATCTGTTGGGCATGTTAGGGAATTTTATCAACGAGCACCCTTTCTCAAATTCACTTAGAAATATGTAAGCATTAACATCTCCAAATAATTTAGGAACACTACAAAAAAAAAAGTAGCTTTCACCAACAGGGCTTATACGTTGGTATGAATGCTTTTTCTGTTGGTAAAGCTTAATACCAACAGATAAATATCTGTCACTAAACTATTGGTGAAAAACCTAATGGTAAAACGTTTTACCAACATATATGAGCATTTGTTCCCATTGAGCAGTAATACTAGCAAATAACATTATGTAAGTACTGTTCTACTTATACCAATAGTTAGTGATCTGTTGCTGATATCCTACTTTACCAATAAAAAACATTGTCAGCGTTGAATTTTTTTTCCCCACGCTACAAGTATCTGGCACATAAACTATCTATTGGTAATGTTCCTCCCACCTTCTTCAATGAATGTTATCCAATAAAATAATCTGCTGGTAATAGTATTCCTGCCCTCTATTGACAAAAATCATATTATGTACCCAATGTTTTTTTTTTATTGGATAACAAAATTCATTAATATTATGAAAAATAAACCTGTGGGTAAAATAATATGACAATGTGATGCGCCTGCTTTAATAAACCATATAACTTTGGCTCAGTCCTGAATTCATTGGATGTTCGTGATTATAAAGATACATGACACCTAAACATGTTTGCATAAAGTTCAAAGCACCAAAGCCGGAACTTGTGTTTAATTTTTGGCAAAATATTTGCTAAAAGTTATACAAAAAACAAAGTCAACAAAATATTGAGAGTCAATCTATACTTCATTCATAATGTTCTTCGTTATCTTCATTTTCTTCAATGGCTTCCTCTTCATTTTCATGATTGTTTGCATTTGCATTCTCAACATCAACATCATCAGCATCGTCCTCCTCCTTAATTTAGTCAAGAAGATTGTCTGATATCCCCTGCAAAATTGATACAATTCAAAACTTAAATAAGAAATTCAACAAAATATGAATACAAGCAACCATGTTCAGCAAGAATTAATCCCACTTAAAAGAGAATAAGCCATTGACACGCATATGGAGTCCAAGCCCACCAAAGGTGGAAACACTAGTATTTTAAAGGACATATTTTGGTCCCAAAACACACTAATGTGCCAGCAAACTTATAACAAACAATTCCAATATCATACACTCAATGTTCCCAAAGCACACCAATGTAGGAATATTTACTCGCATAAGCCACTTAAGCATGCACATATGGCCGGATATAAGATCAACAAGCTGCTAAAGTTCAAGAAGTAAAAATAACAAGATGATTATGCTCATCATTGACAAATATAAGCATGAAGCACCTGTCTCTTAGAAAATAAACTAAGGGTGATTCTATAACAAGCATATAGAATCCAAGCCCACCAAAGGTGGTCCCAAAACACACTAACGTGAGAACCAACTTACAACAAACAATTCCAACACCATACACTCAATGTTCCCAAACCACACCAATGTGTGGATGAAGTTCTCTATCGCTTGGAGGAAATTCCAAGAACTGCATCATTCCAAGAAAGCATAAGTGATGTCGCTCAAGTAAACAAAGTTTGAGCCAAAAAGAAATACATGATGTTTCAAAAGCAATTTCTCTAAATGAGTGATGTCACCAACTTCCTTCTCTAATTTTTGAACTTTCTCTTGACTTTGTTTATATTCCCGCTTGATTTTGACTCGTTTAGCTTTCTCTTCCTGAAGGGCACATCTCTTGGAGCTTCAGTGAGGAACTTTGACGCCCATACCATATATCTTCGCATAGCCATATTTGTCATCTCCTATAACTTTTTTGAAAGCTTCATCTCTAGCAAGAGTATCACACGATCCTTCTTTAATTTGGGCCAACTCAGTCTCAATTGTTTGCTGAAGGTACATATAAATACAAGAATTATTGCTTTAAATAAATGAATGGTGAAGGGGAAAATAGATGAAGGAAATCCCACAACTAGCAATCCAATGTGATTCGCGCAGGAGGGTGGTATCCAGGGTTCAACTATTAGAATTATCTTTGCCATACTTGAAGCATCATTTAACTTGGAGCCTTTCTTTGGTTCATGAGTTTTTACCCATATTGAAAGCTTGTCAGTCTTGTTTCCTTTCTCCTAAAAAACATACATGACTTAAGATAGGCTATTGAAATTCACATCAAGCAGCACAACCTAAAACATATGTATAATACCTCCTCCTTAGCACGCATACATGCAAAGCTCTTTGATCCCGCATGATGACACATTTTATTATTCTCGCGATTTTCAATCCCACTTTTACTTCTTTCCTAATTAACAAATGCAATTAAATGAAACTAACATTGTTTAAAAATTATGATATGGCCAGACATGATCTTCATTGAGATACTTTGAAATGATGCCCCTAATATGCCATTGAGGTACTTTACTCCCCTCAAAAAAAAGAAAGCATTGTATAAAAAGTAAGAAGCTTTAAGTAAATATAGAGACAATTACCTTCCCCTTGTCAGATTCCTAGAATGCTACTAGATTATTCCATGTCTAAAGGGATATATGATTAGGCCTAGCTTCTGTTGTGTCATCATGACTTTTTCAATCAAAATGTTCCACTTTCAACTCAGATTTGTAGCTTCTCCAACAAGCATTAGTTTTCTCCATTGCCCATTCATAAGGCTCTTTTCCTTCAGGAAAACAAAGTGAACACTACGGCGAAAAACATAAAAATAAACCGCAAATGATATGTCAAACTCATAAATAACTATCTTTGCACCTTAATGCAAAAATAATGCAGTATGCACACATACCTTCACCTGTTGCCACAAAAAATCTTTTTTCTGTTGTTCCATTTTTCTTCAATCAAAACAATCAAGTGGCAATCTTCTAGGGTCCTGTACAAGTACACCAATTAAAGTAGACATTTATCTCAAAGGAGTCATGGGTTGAAGATTTTCATTGACGTTAACCAACATGGGATGCTAGCTGACCCTTAACTTGTTAGGCCCACGCTCCCTCGTCATTTTTGGGCTCGCTTGCTCACAATCGCCTCCTAGTTGTGGCATTGTAACCACCTTGCGTTCCTTTAGGAGTTTGATGATTCTCATCATTCTGCTCAACCTCCAGTGTGTTCGAATTGCTTCCACCTTAGGTAAAGTAAAGCAATGAGGTATCAAATCTTCACTTCTAAATCTGAATAACTTGAAATAAAAAAAAACTATAATTTAAGCAAGGTTCAAAACTTGCTGCTTGGAACTATTGGATGGTTTCTAGTTTCTAGGATTGTGATATCTTCTTTTAGTGGCTCACTCGATGGATTTATATGCCTTGGACTCCGTCGTGACCCTAACAAAAATAAGAAATCGTATTACTTAATTATCAAATTACATCTAACTATGAACATAATTTGCATTTAACTTATCTATAGAGGATGCAATATCAGGAACATTTCCCACTATTGTGCACCCATTGTATACATCCTTGTTTTGAATCTCCATACGTTTTCTTTGTAAGCCTCCCGATAACAGGAGAAGTTAGAAAACAATTCAATCAATGTGTAGTCGCTACATCAAAGACACGTAAATATGAAACCTGAAGAACCATTAAAGTTCTCTTGGATAACAAAGAGCATCAAATTGATGCACCATTACCCAAACTAGGCATAGTTGCTTGATTGGATCTTGGGCTACATCATAATCCTTAACTTATTGATAAATTCTTTTCAGAAGTTAGCATATGCTACAACAAAATAAATCATTATTAATACAAAAATACAAACATAAGCAGGTTATATGTGGGCTGTAGTTAACAATGTATTGCCAATTGATCTCATGAAATCATTTTCTTCTTACGGATGAATTTCCTAATAGAAGCCATTGTCTCTAAATATATCCAAGTAATATTGATATAATAATCTCATACAAATAAGTGTAAGGTCCTGTTTGGTGAGGGGAACTGGAATGGAACTTGAAACCTAAGGATTCAAGTTCCTTTCCTTATTGTTTGGAGAGCATTTTAATAAAAGGAACTTGATATCCTCAGGTTTCAAGTTCCCCTCTAATTCTCAGGAACTTGAAACCTCTCATTGATGAGGAGTATCAAATTCTCAACCCCCCAGGGATCAGCTTTTTTAAAACTTAAAAAAAATAAAAATTGAAAGGGCCAGAGTCGTTGCCTACTTTCTTCCCCATTCATCCCTCTCTCTCCTCTTCCCCATTCATCCCTTCCCTGCTTTCTTCTTCTTCCCCATTCGTCCCTCTCTCTCCTCTTCCCCATTCATCCCTTCCCAAACCATAGCAGCGCCAGGCCTTGCCGTCGACCGCCGACCCCTGCCGCCAGGTCGACATCATTGGCGATCGCACCTCCTGCCGCCGTCCATACCTACCGCGTCCTTGCCGGAGAATTCCAGGTACAGTCTCCATAGCAGCGCCAGGCCTTGCAGTGGACTCCCGCCGCCCGCCGCCAGGTCGACGTCGTTGGCGGTCGCGCCTCCGACCGCCGTCCATACCGTCGAGCTCGCCTCCTGCCGCGTCGTTGCCGGGGAATTCAGGTACAGGGCATTCTTTTTTTTTTTTTGGGTTTGCATTTGTGAACTAGCCTTGAATTGTGGATGTAGATGCTGAATTATCTGTGTACCATCTGCTGTGTTGGTTCGTTTCATTCAAAGGGCATTGGTTTTTTTTTTTTTGGGCAAATCTATGATTGGA
Organism: Selenicereus undatus; assembly: GCA_017589665.1. Classification (NCBI taxonomy): domain Eukaryota; kingdom Viridiplantae; phylum Streptophyta; class Magnoliopsida; order Caryophyllales; family Cactaceae; genus Selenicereus; species Selenicereus undatus. The sequence continues at coordinate 76,842,581 of JACYFF010031958.1, read as the reverse complement.
TGAGCACCCTAATTCCAGATACAGGGCAACTGTTTTTTTTTTTTTTGGGTTTCAATTTGTGAACTAGCCATGGATTGTAGATGTAGATGTTGAATTTCTGGTCATTGAACTTTCAATCTATGGATTTTCGCTTGATGTTGGTTCATTTGAACATTATTTCATTGAACATTTTTTTTCATTGAACTATTTGTGAACTATTTGCTATGTTGGATTTTCAAGTGATATCGAAGACCTCTATATGGATTTTCACTTGATGTTGGGTCATTGAACTATCTGTTATGTTATTCATTTGAACATTCTTTATTTGCTATGTTGAATTTGTGTACTTTCGCTTGATGTTGGTTAATTTGAACATTCTTTCAATTTATGCTTGTTGGTTGTTGATGTTGATGTTGGACATGAATTGCCGAAATGATTTGAACAGAATATGGCTCCATCTCGTCAATTGTTGCTTGTGAGGAAGAGGAAGAAAATGCAATTACAATTGATCGTTACAATTGTGCTTGTTATAAACGTTGTACTTTTGGTGATATTCATGTGGTTGATGATGGCTATTGTTATTCATGAAACGCAGAGAGTGAAATTGTCCTATAGAGAAAAGAAGCGTCGTAGATTAGTGAATTTGAATAAGTTAGTAAGAGATAGCGATGCTACTTGTAAAAGCGAGCTTCGCATGAATAGGCGTACTTTCAATATCTTATGTGAAATGGTTAGGGATGTTGGGGGTTTAACCGGTACTAGATATATGTCATTGGAAGAGATTGTTGCCATGTTTTTGTATACGTTGGCTTATCAGTTCAAAAATAGGACAGTAGCAAGTTATTTTTATCGAAGTGGAGAAAGTGTGAGTAGAAACTTCCATCGTTGTCTTCTAGCGGTTTTGAAGTTACATACGCATTTGTTGAAGAAGCCTACGCCTATATTAGAAGATTGTGAAGATAGTATATGGAAATGTTTTAAGGTAATGCAACATTTATGTTTAATTCCTAATGAACTTGAATACATCATATGTGTCTAAAAAGTTGTCTATGTATGTTGTCTTGTAGAATTGCATAGGCGCATTAGATGGTACATATATTAATGATCATGTGCCTGTTGAGGATAGACCAAGGTATCGGACTAGGAAAGGCACTCTTGCTATGAATGTGTTGGGTGCATGCACACCTAATATGGAATTCACCTATGTGTTGCCGGGTTGGGAAGGATCTACACATGATGGTCGTGTTCTTCGAGATGCACTTTCTAGGCCTAATGGTTTAAAAGTTCCTCAAGGTAATAATTAAGCCAAATTCATATTTAGTGATCGTAATATTCTCACGATAATAAATAACTTTTTCTTTTTGTACTTGTCAAGGTACATATTATTTGGTAGATGCTGGATATACTAATTGTGAGGGATTCCTGGCACCATATAGAGGTCATCGATATCACTTGAAAGAGTGGGGGGATCGACAACCTATAAGTGTAGAAGAGTACTTCAATATGAAGCATTCTAAAGCTAGAAATGTAATAGAGCGATGCTTTGGAATATTAAAAGGAAGATGGGGTATTCTTAGATCTCCTTCGTACTTTCCTATACGTACTCAGGGTCGTATAGTTTTAGCGTGCGCTCTATTACATAACTTGCTTCGAAAACATATGCCCACGGATGACAAGGTGGTGTTTGAGGATGAAGATGAGGAAGAAGTTGGTGATGATGATGATGACGAAACTGATGATGAAGTTGAGTATGTTACTCACATTGAAACATCTGATGCTTGGACGACTTTTTGAAGTTCCTTGGCCCAAACTTTGTTTAATAATTGGCGAGCTAGGTCCAATAGGAATAGATAATGTATTATAGATATTTGTGTTAAACTTATGGTGTTATGATGTATGATGTTCTAAACTATGATGTATGATGTTTTTAATTGTGGTGTACTTGTTTAAACTATGGTGTATTTGTTTCAACTATGGTGCACTTGTTCCAACAAGGGTTTATTTATTTTATGTCTTTTATATGTGATTTAATGTGACATAGGATGGAACAAAGTCAAAATTCCCAAGGTGGTAGTAGGATGGATGTAAGTCAAGGTTCTCAAATTGGAAAAGGGAAAAACAAGCGATTTTGGACTAAGAAAGAGGAGTGGGCTCTTATCCATGGATTATTAGAGTTGAGCGCCGATCCTCAATGGGAGGCGGAGGGGAACTTCAAAAGTGGGTATTTGGTAAAGTTAGAGGAAATGATGAATGCAAAGTGTCCTGGAAGTGGTTTAAAAGCATACCCTCATATTGACTCAAAGACCAAATGGTTTAGAGACAAGTATAATGTATTGGTTGAGATGTTTCGCACATCTGGATTCACTTGGGATGACACTACCAAAATGATCAAGTGTGAAAGACAATCTTATGATGATTTTTGTAAGGTAAATTTCCAAATAATTTTCAATTTTGTATTTATTGTTATCTTTAATATGTTGTTATTTTTAAAATGTTGTTTAATATTGCAGAATCATAAACATGCAAAAGCACTTTGGGGCATTCCTTTTCCCTTTCTTGGTGAGCTAGGGAAAATTTTTGGTGCTGATAGAGCTACTGGAGCTAGCTGTGAGGATTACGTAGAAGCTGTGGATAATTTGCATAATGATAACGAGGCCATCGATCTTGACAAGGATGGAGAAGATGAAGAGGAGGATGAAGATGAGTCAGTTCAATCAGCTCAACCATCTCCACAACTTTCAAAAAAAGCAAGAAAGGAGAAAACTTCAACAGGAAAGGGCAAAAAGAGAATGTCAGAGGTTGTTGACTTAACGTCGACTTTCACTAGTGTGTATTCTGACATATCTAGTTTTATGAGTGGTATGAATTCTCATCTTGAAACAATTGCAAGTGCTTTCACTACTACTCAACAACATGAGCAAGTTATTATGACTCGTGAATTACATTCTGATAAAAAACAAAAGGAGCTTGATGCAAAAAAGAAGGGTCTGTTCAATGAAGTGATGAAAATTCCTGGGCTCACTGGAGTTGAAGCAATGATGGCAGCAAAGAAGTTAGTTTCTGATGAAAGTAGCTTGATAATCTTCTATGAGTGTCCTGATTATGAGTGGAAGAAAGATTTCATCCTCAATCTTATTCATCCGGACTTACCTCATTCTAGCTAGAGATGACATGAGTTTCTTGCTTTATATTATGTTTATGATGTTATTACATGACACATGTGGATGTCAGTTTGTAATCCTTGTATGATTGTAAGTTTAAGGTGAACATTAACCTAGTTTATGCTTTTTTTTTTGTTTTGGTAATTGCTTAAGATGTCATTTTCTTATGTGAGTAGTAGAAGGTGAACATGAAGTTTATGTGCAAATATTTGTTTTCAATGTTAATTATGTTCGGTTGATGTGTAATGTTTATTGGTTTATTAGATTGTGCTCTTCCAAGTTTATGTACATGTTGATCAAGAAAAAATGACCAAAAAAGTACAAAATAATTATTAAAAATTTTGCAATTAAATCAAATACTCTTATTGTTTGGAGAGCAGAAATAACCTCTTAAAATTTCATTTATAAAAAAGCAAGATAATAAAATTAAAACAATATTCATACTTGCATATAATTTTTCAAAACTAAAAATAGAGTTGATTCCATTCCAAAACTGCTCACCAAACAGCAAGGACTGGAACCTGATTCCATTCCAATTTTCACCAAACAATTAGGTTCAGGATTCAAGTTCCATACCCAACCCCCCAGGATTCAAGTCCTGATTCCATTCCATTCCAATTTTTCTCACCAAACAGGGTCTAAGTGTATAAATAAGGTGAAAAAAACTCATGAAACACCAACAATGCATTCCAAATTAAAAAAAAATACAAACATTTAACAAAAAAGATGTACAAGACTATAATGAAGATGGTAAAACAATCGGTAAAATGTTTAAAAATGAAACTCAAAAAACCAATATTATAACAAAAAAAAGACATATAAGACTATAATTACTCATAATCAAAATCATATAATGTCTCATCTTCTTCATCACTTTCACCACTACTAGAATCGTATTCCATCTTTGCGACATTTTTCCTGCAATGGTATGACCAAACGACTCATCGAATGTGACTCCTGCTATATCTTCCCTAACATAATTGAATCCCTCTTCATACACTATGCAAGCATTGTTTGCTTGTAAGAAATCTACTTCTGGCATAGTATCATCCTCTACTTTAAGTAAATCTCTTGGTTTAGTAGCAATGACCCCATGCCAATTTCTCCCTTTGGATTCTAATGTATGAAACACCTGCATTGCTTGAGATGATAGGACATAACGTTCACTTGTCCTCCAACATGATTTAAGGTTAACAACAGTAAATTCATACTCATCTTGGTTGACACCTCTAATTGAATCCACCCAATCACATTCAAACAAGATCAAGCTTTGCCCTTCAAGATATATCAACTCAATTATTTCAAGGAGAACGTCATAACACTACAAGGAAAAGACCAAATAAAGACGGAATCAGCGACGGAAAGTGGTTAATCAGCGACGGAATTTTAACATCAGCGACGGAATACGACTATCGGATTTTCGCTCGTCGCTGAGTACCCGGCGACGGAATTTAAAAATTACGTCATCAGTGGCGACGGATTCAGCGACAGAAATTGCGACATACTTTTTTGACGAGGCAGGGGGAGCGACAGAATTAAGCATCCATCGCCATCAATGACGGAATCAGCGACAGAATTTCCGTCGCTGATGGTGATGAATTCTTCATTCCGTCACCCCCTGCCCCAAATTTTTTTTTCTCCTAATCCGTCGTCATTCTGTCGCTAGGTTTATCTTTTTTTAAAAATAAAATCGCTTGTTTTTTATCATATCCATACATACAAATCAATCCCTGCAAGAAATTTACAAGATCTTCGCACTCAATCAACATCCAATGGCTTTGAATATGACTTCATTCGAAGCGTTCTCACCCATTTCAAGCAACACAAAGGTGGAATTTCACATCCAACGCAACACTTCCAACCAAGAGTTTTCAATTCACAAACCACAAGTTCTAAACAAACTCTCTACATATCACAAACTACAAGTACCAAACAAAGTCTGTACATATCACAAACCCCAAATCCAAACAAACCAGAAGTTGCCAGTAATTGAGAATGAAGTCATATATATCTTTGCAGAAGAGGGAGAACCACAAATCCAAACAAACCACATCGATGTTCATAATGCCATCTCATGTGCTCTGCACTACTTCTTGATGTGTACAACCTCTGCAGTCGAGGTTTTAATGGCAAGTAATGCATCCCTGAGTATGGCAATGGATTCTGATTCCTTTGTTGTAACCTTTGCCTCTTCCATCTTGAATGCCCACAAAACTTGCACGCATCCAGGTTTGCATTCTCCTTATAAAATAGCATGCAACCTTTCCGGTAACAATCAATTTGGACCACATCGTTGCTGAGATCTTTAACAACCTTCTTCGTTTGCCCGTAGTTGTTTGGCACGCGATTGTTTGGGGGAAACATCTCTTTCATTAATTGAACAACTTCATTGAAACAATTTTGAGGCATATTATAATCAGATTTAATACTCAACAGTCTCGCCGCCGTAGAGAGCTCACTGTGGATGGAGCAACCATCATATAAGGGTTGTTGAACAGCTTGAACCATATTATAAAATGGTTCTCGGCAAGTGTTTGACCCCTCTTCACATTTTGATTTGCTATTATAGAATCATCAACCATGTCCTCAATCTGATCTATGTAGGATTCAGAATAGTCATTATTAACATGACTTGAACCTCCAACTTCGGGAATTTTACTATTTGAATACCCAGAACCATATTCCTGAGATTCTATTTCCCCATGACTTATCCAAAACCAATACCTTTGCACAAAACCCTTATACATTAGGTGCATCTTGACCTCATCAAGTGTCAAGTACACCCTATTTCTGCATTTCGCACAAGGACATCTATACTTTCCCCTATTCAGAAACTCTGTCTGTGTACGCGCAAATTGATCGAATTGATTTACTCCAGCTAGAAATTCTTGCGTATGACCACTACAATCAGACAGTAATCTATTATACATCCACCTACGATGTGGAGGACCATTCATATTCTGCTCAAATAATAATAACCACATAAGGTATTTGGTAAGAATTAATTTTAATCAAGATTATAATAATAACATAAATTACGCAATTATATATTATATATGATTACTTTAAAATTTCCACATGCACCCAAAAAAACTTATAAATTTCAACAAAAATACTTATATTCTCATGAATATTACAAAATTAATAATTCATACATATCTAGCTCACCACTTTATTCCACCAACATATCAAATTTGAACCTAAAATTACCAAATCTAAGTGTACATTGCATTGGGTGAAATCTTAAAACAAAGATGAGTTACAACTTCATACGAACTAACATTTGAATAAAATTATTAATTAAAGCATCTCAATCCACCAACATATCAAATTTCAAGTTCACATCACCAAACCTAATCTCTAAATTGCATTTAGCAAAATCTCCAACTAAATTAGATCAATAACCTCACACGAACACCACTTTTCAACAACATTATCAATTAAAACATTTCATTCCACCAACATATGAAATTTCAACTTCAAACTATCAAACCTCAACCATAAATCACATTTACCAAATTCTTGTAATGAATTAGAGCAATAACCTCACACAAATAGCACATTTCAACAACATTATCAATTAAACCATTTCATTCCAACAACATATCAAACTTTAACTTCAAACTAACAAACCTAAATCCTAAATCGCATTTACCCCAATCTTGAACCAAATTAAAGCAATAACCTCACACAAACACCACATTTCAATATAAATACGAACTAACTATGCAATTCTAACAATGTAATACAAAAATTTGTAGAAATTACAAGTAGTTTAGCTGGGAAAAAAAACCTCAAAGTGCTCTAAAAATCGGCAGCAGCGGGGCGGGGGGCGGTCGGCGGTGGCCTAGCTGTGCAGGGGACAGCGTCAAGCTGGCTTCGCGACTCTGTTCAAGTCTCGCTCTTTTTCTCTCTTCGAATGGGTGCAAATGAAACTAGAAAAATTCTGGTTCCATTTAATTGGGCTTGCGACGCAATGGCGACGGAATTTCTGTCGCCAGCCCGATTTTTAAAAAGAAAAAATTTATGCGACGGAATTTTTCCAAAATTTTTTTTTATTTTTTGGCGACGAAACTGTCAATTACGGCGATGGAATTTTTCATCTGTTGCCATATCTATCGCACAATCTAACTTTTTTCTAAAATTGTTCTTCAGTCGCCATTTTTGTTACCAAATCTGTCGTTAACTTTTTCCATCGCCGAATTCCGTCGTTATTTTGAACTTTTTTAGTAGTTTAATAAGCTATATTATCCCCTTCATCTGTAATGGAATTCACAAGAACACCAGAATTTTGAGTTTCACACCTCTTGTTAATCTTCTTTATTCACCACTTATACCCATTACAGGTGATCCTAGACATAGTCCTTATCTATTGAATTGGAAAGCTACTTAAGTATTTCAAATCATCAGCCACATGAGAGCTAGTGGGAAGATGCCTTGAAATATGAGAATTCACATAATGTGTTAGCCTAAGTGTGATTAAATTTTACATGCTCAAATGCAGTTCATATTGAAGGACACTTATATTTTCGTCAAAGCACTTTGGAAATCTTGCTTTATGAATTTCATAAGCGTTTCCATTCATAGATTCACATTCAATGCTAGCAATCTGATAGTGTTATCTGAAATACCACAAATTTTAAAATAGTGAAATGTATTTTAAAAAGTTTTGTAATGATAAAGAAGAAATTGAAGCTTACTTACTACTTATAAACTTGAACTTCATCACAATTAAACAACACATAGCTATGTTCTGGTTGAATTATTGAGTAGCAAGGTTGAATGTCTTGCTTTTTAGATGATGCACGACATTTAAGAGAGAAAATAGAAAGTCCTTTGTGCCTTCCATCAACGTCATCATTGTTCCTTAAGGCCCTATTTTCCCTCGTCTCAATACCATGTAAATATCTTGCACAGAAAGTTAAACATTCAGTTGCTATACCCCTCAGCAATGCGTCCCTTTGGATGATTTTTATTTCGAACACATCCTTTATAAGTTCTCAAATCCCTATAATAATTAAAATGACAAAACATGACTTTTATGTTTCTTAATGCTTAAAAAAGGGGGGAGAAGGAAGGGTCGTCCATATACCTTTTTGTAGGATACAACCAATGATGAATAATGGGACCAGTCACTTTCGCTTCATATGGTAGATGAACAATTAGGTGCACTATTATGTCTAAAAAGGAAGGCAAGAAAATGATTTCTAATTGACATAGTGTAACAATCACACGATCTTGCAAACTTTCGAAGTCTTGAGGTGTTGCAACCTTAGAACAGAGTTCCCTAAAGAAGTTGCTCAACTCAATCAAGGTAGCACCCAAATTCTTGTTTTGCATTTTTCTCACAACCAATGGCAAACATTGTTGTATTATGACATTGTGGTCATGGCTTTTTAAGCCATAAATTTTACCATCCACAATGCGCCTTTTGATATTTGCAGTGTAACTATCTGGTACTTTCACAGAAGCTAGTAAACTAATGAATTCCTCCCTTTATTTCGTGGCTAGCATGAAGCATGCTGGGCGTATATTTGTCTTTTTACACCCTCCTACTGGATGAAGATTAGGTCTTATGTTCAAATCTTTCAGGTCAAGACATGACTGCAAAGTGTCCTTTGTCTTCCCCTTAATGCCTAAATGTGTATGTAATACATTCTTAGAGATGTTCTTTTCCTCATACATCACATCCAAATCGTGATGTACGAGTAAATCCTCCTAATATAGTAGCTGAAAAAAATACTCTTCTTTTTCCAAGGTATCAATTTATCCCCTGACCTAATTTTATTTCTTTGGATAGTCTCTAGATGTTTTCCAAGGGTAACATCAAGTTCCTTCATCTTATCCATAAATTTAGACCCAAATTGTAATTTAGGAGAAGGCCTCATTTCTTACTCTCAATTAAAAGGCTTTCTTGCTATGACAAAATTCATGATCCCCTGATAAAAAGCGACGATGATGCATATAACACATTTTTCTACTTCTCTTTAAATAAAGGGAGCTTGTATCAACATTACAATATGGACATCCAAACTTCCCTTTAGTTTTTCAAGCTAACAAATTACTATATCCGAGAAAATCAGTGATGGTTGAAACTAAGGCCCTTTTTAAAATGAAGGCCTCATCGGTTAGTACATCGTAGACTTCTACACCTGGCTCCAATAATTTCAACAATTCATCAACCAAAGGTTCTAAATAAACATCAATATCATTTCCAAGCACCTTTGGACCAGGCATAGGCAATGTAAGAAAGGAATAAGGTTGCTTTATGCACAACCATGGAGGCAAGTAAGTCATTAACACAACTGGCCATATGCTATATTGGATGCTCATATCCCCAAATGGATTAAGCCCATCACCCATAAAACAAAGCCTTACATTTCATGAATCATTAACAAATCCTTAGTATTTATCATCAAATGCTTTCCAAACTTCAGCATCTAATGGATGCCTTAATTTACCATCCTTTATATGACCATCTGCATGCTATCTCATTAATGGAGTTGTCTTAGATGACATATAGAGTCTTTTATGCCTAGGTATCAACAAAAAGTAACATAAAATCTTCGATGGAATTAGTTTACCCGAAGCCAGCTACATCACCTTTCCATCGTCTATTGTTTTATACCTTGAAGCATTGCACTTAAGACATCAACTAAGTTCGAATTTGTCCTTCCAAAACAAAACACAATCATTGGCGCATGCATCAATCTTTTTATAGCCAAGATCAAACTAGTTAATAATTGTTTGCATCTTTTTAGAAGAGTTCAATAATGTTGAATCTTTAGAAAGAGCTCTTTTGAAGAGTTTACAAAGGCATCAAATGCTCTATCACTTACCCCATACAAACATTTAAGATGATACATTTCCACAATCAATGAGAGTTTACTGAATTCTTAATAGCCTGGATAAAGGGGTTATCCAGCATCTTCAATTAACTTAAGAAATGCCTTTACTTCTTCATTTGGGCCCGATGAACTATGAGTAGGCTCATGATGTTCAAAAGCATCATCAATCATCGCATCCATATCATGCTCAAATGATTCATGATTTTCATAAGTAAATTCATCATGTACCATCCATCGTTTTCATAAAGAGATGACCTCTCACCGTGTCTCTATCATAGTAGAAACATTTGCAGCAAAGTGCACATGCGCATGCAATTTTGTTATGAATGGCTGAAGTTGCAAACGTATGATCGAGAATGGCATCTAAACATTCCTTATAGTTGTCATTTATTCTCCTCAATTTAACCCAACTCTTATCCTTAAACACATCCATAATGACAATATCCTACATATCATCATTAAATTTACAAATTATTACATGGGGCTTTAATTAGATGACATAACCACACATATATAACATAAATAATGAACTACATATCATGAACTACATAACTACGTAAGTTTTAAAGTATGTGAGAACTAACTGGACTGTGGGAACATAAGTAAATGAAGTGATTAAGTGAAAGCAATGTTAACATCGAATAAAAATTATTCGAGCCTAAGGTATAATACCATGGACACGAGGAGATAATCTCACAACAAATATGCATGCAATTGTGATATACTACCTAGTTTTGGACCATCACACCAAAGGGACTACTGCTTGATTTTGGACCAATTTTAGAACCCATATTGATTCTATGTTTTTGCCAACAGGGAGCAAAACACCTTTTTCACATATATCCCATAGTAATCATTATTGTGATACAACAAATCGTAATGGGGTTGACATATACAAATTGGGTAACTCAAAAGGACATTAGATTAATCAAATAGGCAGCAAAAGAAAGTGACAAGAAATAGAATAATAAGTTGACTTTGCAATAGCTAACATGCATAAAAGCAATCACAACGAGGAGAATTAAATATAAAGGCTAAAGCAAGCCTAAGCACTGAGTTTCATTAAGGAACCATTTGCTTCTTTTAGCCTTGTTAGTTCTCAATTTCTGCCTTTTTGGCAAAACCTTGGTAGGCAAGGTCGTTGGTTTAGTGAATCTTGTGAAAATTAGTTATCTAATATGCTTCTACAATTCAAGAAGTTCATGTTGTCCTTATTTATGCTTTCCAAAAATCATAGTTACTGAGCATGGAAAGATATCTTGACAAAAAATTCTAAGTCCAAAATACGAAACTGGCTGATGTAGGGGACACTTCTGCTATTTTTCATAACAATAATCCCACAACCGAAGCAACCGCCATGCAATCCATTAGATCACAACTGCCAAAGCACGACGGCGGGCAAGTACACCCTACTTGTGTATGCCTTTTGCTTATGTCAATCAGAACTGGTGGAGTAAGACCTTGCTCGCATGCATTTGGGGCTGACCAAGTGGATCCCAAAACAAACAAATCTACCTAGTAGCCACCAGCTAGCTTACATGTTACAACCATAAAAGAAATGAATATTAGATCTCTCATAGGCAATTTAACAAGCATATGTGTGCAACTTAGAAATAGAGGATACCTAAGACAGAAGAGGAACCCCAAGACATGAAAAAGGGGTTTGACGGCTGAGAAGAAAACTAGACCCTCTGCAAAACCGCTCACAAACCACCACCCAAGACCCTCCCAACATCGTTCCTCTCCATATATTTAGATCCAGATAAGAAAAGCTTAAATTTTTTAGAAAGACGCATTGAAAGTGTGATTAAAGCTTGTGACGAACCTAGTGATGATGATTTTTGTTGTGTGGAATGTGAGAACCCACAAACTCACACACCCATCAATATTATCAATCAAAAGAAGCAAAATAAAGAGAGTGACTAAGAAGATGAAGATGGGAGTTTTGATTGATGATATTAAGGGGATGAAGAACGGAGAGTGAATAGGAAAAAGAAGAAGAAGAATTAAAGAAATTAACTAGCAAAGCAATTGAATAGCAAAAACAATACTTCAGAGATGAAGAGCAGGTAAATAGAGCAGAAGAATCCTAAATTTGACTGCTCTTCTTCCTCTTGCGTAGAGCCTCAATTCACAACGTCTCTAACCCTAACTTTCGAGCCCACTGTACTGGAGAGGGGGTACGAAGGCAACGACACCATCATCAACGGTGACAGAAGGTCAGGGTTAGAACATTGGATTGAACTAGAAATGCAAAAATAAAGAAAAACTTGCAAGGAAGACAATACCTGCGAAATTGAGAAATACGAACAACAACAACAACAATGGTGACTACAAATTGAGTGAACAACTTGCGTTATGGCATATTGAAAGATTATAGAATGACGTTATCAACAAGAAGTTTTAGCCTTGGCATTGACATTCGCGTTTCTCTAGTACGATGTTCATGCTTTTGGGTTTGAAGGGGTTGGGGAAGGGAATGTTGGGATAGTAATTGGCGGAAAAAAAGATTCCGATAATTATTCAAGTTTTTTTACCAACAAAAGTCTTCTTTAACTTGATATGTTGGTATTGTAATCACAATACTAACAGAATATTAGATTGTTGGTAATATATTAATAACAACAGCAAATTAATTGTCGTATGTTGGGAATATGGGGACTATTACTTCGCGCCCAAACTTCAAATTTTAATACCAACAAAAACTTCAATCTGTTGCTAATATGTATTTTTACCAACGGAAGCTATTTTATGTGACTAGACACATGTTGGTAAAACCAACTTTTATTGTAGTGATCGAAGCATACTCGTATATTGTGGACTAAATGCAAATTGCACATCCTCACCAAGTTTCAGGACTCTAAAACAAGGTGGATTAATGGAGCTTAACCTTTACCCTCGATCATTGTGCCAAAATTAATTGAGTACTAAGGGTTGAGTTACCTTGATATGGGATAGTGAGGTTTCAATACGAATGAGTCGCCCACAACTAGGTGACCTTGTCCAAACACTCTCCAATTTTTTAATTTTTTAATTTTTTTGGATTTTTCTTTATGAAAAACACAACGAAAGTATATACAACAATCAAACCTAAAACCAATGTGAATCCAAAACACCATCATTCTCAGCAATAGTGTCAATTTGTTAAAGATGATTTTTCGGTGGTGAGAAAAGGGAATGTCGTCATCTAAGAGGATGGAGGATTACTTAGTTTTGACTTGGTTATGAAGGGAATTAAGATGATTAACTACCTTAAATTACTCTAAAACGTGGGCCTAATCAACTAAACTAATAGTGATTCTAAGTTTTATTTAATAAAAATTAATCTAAACTAATCTACTAGTCTCAAACAAGTAATTAACACACAAAACACATAGAAAAGGGTGATCTTAAGGCTCAACATGACCCGTAGCACGACACAACTACCAACATTTCCCAACAATCCTCCATAGATCACCTCAAAAGAAAAATCTAACCTAAGATTGATGATTATCTGATCTAATAATAGGCAATAAAAGTGAAGAGAGAGAAGTGGACTAATGATTCACATCCATTTGGATTATACCAATAACCTCCTCACAACCTTTATTCATCAAAACGCATTGATTTGGGATGAGATTTGAGGTTTAAAAACAAAGCATTGTTGAGAGTTTAGGAGAGAGAAAATTAAATTAACACTATTATGAGAAGAACATTAAGGTAATGCCAAAATTAAGGCAAATGATTCAATTTCATTAATGGAGGTTTTTGAGTCTGCTGTGAACTACTAGAGAGAGGAAAGTTGCTAAAATTAAGATAAAACCTTAAAAAATATCTCCACCCCTTTTCATTAGCCTAATCACATTTTTTTATACAAGTAGTTCCGCACATTGGTAAGGGTATGCCACATAAGTTGTGCCAATTTTCTATCTCCTTACTTAAGTCAACGAACATCTGATGTGCTAAAAGATAGGGGGTTGCACGAGCAACCCGTGCCATTTCCTTGTTTCTTCTTTCTTGGTTGCTTCTGCCACTGGCACGGTCTGTATCTTCTTTGGCATGCTTGAGCTGCTTTTTGGCACGTTTTTATCCTTAGGCTTCTAAGTGGGTTAAAAATTGCTCCAAGGTCGAACTTTTTCACTTCTTAACCTACAAAACACAAAACACTAATAAATCATCACATTAATAGTTCTTTGTGAGCTAAAATCAAGCATAGGGAATGTCAAAAATGTATTAGTTAGGAACCAAACATCTGTCTTTACTTATTAGTCATACATTGGCAACTTCCCCCCTCTTTTGCATAAAAAAAGTATGTAAAATTTAGATAATATATTAAAAAATTTATAAAGTTTAATTAAAGCATTTCATTTTTCAAAAAAAAAATCCTTTGCTATTTGAAAAATATTTATTATTTTATGTCAATTTATGTTTATTAGTAACCCAATATATATATATATATATATCTATTAAAATTGTTCCACTTTATGTTTATTAGTATTTATGGCTCAAAGTTTGTAAGATTAGTCTCAGAGAACAATACCATGTTAGCATTGATGTATCTTTATGGAAAAGACCTATTATACAATTTTATGTAGAAAGAATTCAAATAACACTATTTATTGCATTTGGGAGATATTCGGCATTAGAATACACGATGTCTAACTATCAATTCATCCCCCAACCATATGTAATGGTTACACTTAATAGAGATAAGAAGAATATCATATAATGTGATAAAATTATACTCCATAGATAAATAATTTCCAAGATATTGTATACTTACCATACACCCTGTAGCAACAGCTAGCAAAACTTTTTTTATACAGGTAAATGATGGGCTTTCACTAGCTTTCTATCTTAGCTTACTAATCGGTCTAAGCTTATGCTTAGACGCACCAACCCACTACCTACTTCATGACTAAGAAGTTGTGGTGACCAGGGTTTGAGCCTAAGCTTTAAAAGTGGAAAGTAATAATCTCTCTACCTCAACTAAATCGGTTCGGTTCATAGCCAATAAAACTTACATGTGAGGCGCCTACCATTTGATGTGAGTTGTTGACCAAATGTGCCCTTGACTACGAAATTTGTTCAAAAATGCCACTAAGTTTGTTTTTGGCACTTAAGCACGCTATTGAACTAACTGTGTACTAAAATGCCACTATGGCTAGTTGTAGCTGATTAGGTAATTAAAAAAATATTTTTTTTATCGGTTTTATTTTGTGAAAGACTTTTTTAAAAAGTGAAAATAAAAGAGAACCCTATTATTGCTTCCCTTCAAATAGCCTACCCTCAAGCCTCTCACTAAGCCCTTCCCCTACTATATGGCTATCTCAACAATCCACTCAAAGCTACAAATCCTTGAAATTTTACAACATTATGAAGACATAGGAGGGAAGAGAGAGCTAAAGTAAGAAAGAGACCTAGAAGATGCAGCAGCACTTGAGAGGAATACTGAAATCAAATTTTAAGCCTTCTCCCCCTTCCCCTACTCTCCCATAAAATCGTACATTTGTTTCTTCTTCTCTAAAGATATCAGCTTGAAACAAGCTCACTTATCTCACTATTCACCTCTTGCCTTCAAAACCCATACCTATTTCTTTAAGCTCCCATGTGCATCTTTTTATTTGTCTTGGCTTTATGGGTTTTAAATTTTCTACAAGATTTCCCCTAGTTAGCTCTTGGAGAGCCAAATTTTAGATCTTTCATGATGAGCACTTCATTTATAAAGGAAGAAGGTTCAAGTAGTATGACAATTGCTCTCCCTTAAGTAAAGTCTCGAGTTTGAGTCTTGTGGATGAAGACAATCTATGATGGGAGAGTTCTATCCTTTATTAGGTCTACAGTAACTCAACTCTAGTGAAATGGAGGATCCAAAAACTAAAAAGAAAGGATGAAGTTTTAGAGTTGAACTTAATTAGGCCAACTGGGGTGGTAACCGAGTTGGTTACTAAGCGTAGAAGCAGCTGAGTGGTTATGCTAGTTGACTAAGCTGTAAAGTCTCTAGTGGCAAAAAATCCTCATATGCTTCTTTCACAATTAGAAGGCAAAGGCATAATCTATAAGCCTGCATAGGGCTTCGTCAAGTGGCAGAAGTAGACACTATTCGGTCTCACTTTAGTTTAGATCAAATGACAAACAAAATGCACATATCAATTTTGTAGCAATTTACTACAACAACAACAATAACTTCTAGTGTGGGTCCCACATGTGTGGGGGGTCTAAGGAGATCCAGATGTGAGTCGTCTTACCCTAGCCAATATCACCTCTCCAAAGAGGCTGGTTCCAATAAACCCACAAAAGATTAGAAAAAGAAATTTTGAAGTAGAACATCTTTTGATCAAACACTAAGGCAAGTAAACACTCAAATAGTAGTAAGTTTAAACAATAGATAGAATAGAGACAAGTGTTGTTAGGAAGTAGATGCAAGTAACACAGAAATTACGAATTCTCTTCCCCCCCCCCCCCATTTTGAATCTTTGGACAATTCACTATGAATCTTAATTCTAGGGTTTCATCAAACCATAAGCTTTGTGGTAGGGATTGAGTCTTTGAAGCAACATGCTCATCCACCGCTCTCCTCCCCCCTCCCCCCTGATAGAAAAATTGGGTTGAATGTGGTATAGGATAAACCAAGTAAATCATGAAAAGGAACACTTTCCTTAAGACTTATTTGTTGTACCACAAATAATCTTAGGGATAATCTACTTGGTAAAAACAAGTGTGTGTTTCAAGGTTATCTCAAAAGTTAATCGATGAGGGTGTTGTAGTCACTCACATTGATTTTTTGTGCCCGTGATTGTGATTTCACTCCTCCTTATATAGAGGAGTGATCATGCCTGAAGAGGTACCAAAAATGGATAAGGCGGTTAAATCTTGAAGAGGTACCATACTTATCCACCTTTTCACTAAAAGGATTGGATAAGGTGGCTAAACCTGAAAGGGCACCATGCTTATCCACCTTTTCGAATAAGCACTATAAAACCTCCCATTTTTAATTTATTCTTGGAAAATTCCAACAATCCCCCGCCTTTTCCAATATATAGAACAAACCTCCGCCATTCGAACAAACACATAATCACAACCGAGAACACAAGGAGATTTATGCATAAGAAAAGTATCTCGCAATTTGAACTTCCATTTAGTGAAATGTAATTTCAATTAATCTGAATGTAAATAGTAGTCCAATGTGCCTTGGTTTTCCATTATAGACATGACTATAAACCTTGGATAGTGTGGTCTTGCTATCACAAAGTATGGAGAGTGGCGACATTGGTTTGGCCATAAAGGCACTTCCAATATCAAATTCCGCAGCCACTCTGCCTCCTTGCTAGCTGCAGCCAAAGCTACAAACTCAGCAACCATGGTGGAGTCGGTTATGCAAGTTTGTTTCTTGGATGCCCAAGATACTACCCCTCCACCAAGCAAGTATATATAACCTGATGTAGAGGCATAGTCCTCTTTATCAGTTATCCAACTTGCATTTGAGTATCCTTCTAAGATCGAAGGATAACCTAAATAACACAGAACATAATCTTGAGTTTTCTTTAAGTATTTCAAAACTCGACGTATTGCATGCCAATGAAACTTACTAGGGTTACTAGTATATCGACTTAACTTCCCAATGGCAAATGTAATATCTGGCCTTGTGCTTGTCATGGCATACATCAAGCACCTTATAACCTTTGCATACTCAAATTGTGCGATAGGTCTCCCATTGTTTCGAGTCAACTTATAGGTTTGATCGAAAAGAGTGGCCACTGGAGAACAATCTTTGTAATTGTACCTCCCAAGCACTTTCTCAATATAATGAGATTGGGACAAGTGGATTCCATCCTTATTTCTAATGATCTTAATACCGAGTATAACATCGGCCTCTCCCATGTCTTTCATGGAGAACTTGAAAGACAGAAAACACTTGGTTTTCTCTATTTCCTCTAAGTCAGTGCCAAAAATTAGCATGTCATCAACATATAAGCATATAATCACACCTTTTCTATGTTCAAACTTAGAATATACACATTTGTCAGATTCATTGATACTAAACCCATAAGATAGCACTACTTCATCAAACTTTTGATGCCATTGTTTAGGTGCTTGTTTTAGGCCATACAATAATCTTATGAGTTTGCATACTTTGTTTTCTTGGCCTGGAACAACAAAACCTTCTGGTTGTTTCATGTACACCTCTTCCTCTAATTCACCATTTAAGAATGCTGTTTTCACATCCATTTCGTGAATTACTAGCCTTTGAATTCCAGCAAGAGCAATGAGAACTCTTATGGTTGTAATCCTAGCCACTGGTGCATATGTGTCAAAGTAGTCAATACCATATTTTTGGCTAAAACCCCTAATGACCAACCAGGCTTTGAACCTTTCTATAGTACCATCTACTTTCCTTTTTTCTTTTAAAGATCCACTTTGATGTGATAGGCTTACGTCTCGGGGGTAAATTAACTAAGACCCATGTGTTATTTTCCATGATTGAGACCATCTCATCTTGGACTGCTTCTTTCCAAACGGAAGCATCTTGAGATTCCATAGCCTCTTTAAATGAGTTAGGATCCGAATCAATGCTATAAACACAGGGTATTTCATTTTCAATGGAATCCCTTGTTCCCTCTATCAAATAGACAAAGATATCAGAACCAAAGGATTTCTCCTTTCTAATCCGTTTACTTCTTCTTACTTCCACTATGTCTCCTTGTTCTTGATCATTACTTGGAGTCATATTGGTTGGAATAAAATCATTTGGTTTAGGAATTGAACAGAATCTAGTTTCATCAAAAATGGCATCAATTGATTCTATCACGGTGTTAACCGTAAGAGAAGCATTTGGTTCTATAACCAAAAACCTATACGCTTTGCTATGTTCAGCATAGCCTATAAAGATGTACTCAATTCCTCTTTCCCCTAATTTTCTGTTCTTGGGTTCTGGCACTCTTACAATAGCCCTACACCCCTAAACTCTGACATAACTCAGGTTTGGCTTTTTCTTATTCCATAATTCATAAGGAGTAGTTGAATTCCTTTTATTAGGAACCCTATTTAGGATGTAGCATGCTGTAAGCATCACTTCACCCCAAAAGCCTTCACTTAAACCGGATTTAGAAAGCATAGCATTAATCATTTCAGTTAGTGTTCTATTTTTTCTTTCTGCCACACCATCTTGTTGTGGTGTATAAGGTGTTGTGACTTCATGGATTATACCAGTTGATTGGAAATAACTTGGATCATAGTATTCACCACCCCTATCCGATCTTAGTCTTTTAATAAAGGTTTCACAATACAACTCAGATTCATTCTTAAATATCCTAAACATGTCTAGTGCATCACTTTTAGCATGTAAAAGGTATAATTAGCAATATCTTGTAAAATCATCAATGAAAGTGACATAATATTTCTTCCAAGTGTTTTCTATCTTCCAAGTGCCTTTATGGCCAAAACCAATGTCGTCACTCTCCATACTTTGTGATAGCAAGACCACACTATCCAAGGTTTATAGTCATGTCTATAATGGAAAATCAAGGCACATCGGACTTAGACATGCCTATGTCCATCAGTTGATCAAAGATGGAGTGATCACAGTTAATTATGTGCAAACAAATGAGAATCTTGTAGATCCTTTAACTAAGGGTCTAGCAAGAGACTTGGTGTTGAGAACATCAAGGGGGATGTGACTTAAGCCCATATCTACAATTACTAGCAAGGAAGTCTCAACTTAATTCGTGGTATGACATTACGTTCTAAGTTCAATGAGTGACAACTTTGCATAGTGATTGGATGCACTAATATATTTTATCCCATGGTAAGAGTGCTTGAATACTGTAATGTTATAAGTAGTTGAGTTTTATACTCTTAATAGATCTTGATTGAATAGCTTGTATTACAGGAGCATATTTCTAAGGTCTACCTAAGTGAGTGTGAAGTATGGTTGCTTCAAATAGCAACAGGGCTTGGCTTGATGCACTCGTGATGGATATGGACACATGGCCGGATAATAGTGTCAAATTTTAAGTGTGTCATAAGATTTGTGTGTGAAATATATCCAATTAATCAAAGAGGATGAATAGTTCAAAGACTTGTCTACTATTTACATTCAGATTAATTGAAATTACATTTCACTAAATGGAAGTTCAGATCGCGAGATACTTCTCTTATGCATAAATCTCCTTGTGTTCTCGGTTGTGATTGTGTGTTTGTCGAAATGGTGGGGGTTTGTTCTATATCTTGGAAAAGGCGGGGGATTGTCGGAATTTTTCAAGAATAAATTAAAAATGGCAGGTTTTTATAGTGCTTATCCGAAAAGGCGGATAAGCATGGTGCCCTTTCAGGTTTATCCACCTTATCCAATCCTTTCGATGAAAATGTGGATAAGTATGGTGCCCTTTCAGGTTTAGCCACCTTATCCAATCATTTCAGTGAAAAGGTGGATAAGTATGATACCTCTTCAAGATTTAACCGCCCTATCCATTTTTGGTGCCTCTTCAGGCATGATCATTCCTCTATATAAGGAGGAATGAAATCACAATCACGGGCACAAAAAATCAATGTGAGTGGCTGCAGCACTCTCATCGATTAACTTTTGAGAGAAGCTTGAAACACACACTGGTTTTTACCAAGTAGATTATCCCTAAGATTATTTGTGGTACAACAAATAAGTCTTAAGGAAAGTGTTCCTTTTTACAATTTACTTGGTTTATCCTGTACCACATTCAACCCAACTTTTCTATCAATCTTAAGACTTATTTGAGATGGCGTCAATTCGTGAAATGACATCCAACTTTCAAAAGTTGGACAAATTCGAGGGTGTGGGCTTCCAGCGTTGGCAAAAGAAGATGCATTTCCTTCTTACAACTTTGAAGGTCGTGTATGTGCTCAACACTCCATACCCAATAGAGACGGAAAATGAGACTTTGGAGCAAGCCCGCCGAAGATCCAAGTTTGAGAACGATGACTACATTTGTAGAGGCCATATCTTGAATAGCATGTCGGACGCTTTGTTCGATGTCTATCAAGGCATGGAATCGGCAAAGGAATTATGGGAGGCGCTAGAGAACAAATACATGACAGAAGATGCCTCTAGCAAGAAGATGGTTGAAGGACGTTCTGTTCTCAATCAATTGCATGAAATTCAACGAATCCTAGGTCACACCCCCTTATCGAGGTGCTCATGCTTTTCTTTTTGTTTTCATATATAACTTCAAAAATAGTTTAAAAGTATATGAAAACCTACTGTAACCCGTTAATTTTCATCAAAGTGGTATTTGATACACATAACAAGTTCAATGGGACAAATAGGTCTAGAAATATTTCATAGTTCAGTGGCACTTTTTGTCAAGAACTCCATATGATGTTCATACAGCTAAAAAAAAACCAACACCCACAACCTAAGTGTCTTTGACACAATTGTTAGTAAGGTCACTTTGAATAAGGTGTCAATGTAAAATTCTGACAGTCAAATTCTAATAGTTATATGCTATAAAGAAATTATTATCGACCTCCAATAGCTTAAATTTGTCAAACAAAGAAGTGCTAACTACATAGGTAGAATATATACATTTATAAACACGAGTTACCAACAATATCATATCACAAGTTACAATTATATAAGCTTGACAGTCACCACAAGCTAACTCTAGCTTACTAGAATATAAACCTAACTCAAAAACTACATCATTGTACACCTGATATGAACATGGCCCATTAAGTAGATCAATTTAATTCAATTTTCAACACATATTAGTTAGGAGGGGGAAATACATTCAATAATATAATTTTAATATTAGAGAATCAAATACAGCTTTCTCTCAAATCACACAATTAAATTTGTAATTTTAATTTGCTTGAAGATAAAAGAAGAAGTAGCTAAAAATCAAACAGGGCGGAGCTACTTAAGAACGGGCCTCACAACAACCTAACCAAATGAATTACTTAAATCCTTGTAATCTGTCGCGCTGAACTAAATTCTTACATTTTTACTGATGGCCCAATGTAGTAATTACGAAAAAGGAGAAAAAGACACAGGCAATAATTAAATTTAAAGAATCCAACGCTATTTTCTTTAAATAAAGCAATTGTTAATATTGATGTCTCATGTTAACTATATTATTAACTTCGTTATTAATGCAATTATTATTTTTTTCACGATGTCTACCATATTATTTTACTAGCATAAAAAGTTAAATAATCTTATTACTTTTAAAATAATTTTTCACAATTTAATTAATTAAATTTAATGATTTGATTGCGAAAAAAATTTAATCTAATTAATTTCATCGTTGGCACATTAGGAGTGTTAATAAATTTGCAACTTTTATAGTATGGTACTTAAAAATCCTTAAAAACATAAATACATACTAGAAA
Organism: Selenicereus undatus; assembly: GCA_017589665.1. Classification (NCBI taxonomy): domain Eukaryota; kingdom Viridiplantae; phylum Streptophyta; class Magnoliopsida; order Caryophyllales; family Cactaceae; genus Selenicereus; species Selenicereus undatus. Next base: position 76,820,251 of record JACYFF010031958.1, on the reverse strand, counting down.
AAAAATTTCATGAATCGCACGAATTTTCGAAAACCACTGTAGCTGATAAATGCTGAATAAAATGATTGATTATTAAGAGTCCTACATATGAGATTAGGATTTGCTTTTATTAAATATATAGAATTAACTTCCAACGATATCGAAAGAAACAAGCAGCTAGCATTTCGCTTTAATTTTCATTAAGGAAGAGTAACTTTTGTTACATCAGACGATAGAGTTTTGTTGATTACACTACTTGGAGCCTGTTTTCTTTTATCGCTAAATAATCATCTACCAATCCTTCCTAATCCTTAGTGATCAACCCAAAAAATTTTGAACTCGTGCATCTTTACCAATCTTTCTCAATTCTTTCCAATTCTTATCATTTTTCCAATTTATTATTTAAAGAAAATTCAGCTCTTCCCGATTCATATCAATCCTCCCAAAAAATATCAATCCTCTGCAATTCTTGCTCTCAACTCTTACCAATTCTTTCCATTCTTTTCCTTTTCCCAATCCTTCTCTCAAATTTGATTCACCAACGAAAGGAATAGGCCCCTCCACTGTTTAAATGTCTGGCAGTCATATTAACTAAAACAAGATTGTCAAATGTTGTATGATATTTAATCTGTGACTTAATTCACTGCATTTTTTTTTTTTGTTTGGTTCATCAAACATGGCTGAATGGCGAGGTCGCCATCTCTCTGTGTATATATGGGTGTCATTTTTATTTTTTAATTTCTTTCAGTGCATCTCAATTGCCAAAAATAAATTCAGTAGAAATAAGTTAAAATGAATTCAAATAAGTTTAAACTCTATCTTCCCAAACTAAATTCTGCCGATTTGAGTTTTTAACGCACTTGGCTACATTTCACAGTGTCTCATGTAGAGTAGTGTCATCTCAAAGGCCAATATAAGCTCATTCGGTGGCAAATCTTGCACCGCCGATTGAAACACAAGGATTCCTTTTGGACAATGGAAAATGCTTTGGATTTGGAAAACGGTAATGAACAACTGGGGGAGGCCATTGCGTTTGAATTGAAAATGGAGACAAAGAAGGCATGTGTCTCATGACTATGCTCAACTTCTTCAGTTCATCAAATTCTCCCACCCCCCCCCCCCAAAAAATTACCCACACAAAAAAAGAAAAAACAATGCAGTCACTGTTGGCACGTAAACAATGTCTCCTTTTTATGAAATGTCCGATTACGATAAAACGATCAAATAAAACTAGGGACCCTGGATATTGAAAATAAAGAACCTTCAAATGTGCTAACATCCTTGACCCACACATCCAAACCCAAAGATGCTCACCAAAGGCTAAAAGAACCCAAGTAGGCCCAAATTAACAGTATTCGACTTCTAGTTGATATTCATTCCATATTTTCACCACCCTAGGGTGCTTAAAATTATTCAGTATATATATTAATTCTTCATTAAATAAGCTTTCTAATGACATAGTGTACACCTTTTTTGTTTTTGTTGGTGCGGAACAGGGGCTATGCCCCAAAAGGATTTTATTAGAATCTATCATGTCGGGGCCTGTAGGTGCCCCCACCATCTGCAAGTAGTACATCCTTTATCTCCATAGATGGAGATGAATAGAACACAGTTCCCGAAGCAATCCCAATCCCCATATTGGCTAACCTATCCGCTACTCGGTTGGCTTCTTGATAACAGTGTGAAATCTGAACCTCCCAATTGTTTCCCTCGATCAAGGCTTTGCGTTGGTGAAGTAAGCCAGTATGTTCCCGACACCAGCTCACCTTTTCTTTGAGCATGCCCACCACTACGATTGAGTCGAGCTGTACCCACAATTTGCGAATCCCCACTCGTTCAGCTAGTTTGAGCCCTTGTAGCATTGCCCGAATTTCCACTTTCATGGGCGAACATCTTCCCAAGTTTACCGAAAATCCTCCCTGCCACTCTCCCTCATCATTTCGTAGTACCCCGCCTGTTCCGGCCTGCCCAGGATTGCCCTTTGCAGAACCATCAGTATTAAGAATTGTCCAACCTCCTGGGGGTGGCTCCCATCTCACTGGTTCCACTGGCCTTGACGCTCCTCTTGCTCCATCAGATGAGGGCGCCGTGTCGTCAAGGGCTTTGATGATATCTTGAAACTTGGCTCCTAGGAACCGTCTTTTATCCACAATCTCGTCTTCCATTATCTCAAAGCAAGCTTTGCATCTCCATTTCCAGAGATACCATGTAGTAACTAGGAATTTAGTATGCCAGTGTGGGTCCTCATGCGAAACAATGGCATTGAGTTTAAACCATTCTTAAACCTCCAGTTGTCTCCCCACGGGTATAAAATTTTCTTGTTTCAAGCGCTGCCATACGCTTAGTGCCAGGGGGCATTGGCAGAATATGTGATCCAGATTCTCTGTCTCCGCTCCACATATTAAACAGTTGGAATGAGGAGCCATATGTCTCTTATATCTCACAGCATTAGTAAGTAACCTGTCATGCAAAACGAGCTAGGCAAAGAGTCTCACTCTCTGGGGCACCTTGGCTCGCCACACCCGTTGCCATTCTGAATCTTGTTGTGTGCATTGCTCACCCCATATACTTGCCAAGGCGGATTTGAGGCTGAATTTACCCGAATTATGCGTCGTCCAGTATAGGGTGTCCTCCACTCCTTCTGGCGCAACCTCGAATGAGGTGATACAATGAAGCACGTCTGGGTTGAGGTACTGGGTGATTTTGTCCCACTCCCAGCCTATGTCTGTCCTCCAATAGTCATGCACCTAGTGACCCTGTTCCTCTGCAGGTATCTCACAGATTGCTTGGAGATAAGGCCCTTGCCATTGATCCATTTGTGGGTCCAGAACCTGGTCCGACGTCCATCCCCGATGGATGCGGCCCAGTCCTTGCTTGGTTAAATGGATGTTTTCAAGAATACCCCGCCATGTGTTGGATGCTTGTCCTCATCTTGTCGTGTCCTCTATGTCCCTGCCCTTGCAATACTTTCCTTTAGAACCTTAGCCCATATTTTGTTGGGCTTTGTAGCCAGTCTCGAGCCCAATTTCATCAAGTAGGCTGAATTAAGCTGTTGCGTGTTTCTCAGTCCAAGCCCACCATTTTCCTTCTCTTTCGTTACCGTCTCCCAAGATACAAGGTGAGTTTTCTGTCCCAAAATTGTGCCACCCCAAAGGAACTTCCGTAGTTTTCTATCTAGTTCATCGCACACCGATCTTGGTATTTTTGTCGTTTGCATGGTGTATGCGGGAATCAAAGTGACTGTGGACTGTATAAGTGTCACATGTCCGGCCAACAAGAGACATTTAGTTTTCCAGACTGCAAGTTTTGGGTCCACACGTGCAATAACGTCTTAGTACGTTGCTCTGGTTACTCGACCATTGATCGCAGGAACCCCTAAATATTTGCCGAGGTCACCAGTTACTGGCATGCCCAACACGTTGCAAACTTGCTCCATGGTTGTGTCCCCCGTGTTTGGTGAGAAATAGATGGCCAACTTTTGGGAGCTAATTTTCTACACAGAGGTAAAGCAGAACCGATTCAGGCAGTCTTGAATCACACGTGCTTGGTCTAGCGTTGCCTTGGCAAAAAGTACCACGTCATCGGCAAACATAAGGTGGGAAATTTTAAGCACCCCACGACATGCTTGTAAGGCTTTCCATCTACCCATCCGATACTCGTTCTCAATGAGGTACGATAGGCATTCCATACATGCCACGAAGCGGTACGGTGATAAGGGATCACCCTAGCGTATCCCTCGAGAAGGTTGAAATGTTTCTGTGGGCTCTCCATTCCATAAGATATTCAAGGAGCACGACGAAATGCATCGCATGATTATGGATGTCATGTTCCTAGGTAGTTTCATACGTTCAAGAGCCTCCCGAATAAAGCTCCATCGCATTCGGTCATGCGCCTTCTCAAGGTCGAGTTTAATCGCCATCCAACCTTTCACTCCAGATTTTTTCCGCATTGAGTGTAAAAGCTCTTGCATGATAATTATGTTGTCACTTATTTGTCATCCCGAAACGAAGCTCGACTGCATTGGGGATGTCAACTCTAGGAGAATCCGTTTAAGCCTATTCACCATGCATTTGGTGATAAGTTTGTAAGTGATGTTACATAACCTAATTGGTCTGAACTGCGACACCATCTCTAGATTGTTGACCTTGGGGATTAGCATAACAAAGGTTTCATTTAGACCTACTGGAAGTTCCCCACCATTGAGGACCTTTAGTACCGTGTCGCACACATTGTCCCCCATTAGGCTCCAGTAGCGTTGGAAGCCATCCGGGCCCGATGCTTTGAGAGGACCTATATCTTGTAGAGCACTCAATACCTCCTTGCTTGTGTAATGCTCCTCAAGCCCCTGTATCAATGCAGCTGAGATTCCCGTAAAGCAGACATTTAGTTCTTCGCTCGATTGGGGACCTAGCACCGGCTCAGTGAATAGGATTTTAAAATGGTTGACCACTAAATTCTTCACATGGGTCGGGTCATGTAGCCATACAACATCCAACCCTTTCAATGCTTCGATATGATTAAACCTTCTTCGGATAATCGTAGAGGTATGGTAGTAAGTTGTATTGCGGTCGCCATCTCGTATCCTGTCCGTTTGGGACTTCTGGTGCCAAAGTGATTCAATTTGGGTCAAGGTATTGTCAAGCTCCTTACGGAGTTTCTCTTCGAGTTTTAAAAGGTGCCTCAGTCCTCCATTTGCTAGACTGCGTTGAACACCCTCAATTCTAGACCAGAGCTGTCGCTTCTTTTTGAAGAGGTTACCGAAAACCTCTTTATTCCAATGCGTGAGTTCGGTTGCTAGGTTGCTTAGGTTGGCCAAAAGATGGGCGTCTGAATTCCAAGTGTCTCGAAGAACCTCGTTAAATTTGTTGTGGGTGGTCCAACACACTTGAAATCAAAAGGGTTTATGGGTCTGGGTGATGTGCGAGAACCCCATCGAGGCTATCAACAGAGGAATGTGATTCGATTGAGTTTGCAACAAGTGGCGCACAGCTCCCTCTTGGGATTTCAATCTCCATACAATATTGCATAAGGCCCTGTCGAGACGGGCTTTCTTCATTATATGCCAATCCTGTCCCCTCGACCATGTAAATCTCTGACCTGAAAAACCCAAGTCGATAAGGCCATTATTTTCAATCCAGTGTTTGAACCGGGTACACCTCCGTAGCATTTCTGGGCCCCCATGGTTTCTTTCATTTAGACTAATGGTCTCATTAAAATCTCCTGCCAACAACCATGGGTTTGTGCACTGCGAGGCAAACTGTTGGAGCTCGAGCCATAATGTCTCGCTTAGATTAATGTGTGGACTTGCATAAACTACGGTTAGCACCCATGATATGCGACGACACTTTTTCACTTCCATTGTAATATACTGCTATCCACCTCGTCCGACTTCTATAGAACCCATGTACCTCCTTGGAAGCCTTGGGCTTCCATGCGAAAGCATCCCTCAAACCCAGTTCTATCACACACGCTTTGTGCTCTAGCACCAGCAATATGAGTCTCGAGGAGAGCTAGAATGGTCGGGCAGTGTAGTCGGATATGCTCCTTAAGCACATTCATGAATTTCGGGCTTCCAGCTCCCTGAACATTCCACACCAAAATTTTGATAGGGTGGGTTTCCACCTCCTCCTACCGTTGAGTATCCACGTTATAGTTTTGACTATTCATAATGAATCTAAAAATTCATGGATGCTATAACCTTGGTCTTAGCTTTGGTGGTCTCGGGCACCAAGAGATGCCCTCGTGAACCTTGTATTTTCATGAGCTCCCTCGCCTTGTGCAAGCAAAGTCCTAGCACAAGCCTGAATCATAGTCCCCCTTTCATGGGCTGGTAGGATCCTTGTAGTCCCATGTGTGAGCTCCCCTCTGGGCCTAGTATCCGGCGGTTCACCTGCTTCATTTTGCAGTTCAATCGTATACCCCGTCACTCCATCCTGCTCAAGCAGTATGATGTTGGAACGGGTTAGTGGAGCTACAGCTAGATTGGGTCGTTGATGGGGATTGGGCCGAACCTGACAGGAGTAGCTTGGCTTTTCTGGGTGAGCAACGTTTCTTCTTTCGCATTGAGGAGCCTGTTGGGCCAGAGTTCTATGGGCCCTATCTTGTGAGCGTTCTTAAGTGAAAGCTTCGGGAATGTTCTCCTTGTCAGTTTGAAATTCTGTCCCCACATGTCTTGCATCTCCTTCTAGATTTTCTTGTTGTAGATCCTTGGCCAAGATTTGGTTGTTGATTTCTGGGAAACTATTCTCCCTAGAATCATGCAAGTAATCCTCATCCATTGCATTTTCCGCATTAGCATTCAAATCAACCTCCGTCAGTGCCCGAAATCTCGACCCAAAACTTTGAGTTGCATTAGGTATCATCCTGGGATTGCCTGCCTGATGTGTTGCACTTTCCAAATTCTGTGGAATCCTGTTTGGCTCAGCTTCGTGACCAGACCGATTCGCCTATGACCGGTCAGCTCCTCTGTGTGGAGCTGGGTGTTGTGTTCGTGTGCTATGTCTTCTTACCAGCTTCTTAACTAACATACAATTGCCATAGGTGGCTTCTTCATGTGGCTTCCTACTCACGTTGACGGAAGATTCGGGCCTACCAGCTTGAGCTGTTTTAGGGTTTTCCGTTTGCTTGTCTGTAGGGCAGGTCTCCTCCTTGTGTCCCTACTTTCCACATTTGAAGCAAATCATTCGATTCCCTTCATACTAGATGCCCCAAATTCGTCCATTTAGTCTAAACTTAGACAATAATGGCTTGGTTAAATCTACTTCAACACATAATCTTGTATACTGGTCTCTTTCAACATTCGTTGTTGTACTATCAACCTTTAGGACCCGTCCAATTTTTTGACCAATTTTGTATAACATAAAGTTTTTGTTGAAGTACTCCACGCTTAACTTTGGAATGCGAACCCACGCAGTCAGTTTAGTAATTGTGTCCTCCTCCGGTACAAAGTTTGGCACTCATTCCCGAATCACCAGGTAATTGTCCCCTATCATCCAGGGTCCGTTTAACATGTCGTGTTCGTAATCTTCCATATTTGTGAAGCGGGTAACATAATAGGCGCATCCAATATCAATCAATAAGAAATCCCCCTTTAGAGCCCACTTGGTTTTAAGCCTCCTCTTCAGCTGTATGTAGCTGATACCTTTGTCCAACATTCGAATGATTAGTGCATTGCGCCACGGTTCCCGTAACATTCTCTTCTCTGCAGCTGTTAGCAGAATCGTTGGGCAAGTAGGATCTTCGTTCTCAGTGGGCTCATTGTCCTCGATGAGATCACCATTGTTTGCATCCACCCAGATTGGGTTATCCCGAGTATCAAAGGTTAAGTTAGGATTATTCCTTTGTAGCGTATCTCTGTAAGATGTGGCTTGTGTATTAGGGACAAGTTCCCCTGTATCCACGATTGTCTCAGCCACCCGAGGTGATCCTAGGTCCACGTCTTCAATCTCCTCCTGGCTATGCACATCCACCATTGTCATGTCGGTCCCTATGCGCTTCATCTTCTTCGTCAATCTGTCTAACTAGTCGTTCTCCTCTCTGGAGAGTTCTCTATCACCGTTTTCCATCAATATTTTGATATTATATGCTGTTTTTCTCTTGATTGGAAAACGACAGGAGAGGAGATTAGTATAACACTAATCCAATAAGCAAAGAAATATAAGTCAAACATTGGAGCTTACACTGATCCAAAAATTATGAAATTGGTTTCACTATAAATTAGACTCAATAAACTTTCACGAAAAAAATGAATCACTCAAAAAAAAGTCGGATGAGAAAGTCATGGCTGAAATAATTTGTACTTTCAACCTGACCCACAAACACGACGTGATTCGGGCCTGAACCAGCCAGGAATCGAGTCGGGCACCTAGAGGCACGATCCTAATCAGATTCTTTGTGTCTTTCTCTGCTTCTAAAATAGGTCTCAACTATTACAATTTTATCTAGATTGATGCAACCATCCACATTAAGCCTATTGAGAGTTGAATTGGGTCTCTTTCCCTTAAACCACCTCATGTTATCCCTTTAAGCACTATAAAAAAAAGGGTTACCCCTAAAGGTTGAACACATCAAAAAATTAGAGAGGAAACACATAGAGATAGAGAGAAATAGACTAAAAAACACTCCAAAAATTGGAGAGGACACACGGGAAACTTTGAGAGAATGCTGAGAAGCTCAGAAAAACCAACCACACTCTTCTTAAATCCATCCTCAAAACACTTTAATGCACAAGTCAAGGCTCGATATTCTTGATCACTGGACACTCAAGCATGTAACCCTAAGGGCGCCAATTTTTCAAACCATCCCTGCTTTCTTTTTCTCTGTTTTCTTTATTTTTCGTGTTCAGCAAATATGTAATCATTAATTAGTTTAGCCTCGCCCCCTGTAATTTTTTACATTATTTCCTCGGATTCCGCTAGATTAGCATTACATTATTGATTCTTGCAATTGATCCTAATATGTTGCATAATTGTCTGTTAGTGTAATTAGTTTTATTTGCCCGTATTGATTAGTAGAGGTCGTCGGTGATGACGGGCGGCATCCTAATGCATTCTATCATGACATCATACCTTTCGCTCAAAATCTAGATCCTCGGTTCTAGAATATGGATTTAGATTGTCCCCACTCTAGGAATTACTTGGGGGCCTCTCGAAAACCCTTTTAAAAAAAAGCCTTTTGTCCCTTTAGGTTTATAGTTCATTTTAGAAAGTAGACTTCGTGTGTAAGTCTTTCCTAAAAATTCATTGGAGACTCTATTAATTAAATTTATTGTTTTATTTATTTCCATATTTTTCAAATTGAACAGCTTAGGGTTCTCAGTCGTAACTATGGTTGAGCCAGAAAATTGGATGTTGTACTGATCTAGGAACCTAGTCGAGTTCCTAGACTATAGTACAGTCCAGTCTCTTGACTCAGTCAGAGAGACTGTTGGGCTACTAAGCTAGAAAACTGCACCCAGTAGTAGCACAGGATCTTGGCATGATCCTAGACCAAGGTTGTTGCCCAGTCTTCTGAGCAAGATAGCCTCCGTTCTGCTACAGTCTGATCCATAAAAAAAAATCAATCCAAGTACAAACTCAGCAAACGAGTCTAACCATTCATAGGGGAACCGCAAGTCATGGTCCTTACAATGACAACTCCACTAGGGACCTTTTTTTAAAAAAAAACATAGGGCGAGATTTGAAATTCAATTCAGGAAATTATTTTAGTTATACTTGCATTAAGCATTCTTGCATTAAAGTTACTGCTCTAGCAGGATTAGCAACGCCTCTAGGTTAAACCATATTATTACCTCTAGGGAAAATAGTTAGGTCACTCGATGGGTCAATTAGACTTCCAATTGAGCATGCAACTGTTTCACCTACTCATGACACACTTTCCTAGTCTACATGATGTGGGAAAGCAACCAATATGTTCTAGTGTTGCCATGCACCCCATGGAAGACGAATAACGCATTTGGGTTGTGATATGACTATTCTAAACCTTACCTAAACCAGTTGAATTAAACCCCCAACCTCTTCAATCTTATAACTGTTGAACCCAATTGATGAGAAGATGAAAATACTAATAGCTATGGTTGTTGATAAAGGATGGGCGAATTGAAGAAGGGAGGAGGTCGGTTAGTGTTTATGCACTTCAAGTAGGTCCGGCGGAGGATACTAATAAGCAATTTTGGGAGGATTTGGATATGGTCATTCAAGATGTACCCCATAGCGAGAAACTTTTCATAGGAGAAGATTTTAATGTCCATATTGGCGTAAAAGCATATGGGTATGATACGACTCACAAAGGTTTCGGTTATGGGGAGAGAAACAATGGAGGAGTTTCTATTTTGGAATTTGCGGTTACCAATAAACTTTAGTTTGTAAACTCTTTTTTTAATAAGAATGAAGACCACTTAGTGACCTTGTAAGAGCGGCTTTATAAAAACTCAAATTGATTACTTCCTGATTAGGATGAATAATAGGAGGTTCTGTAAGGATTGTAAGGTGATATCAAGTGAGTATTTAGGAACTCAACATAGGTTGCTATTGTTGGATGTAGAGGTCAAATACTCAAAAAGGAAGAAAAATAATGTTAGGCACCCTAGAGTTAAGCAATGGAATCCTACTAAGATAAAACACTATAAAGTTATCAGAGAGGATTACAGAGGAAGGAATTTGGAAGCAATTAAAGGATGTAGAGACAATGTGGGATGCAATGGTAGAATGTATCTGAAGGTCAGCTAAGAAAATCCTCAGTACATCTAAGAGAGGTGGTAACAAAAAGAAGGGAGCTTGGTGGTGGAACGAAGAGATAAAGGAGATAGTCAAGGAGAAAAAAAGATGTGTAAGCTGCTTTCATAAACAATGGAAAGGATGAAGATAAAGAGACTAGTAGAGTTAGATATTAGGCAGCAAAAAAAGGTAACCAAGAAAGTCGTTGTTGTAGCTAAGAGCATGGCTTATGATAGGTTATATCAAAAACTGGAGGCCATGGAAGTGAAGAAGATATCTTTAAGTTGGTGAGGGTAAGGGAGAGAAGAACTAGAGATTTGGGTGATGTGAGGTGCATTAAAGATGAATATGGTAAGATGTTGCCTAAGGAGGCAGAATTCAAAGAGAGATGGTAAAGGTACTTCTCCAAACTCCTCAATGGTGAAGTGTTGGAATCATTAGAGTAGGGAATGAGAGAGTAGTGAGAGACATCTCGATCCTTAATTTTGTAAACCTATCAGTAAGGATGAGATTAAAGATGTCCAACGGGAAGGCAGATGGATCAGACCAAATATTGGTGGAAGGGTGGATGTGTTTGGGTGAAGAGGGATTAAAGCGGCTAACAAAGCTTTTCAATATTATTTTTAGGACTGCTAAGATGCCCAGAGAGTGGAGGTTTAGTACAGTTATCCCATTGTGCCATAATAAAGATTATATTCAAGATTGTAATAATTAAAGGGGTATAAAACTCCTCAGTCACACTACGAAGTTATGGGAAAGAGTGATTGAGAGAAAGTTGTGGAATGATATTTTGATTTACAAAACTAATTTGGTTTTATGCTTGACAAGTCAACCACAAAGGTAATTTACCTCCTTAGAAGGCTCATGAGATTGTGTAGAGATAGAAACGTGGATATCCACACGGTGTTCATAGATCTGGAAAACGCTTATGATAGAGTTTCACGTAAAGTGTTAAAGAGTTGTTTGGAAAAGAAAGGAATGTCGCTTATTATATTCGAGCTACTAAGGATACGTATGAGAGAGGTAGAATGAGTGTTAGGACGTCGGGAGGGGTAACCAATGACTTCTTCATTAATATGGGTCTGCATCAAGGTTCTGCCTTGACCCCTTTTCTTTTCACTTTGGTTATGAATGAACTTACAAAAGCGATTCAAAATGAGTTACCATGGTGTACGTTATTTGTAGATGATGTTGTTCTTGTTGATGAGACCAGAGATGGAGTTAATGATAAACTAGAGTAATGGAGACATATACTAGAGTCTAGAGGTTTAGAGTAAGTAGATCGAAAATCGAATACCTACATTGTTGTTTCAGTGGTAAAGAAGAGGAGTAGGGAGCAGTCACCATTTATGGGATGACAATACCAAAGGTCGATCGAGAAGTTTAAATATCTAGGCTCGATCATCCAACAGAAGGGGATATTGATGAAGACATTAACCAGCGAATAAAAGTGGGTTGGCAAAAATTGAGGAATGCTTCAAGTGTGCTATGTGATAGGAGGATGCTTGTAGGATTAAAAGGCAAAGTATATCGTATGGTTGTTAGACCTGCTAGGTTGTATGGATCGGAGTGTTAGCCTATAAAAAAGACACAGGTTCAAAGGTTGATGGTAGTAGAGTTGAGGATGATTAGATAGATATGCAGCTATACGAGGGTAGATAGACTTAGGAATGAAGTAATTAGAGACAAAGTTAAAGTGGCTCCCATCAAGGATAAGATGAGAGAACCTAGACTCAGATGGTTTCTCCATGTGAACAGAAGGAGTGTGGAAGCTCCGATGAGGAGATACGAGATGATTAATATCCCTGAAGGTAGAAGAGGCAGGGGACAATCAAACAAGAGCTTGGACAGGGTGATAAGGGAGGACTTAAAAGTGGTAAGGTTTATAAAGGATATGGCTCAGGATAGGAGACTATGCTGGATAGGATTAAGGTCTTAGATCTCAAAGAGAGGGTCTCGTAGTTGCCATTTAGTTACACCTTTTTCCGTATGTCGTGTCTGTATGTAGGTAGTACATACATCTAGGAAGAGATATTATTTGTCTACCTCTATTTGTTAAGGTATAGTACTTTCCTGAGCTTTGTTGTATTTCTATTTTACGTAGTTATCGTCACTTGCTCTATTAATATTTCTTAGTCTACCACCTGCTGCATATTCTTTTTTTTCCTATAAAATGTTTTCACAAAATAATTTTTCTATAAAATGTTTTCACAAAATCCTTTATTATGGGTCTCTTAGAATCAACTTTTCCACAAGCAGGGACACCTACACAGGTAAGGTTGCCTACGTCTGGATCTCCCTATACCCCGCGAAAGCGGGATCTACACTGGGAGACGGTGTTTTTATTGTTGGGAGATCGGTTACAATTTGAAGAACAAAGATGATGTTGGGGGAATATGGCATGACTAGGTAGTAGATGAAGAAGAAAGAAATTTAGTAAAGTAGAGAAGGGGCTCGAGTCTAGGATAGAAAGAAGAGAGGGAAAAACATAAATGAAGAGAATGAGGTATCGGCTGCACCTAACAAATAGGTTATTTGATTTGGGTATGGGTCTAGTTAAGTTTGGGTCAAGTCATGTTTTGAGTTAACTGACATTTCAGGTCAGAACTTCGGTTCGGCGAAACCCATTTTTTATCAAATAAGCTTGTCATACAAAAGTAAGCAAATTTATAAAAAAATTCGAGTCAGGTATAGCTCAGTTCGGGTCAATTCATGTTTCGTGTCCACTTTCAGGTGAGCTTATTTTGGATGTAAGGTCGACTGTGGGTTCGAGTCATTTAGCTTGGGATTTTGGTAAGTTTTGTCAAGTTTAGTCTCAGTTGGGGTTCACGTGAGGTGTATGTGCAATAAAAAGAGGAGGAAGATTGAGATGGGAAGCATTAGGCCTCGGTAAGGTCTTTGGGCTGCTAGACAAAGATAAAAGAACAGGCCCTTAGTGAGCGTGAGAAGAGAAGGAGAAGGCACTGGGTGGGATGCTTAAATGTCGGGCTACACTTCTAGGTGAAGAAAAGAACAGGCTCACTGCTGGGAAAGGGGGAAGGGAGCTAAGAGCAGGAGGGGAACGCCATGCCATGAGCCCTAAATGGGCAAAGGGGAAGGAAATAGACTAGGCTCGAGTGAGACTGGCCAGTAGGGCCGAGCCGTGGGTTTGCTTTTTTTTCTTCTTCTCTTTTCCTTGATCTAACACTCTTTTGATTCAACACCCTTTTGATTCAATTTTTCCAAGAAATTTATTCATTCTCTCGAATTTTCCAAATCCCTATAAAATAAATAGAAACATATTAAAATTCTAATTTGATAATTTATTTTGGACAAATATTAGATAATAAAAGGGTATAAGATATATCATTTTTGGATTTAAAAAAATACCCCCAGACTTAGATTTTGCACGTCCTCAAGTAAAATGAAACTAAAAGCCCTAGAAAATGAAAATAAAATCCTGACTTACTTTTGTAGGGATCACGATTGCACTTATTATGTGCAACAAACCCTTTAAACGCCTAGGTTACCTTGGTGGACAAGTATAGTTTTAAGAGGGTTTGCAAAACATATACCCATAAAATCTGTAAAAAAAGAAAACAGAAAATACAAAATCACAAATATTTTTGGTTTTTTTCTTGTCAAAATATATATACAATACTAGAGAAAAACACACACATTCCAATCAACCATATAACTCAAGTAACCTAGACATCAGATCGCATATAAACATGATGTATATTGAAAGGTCCGCAAGCGCACGGTGGCATAATAGCAAATCAAGGTCGATCCCACAGAGACTAGGTTGATCTATTTAGGCTATGTTCCCTCAAGATATGCTAAGCGAATCAAAGTTTGATATTGAAACTTATTTAATCTAGTATCTAACCTAGTGGATAATCAGTCGATGATTTATACAAAACTATCTCCCGGTTCATGTACCAATCAAGCACTTCTTCCTCTAATGGTTGTTTTAAAACCGATAATCAAATTATCACAACCCTCTTTCAAGGTAAAGTAAAATATCTAAATCAAATCAATCATCAATTTTCATGGATTTCTCTATTAGTTTAGGTTCATTAGGCACACAATTATCAAATCAATGGTTTCTCAATCCGTAATTCTCTTTCAAGACATCATGCAATCAAGTCAAATCCTAGGATTCCGGTATTTGAGATTTCACTTTTCAATCCTTCATCCAAATACCCACAACATGCAAGAAAGTGATCAGGTTTCTCACAAGACAATAAACTTCTGGAATTCGATAAAACAATCGGACAATTCCGAAGCACCAAATGATATCAACACAAAATCAAGAAACTAACAAATGTTTGCATAAATCCAAAATCAAACAACAAAAATAATCAAAATTACAAAACAAAAATCTAAATTTAGAAAAGAGAAGAGAGGAGAAGAGAAAAGAAATGCTCAGCTAAGACCGCGCTTGAACCGTCGTGCAAACCCGGGATAGAATCGTTGCAAAATCTTCACTTCAACTCTCTCTCTCTCTCTCTCTCTCTCTCTCTATAATCCAGTCTAAACTCTAATCATAAGTAGAACGATATGGAGAATGGAATGATGGGATGTGGATGTTGAAATGAGGGTGAGAAGCACCCTTTTTATAGTGAAACTCCTGGAAGCCGAAAAGTCACGAGGTGTAATGGCATTAAAGTTGCCTCGAAGTTGAAAATCCACAAGAAAACAAAAAGTATTGGCAAAATGAAGCCACCACGGACTGACCGTGGTCAGCTTTAGCTCGACATTCTTCTGTTCGTTCATCCTTCCACAGGCATAGCAACTCAGGGGTGTCCGCGGGGAGTCAAAACACACTCATTTAGGATCAAAACAAGGGCAAAAAGGTCTAAAAAATCCTGCAAAACACATAAAACAACCATACGAGAGCTTAAAATGGGAAAAGGAGTATAAATTATAACATAAAGCACATAATTTTCCCTTAAAATGCAGCAAAAATGACCCCAAAATGATATACACTTTAAGCACTTAGCAAACTCCCCGTGCTTAAACTGTTGCTTGTCCTCAAGCAAACACTATAAAGAACCGACAAGGGGAGATGCATTTAGGACTCAAAATGGAAAGACCTCCTTAAAGTAGGCAAGTCACAGCATATCACAAGCAAGAATAGCAAGCAATGGCAACCCCAAGTAGTGGGCAAAACTTTTCAACATTAGAAGGGGGGGGGGGAAGGTTTTCGAAGAAGTATAAGACCACAAGCTTGATATCAAACTTGATCACCCCCAAAAAATATAAAGCATGTCATCCAAGCACATGAAATTGTAGAGCTAAATAGACCAATAGAACCTCATTTTGGGAAATGTGGATCACTCCCGCTCATGTGTTTGAAAAATATAATGTAGGTTCACTCAAGACTCTTTTCAATGATGCAATCTACCATATGCTTGCCAAGGCTCTTAAATTCTTCACCACTAAAATGCAATGTGCACAAGACAATCAAGAGAACTTTGATAGGTTTGTAACATGGGCTAGAAGGGTTCAGGGAAAGGAGTAGACAAATGAATTTAGGACAATGTGGAGCTAATTAGCCAAGTGACTAGGGAGCAACCAACAAAGTACTTAGAAACTAATAAGTTCACAAACACTCCAAACTCCAACAACATAATGAACATACCCCAATCAAGTAGGAAATGAGTTGATAAAGAAAGAACTCAAGCTATGTATGTATCCAACGCCAATCACTTAGTTTTTTTTTCTTTTGTTCTCTTTTTCTTGTCTTTTTGTTCTTTTCCTTTTTTCTAAATGATTTTCTCTTTTTTTTTCAACATACTTTTTTTTAGGGGAATGAAACAAGAATTTTAATTATTGAAAGGCATAGGATCACTAACTATCAACTCACAACCAAATACATATGTATACACAACCCAAACAAGAGTCCACAACTAAATGTTCAATATCATCAATCCCTCAAAAAACCAACATACAAAGCCATAAACTTAATTATTCCCAAATCCACCCACTACATAGATGAAGTGATGCTCCATAGACTTGGCATAAACGTAGGAATATGTGTTTGGCCAAGGGCTAAGATGAGCGGATCACAATAAAAATGGGCATAGGCTCAAAGGGGCTAGCAAAGGGGAAAAAACATGTAATATATTTAGCTATGTGGCTAAAATGGATAAATAAAGAAATGCCTTTATCATATCATCAACTATGCACATGCTAATGTGGTTTTGAACAAGAGTCTAGGCAAGTTCTAGAGATGCAACATGGAGGAGTCACACACATGACAGAAACATGAGACTAAATATAATAAATTAGTCCAAATAAGGCTCAAAATCTCATGGGGCATTTACCAAAGTCACATTAAGCTCATAAAATGACTTTGATGTAAAAACATTAGTGTTAAGGACTCCAAGGGATAAAAAACTTCTCAATCAAGACAATGGTCAAAACAAGAAGTATTCACAAAACCTTCAAAACGTTTAGCACCAAAAGGGATTACACATCAAAAGCTACTCGAACTCGTGAAAGCTATTTTGCCTAACAAACATATCATCGGAGGTTATCTCAAACCAATCCTCACCATCTCTATATGCAAATCTAAAATGCAAATCTAAAAATCAACTAAATGCAACAAACAAACAAAAAGAAACCTAAAACTATATGCTCTAACAAGAATGCAAACTAATAACTGAAATAGAAAACAGAGAAACTACCCTTCCCCCATTATTAGATAAAGGATTATTATTCAAAGAAAAGAAATGTAAAAGAAGAGAAAGGGAAAACAACAAAGAATAATCTCACCAGGTTAGGTGTTAGGCACACCTAAGCTAAGAGGCCTCGTAATAACCGGGGCACATGGAGCATCAACACTCCATCACGTTGTCAAGACTCGACCCTTTAAATCAAATTCCATCAATGCACATAGAAGCTTGTCAAACTCCTCAGCATGGAGTTTTCAAGCACGGCAATAAGAGAGCATGAAAACAATCACAACAAAGAAAGTTAGTGCTCTCTTCAACAAAGTAGAACCAATAGAAAAATCAAAAGAGAAAGCAAAGAAAGTGTTCCACATGATTTTTCTAGGCTTGTCCACTAGGAATTTGCAATACGGGTCAAGGGAGGCATCATACCCACAAAAGTATGTTAGGGAAAGAAAATTTTCATCATTTCCATCAAGCATATTAAACATGTTATCCTCATATTCCAAATCATTATTAGCATCACAAATCATAGGATTATCAATGGGCGCATCTAAAGAATACTCAGGGGAAATGGGGGGTTGTAAACACGTAGGGAAAACATGGGTATGATCAAGGGGATTAGGGAAAGCATAATTAAAACAAAGGCTAAAAGAATCCTCAAGCACACACTCATAATGACACCCCTCTAAAGGAGTGTTAACTAGATTATGCACCATATCAAAAGTATCTTCTGACGTATAATATGAATCACCCACGTCAAACTTAGCAATCAACCCAAAAGGCTCACCCACCTCAAGCCCCGTGCACTGAGCTAAAGGAAAGGATGAATCAAGTTGAGCATAGCATGCATAGAAAGGATATGAAATAATAATATGGTCAGAAGAACCACATAGCTCACACCAAAAAGAGCATAATACGATCTAGCATAAAATGCACAAGGATTAGGAAAAGAATTACCAAAGACACAACTAGCCTTCTCAAACTTAAATGAATCCCAAGCAATCCACTCAAGCAAATACCATGCCTCATAAACATTTTTACCATGAAAATCCCAATACTATAAAAGAGTACGGGTTTCACTATTCATACCCTCATCAACAATCTCTAAAATTTCCCATTTACCCAAACAATAAGCACATTGAGCAAGAAAGACATTTAAACGTTTAAAATACCTCCAAAATAATTCATGCTCGAACTGGAAAAAATGGAAAATTTCCATTGTTGTTTCTCAAATTTTAATTTATCTTTTTTTTTGGATTTTTTTTTCAAATAAAATAAAAGGCTTAGTCAAACCTATCGGGAAAAACTCAATATTCAACACTAGTCCCTAACAACAGCTCCGAAAACTTGATAGACCCGTAAGTGCACGGTGGCGTTGTAGCAAATCAAGGTCGATCCCACAGAGATTAGGTTGATCTATTTATGCCATGTTCCCTCAAGATATGCTAAGTGAATCAAAGTTTGATATTGAAACTGATTTAATCTAGTATCTAACCTAGCGGATAATCAATCGAGGATTTATACAAAACTAGCAATCTGCCAATTCATGTATCAATCAAGCACTTCTTCCTCTAATGGTTGTTTTAAAACCGATAATCAAATTATCACAACCCTTTTTCAAGTTAAATTCAAATACCTAAATCAAATCAATCATCAATTTTCATGGATTTCTCAATTAGTTTAGGTTCATTAGGCACACGATTATCAAATCAATGGTTTCTTAATTCGTAGACATCACGCAATCAAGTCAAATCCTAGGATTCCGGTATTTGACATTTCACCTTTCATTCCTTCATCCAAATACCCACAACATGCAAGAAAGTGATCAGGTTTCTCACAAGACAATAAACTTCTAGAATTCAATAAAACAATCCAATAATTCCGAAAGCACCAAATGATATCAACACAAGATCAAGAAACTAACAAATGTTTGTATAAATCCAAAATCAAACAACAAAGATAATCAAAATTACAAAACAAAAATCTAAATTTAGAAAAGAGAAGAGAAGAGAAGAGAAAAGAAATGCTCAGCCAAGATCGCACTTGAACCATCGTGCAAACCGGGGATGGAATCCTTGCAAAATCTTCACTTCAACTTTATCTCTCTCTCTCTCTCTCTCTCTCTCTCTCTCTCTCTCTCTCTCTAATCTAATCTAAACTCTAATCCTAAGTAGAATGATATAGAGAATGGAATGATGGGATGTGGATGTTGAAATAAGGGTGAGAAGCACCCTTTTTGTACTGAAACTCCTGGAAGCAGAACAGTCACGAGGTATAATAACATCAAAATTGCCTGGAAGTTGAAAAATTGTGAGAAAACAAAAAGTCTCGGCAAAATGAAGCCACCACGGACCGTGGCATCCACCACGGACCGACCGTGGTCAGCTCTAGCTCGACATTCTTCTATTCTTTCATCCTTCCACGGGCATAGCAACTCAGGGGTGTCCACGGGGAGTCAAAATACACTCATTTAGGATCAAAATAAGGGCAAAAAGGTCCAGAATCCTACAAAACACAGAGAATAACCATACCCGAGCGTAAAATGGAAAAAGGAGCATAGATTATAACATAAAGCACATAATTTTTCCTAAAAATGTAGCAAAAATGACCCTAAAATGATATACACTTTAAGCACTTATCATATATATCCCGAAACTCATAATCCCCACTGATAAGATCCAAACACAATCTTTTCATTCCACTTAAGAAATATGAACAAGCTCAATCGGTAGAACCTCACTTTAGAAATACATAAAACACTCCCGCTCATGTGTTTAAGATATAATAAGGTTCACTCAATTCATCTTCCAATCATACAACCTACCATAGCCTTGCTAAGATTCTCAATCCTTCACCACTCAAATGTAATATGCAATATGATAATCAAGAGAACTTTACAAGAGTTGTAACAGGCCTAAGGGTGAAGGCGAGAGAGGGACAATCGATTTGGGAAATGAGGAGCTAAAACCAAGTGACTAATGAGCAAACAAACACTTCCACCAACTATACCACACACTCTCCCAAAACTTGTGACAACTTAAGGCACGATCCTCAAAAGTAGCCATTGGAAATGATTTGAAATAATGAAACCTAAGTATATACAACAATCATACCAAACACTCTTAGTCACAACATTCATTTCTTCTGTTTTTTTTGTTGAGATTTTTCTAAATTTTTTCCAATCTTTCCAAAAGAAATTTGTTGCTCCTTTGTTTTTTCTCTTTTTTTCCCCCTATTTTAAAGATAAATGAATGAATGACATTTAAAACCAATACTCATTATGGTCACGCCAATACATCGCCTCACCACATAAAATATCCAAAATCAACCACCAACTACTTAATTGCCCAAAAGCTACCCAACATCTCACATTGAAGTGTTGCTCCAATAGACTTGGCTTAGGTATTAGGAAATATGTTTAGATCAAGTGTTAAAACGAAGGTTTACCACAAATGGAAATGATCAAGGCTCAAAAGGTTAGCATAGTGTAAAACACTCAATTCAAGGTGGCAACTCGGCTATATGGCTCACAGAACAAATGAATATCTCTATCATATTATCATAACACACATGCTAGATATGATTTTGAGGAGAATCAAAGCAAGATCTAGAGATGTAATTATGAAAGGCACACACACAAACGAAAAATATGAGAAGAAAATGATGAATTAGTCTTTAAGACATAAAATCTCATGGGTTCATCTACATAGTGAAGACATGTTGCTATCAAAAAAGGCTAGGAGTTAGGATTGGGGCATAAATATCACATTTTGGACTGAGCTATACGATGTACATTATATCTATATACAACCTATACTAAGCTATAAGAGAACATGGTCAACAAACATGGCACATATATTCCCCAAAAACAAAACAAAAATCTTTTAAACTTTTCAAAAATTTTCAGTTTTTCTTTCTTTTTCATTTTTTTAAAGCATTGCTCCCCCCCCCCCCCTAGTCCACATCTAAATCACACAATGCCCTCACTGGGATTGAAAAGAAACATAAAAACAACTAAAAATAAAAACAAATATACAAAAAGAAAATTAAGACTCAAAAGCAAAGAAAAAGACAAGACTCTAAAACTCAAATATACAAGCATATATACAAAAGAGAAGTAAAATAAAAAGTATCAAATATACAAGAAGAAAAATAAAAGAAGAAAAGAAAAATGACGGGAAAGAAATTCAATCAAACCAGGTCGAGTGTTGGATACACCCGAAGTAACTTAATAGCGCATCACTCATCAAAAACCAGCTTGCAGAGTATCAACCACTCCACATCTTCTGTGCTTAGCAACTCCAAAAACTGCTTCAATCTCTAACCATTCACCTTAAACTTGGCATCATTCTCAAGATCCTGTGTCTCAACCGCACATAGCCAAAAACATAAGAAACAACATAAGGGCCCACTGGGACCTCAATTAATTTCCTAGAAAAAGATGGAGCTTAAAGTCATATAAAAGAACTTTCATTCATAGGGTAATCTCTTTTCTAGGAATGTGTATATCATGAAACAGCTTAGCTCTTCCTTATAAGATCTAGCACCCTCATATGACTAAGCTCTAATCTTGTCTAGCTCACTGAATTGCAGACTTCTCTCCTCACTTGGCTTAGTCAAGTCATAGTTAAGCATCTTGATAGCCTAATAAGCTCTATGCTCAATCTCAATAGGGAACTGACAAGGCTTACCATAGACAATCCTATAAGGTGACATAGCCAAGAGAGTCTTGAAAGTTGTCGTATAAGCCAATAATGCATCTACAACCTTATAGGCACAATCCTTTTGGTTCCTACTCATAGTATTTTCAAGAATCTACCTAATTTTCCTATTGAACACTACTATCTCGCCACTAGTTTGAGGATGATATGGGATCGTAAGCCTATGGACTATAGAATACCTTCTCAATAAAGCATCGAAAGACCTGATAGTAAAGTGAGTACCTTGATCACTAATAGCTCGAGGCATACCAAAATCTAGCAAGAATGTTCTCCCTAAGGAATCTCACAACTGCTTTAGGATAATTGGTCTTAGTAGGGATGGCCTCTACCCACTTAGAAACGTAGTCCACAGCTAACATAACATACTCATTCCCAAAACAATATGGAAATGTTCCTATGAAGTCTATACCTAAAACATCAAAAATCTCCACCGTAATGGTGGAAATAAGTGGCATCATGCCTCTCCTTCTATTCAAACCCAACTACTGGCACCTAGGGTGATGCACAAAGCATCAATAGCAAGTTTGGTTTGCAACTTTGCAATAGATAACGCTTAGGATGAAATAAGTTATTTATTATGTTTCATCTAGTTTATGAGGCCCAAGTCATGCATACTAAGCCCTAAGCCAACTCTTGGCTACACCCTCATCCACACCAAGGTCCAAATCAACCCTCCTTGGTCAACTTGGTTACCATTCCAGCACATCACTCAGTTTTGTCTTAGCTTCTTACCACCCTATTAATGTCCAATTGGGGCAATATATGCTTCCTTGGAATCTTAGGAAGTTAACTTTAGGATCATGCAATAAAATCTCAAGTTAGGTTGCATCAACTCCCTAAAGTAGTACTAACTCATACAGTGCTAGTATTTATTGGAAAACTTGCTGAATTTGGGTCGTTATTAGCCTACCTAACAAAGCCCAAGTTTTTCTTGTTCCGTAAGATGTCTATTTTATCCCCATCAGATAAAATTAGGCATTGGATTTTAATATTAGGATAAATGGCCCAAATATGTGGGATGTGCACAAAATTTTAGTTTTAGAGCAATCTGGAATTTGGCCTTAATTAAGGAGGGTGCACTTATTATTTTTTAGACTACTTAGCATGGGGTGATTATACACTCACCCAGAAAGAAACTCCAAGGGGCAGCACTTCCATTGGTGGAGTAGAGCCTTCTAAAAGCTATCCAGAAGATGGAGAATGAATCCTAGAAAATACAACTCACCTTTGTTGTAATTATCTTAGTAATTGACTCATTATCCTAAGATAATTTGTAATCCCCCTATTGGTAAACATGCCTCACTATTGTAACAACTAATTTGCCCTATTTTAGGTATTTATAGACCCCAATACCTCCATGTAAACTAGGCTTGAAGTTGAACTATGAATGGAAAGGCATATGGCCATGTTCTCTCACTAAATTCCCTACATCTTTATTGTTTTAAATAAGAGTGGTGAGTAGAGTCTTTTCTTTAGAATTTTTCTTTGATGACTTAAGCCTAGAAGGTGAATTTGGTAGAAAGTTTTGAATCTTTCCTTTAGAGTTCTTCTTGGGTGGCTATGAGCCTTTAAAAGATGAGCTTGTTGAGAAGTGTTTTATCGATGTTTTAGATCATACTTTGGGTCAAAATTCATAATCTTATTGATTGTTTGAGATTGAATCCAAATGAAGCATCCTTGGTGTAATTATCGTCCTTGTTATCTTTGACCTCGGGACATTGGGGATCTCATTCCGTATCAAATTGGTATTAAAGCAAAGGGATCCTTCTGGTTGGAAAGCATCAAATCCATCCCTCTTGTGTTTGATTTACTTAGATTTCAATCTTTCCTTTCTACCATTTTACCTTTCTTTCTCCCTCTTTGAATCTATTATCTAGTCCACAAAGAACCCTAAAATAGCCCAATCACAATCCCCAACCCAAACACATCCCTAAATTTTATAACAAAAGTGAAAAACCGTCAAAAACACCAAACCAGAAATTTGACATTGGCACCCTGTGCCAAAATCTTGCACTTTGGAATTTTGGCTCAAAAATTTGGCACGCCCACCCCATGCCCACGGCGCAGGATTGTGCAACCTCTTCTTTAAATATTTCATACCCATGCCACCCCTAGCACACCTGTGCTTCCCCTAGTTCCATCATTTTCTCTCTATTAACCTTATAAAATATAAAATACTACCAACCATGGTCAATGAGATAGATAGGGCCATTGTCGAGCTTCAAGCTCAAGAAAGAAAGCTTAGCAAGCAAATTGCTCATATGGAAAAGGCCACAAAAGAGCCTCCTTGCTTTGATGGTATTAGTTTGGATCGCACCATCTATTTGAGGTGGGTTCAAACACTTGAAGATTATTTTGAGGCTAAAGAATGTTCCCATAAAGGGAGTTTCTTAATAGTTACTCAAAAACTCCAAGGTTATGCCTACTATTGGTTTAGATGCCTTAGGAGGGAGAGAGGTCTCTTCAAGGGAGAGAGATCTTACTTCGAGGTTATATTACCTACTGTCCCTCAATCTTTGTTGTCCCTCAATGTCACTCTGATCCTCTCCATTTTCTCAATTTCAGAATTGAGGTGAATATCACTAAGGAAGCTCTACTTTCATTTTCAATAAGCAAGTTAAGGAATGAGGCTATCTATGATGTGCTTCCTATGGATGCTTGGTATCTATTTTTTAGGAGACCATTAAAATTTGGCCCCAAGATTGTCTTTCATAAGAGACCTAATTTCCAAGTCCAAACTCTCACTCTCAGTCTCCTAAATTGTCCTCAACCTCAAACCCCATAAAAAGTGAAATCATTTGCACTTCCAAGCCAAATGTGAAACTCTCACCTTTGTTGGCACAAAGATCATTCAACTCATATGCCCTTGAAAGTGAGTCTCTACAAGTGAAGCTTCTGGATAATAAGGAAATCTCTCGTGGTTTAAGTTATGATAATTATATTAAGACTTTTAATAGTCTCATAAATGTTGGAAGGATTGTTTGTCCCATTGGAGTATCCACTAAAGGCTTTGACAACTCCTAGGTGTTTAAGAAGGGTGGTACTCTGAGCACAATGAGTTTTCCTAGGGATGCAACAAGTTGTCAAGATTGGCATCCTTGGGTTTCAATCACAAGGATTTGAGTGAAAATCCTTTCGAAGAAGGGGAGTTTGATGCATAAAGCATCGAGGGCAAGTTTAGTTTGCAACTTTGCAATAAATTACTTTAGAATGAAATAAGGTATTTATTATATTTCATCTACTTTACGACGACCAAGTGATGCATACCAAGCTGAAAGCCAAATCTTTGGGTACACTCTCATCCACACCAAAGTCCAAACCAACCCTCTTTGGTTAAGTTGGTCACCTTTCTAGCATATCACTTAATTTCAACTTGGCTTCTGACCACCTCATTAATGTCGAATTGGAGTAATCTATGCTTCTTTGGGAATCTTAGGGAGTTAACGTTAGGATCATACAATCAAATCCCAAGTTAGGTTGCATTTTGATTCCCTAAAATGACAAAAACCCCAACTCATACAGTGCTGGTTTTTATTGGAAAACTTCCTGAATTTGGGTTAACTTATTAGCCTACCTAATGAAGTCCAAACAAAGCGAGAGCAAGTTGTTCTGATTCCCTAAGATGTCTATTTTATCCCCGTCAGATAAAATTAGGAATTTGATTTCAATATTAGGACAAATGGCCCAAATATGTGGAATGTGCACAAAATTCTAATTTTGGATCAATCTGGAATTTGGCCTTAACCGAGGAGGGTATGGTTGTTATTTTTTAGACTAACTACCATAGGGTGATTATACACTTATCAAGAAAGACACTCAAAGGGGTGGCACCTACATTGGTAGAGTAGAGCCTTCTAAAAGCTCTCTAACAAATGGAGGATGAATCCTAGAAAATATAGTTCACCTTGGTTGTACTTATCACAGTAATTTGACTTATTGTCCTAAGATAATTTGTAATCTCCCTATTGTAGACTTGCCCCACTATTGTAACAGCCAATTTCCCCCATTTTGGGTATTTATCGACCCCAATACCTCCATATAAACCAAGCTTAAAGTTGAACTATGAATGGAAAGACATATGGCCATTTTCTCTCACTAAAATCTCTACATCTTTATCTCTTTAATTAAGAGTAGTGAGTAGAGTCTTTCTTTAGAATTTTTCTTCGGTGGCTTAAGCCTTTAAAAGGAGAATTTGGTGGAAAGTTTTAAATCTTTACTTTAGAGTTCTTCTTGGGTGGCTATGAGCCTTTTAAGGAGGAGCTTGGTAAGAAGTGTTTTATCTATCTTTTGGATCATACCTTGGGTCAAAACTCGCGATCTTATTGATTGTTTGAGATTGAATCCAAAAGAAGCATCCTTGGTGTGATTGTATTTCTTGTTGTCTTTGACCTTGGGAGATTGAGGATCCCATTTCCCATCATAGGGCAATTCTTGCAATATTCAAAAGCATCTCTAAAAAAGGTAGGCCAATAGAATCCACACTGAAGAACTTTGGCTACTGTCTTTTTCCCACTAAATTGTCTCCCTACATGCTTCGTCATGATAGAATGAAGTAACACACCTAATCTCATGGTCAGGAATACACCTTCTAGAGACTTGGTCAGAACAATAC
This sequence comes from Selenicereus undatus, assembly GCA_017589665.1. Classification (NCBI taxonomy): domain Eukaryota; kingdom Viridiplantae; phylum Streptophyta; class Magnoliopsida; order Caryophyllales; family Cactaceae; genus Selenicereus; species Selenicereus undatus. The sequence goes on along the minus strand of JACYFF010031958.1, from coordinate 76,794,063 downwards.
TTAAACAAGTAAGGGTCACCCCAAGTAAAGAATTTCACGAGATGAAAGAATCATCTCTATCATTCTAGCTCCAATATCAACATACCAAGGGTCAGGGTGGACTAGAAAAAATTGCTCATTAGGAAAGCACTCAGAAATATAGGACTCAGGCTCTCTACCACAAATTTTCCTGAACAAGTGGCCAGTAACTAGGTTCTCAGAACCTTTCTTATCTCTAATCTCGCAATCTAATTCTTGCAAAAGCAAGATCTATCTCATAAGTCTAGGCTTAGCATCCTTCTTAGACAAAAGGTGCTTAAGAGCAGAGTGATCAATATAGACAATGACATGAGACCTAATCAGGTAACGTCTAAACTTTTCAAAACCAAAAATCCCAGCCAAAAATTCTTTCTCAATGGCAGTGTAGTTTAGTTGCGCATCATTGAAAGTGTGACTAGTATAATAAATGACATAGCGATTCCTATCAATGCATTGTCCTAAAACAAACCCAACAGCATAATCAAATGCATCACACGCTAATTCAAAGGGTTCTCCCCAGATGGGAGGATGAAATACGGGAGTAGAGGTCAAGGCTTCTTTCAGCTTGGTGAATGCCACATGACACTCCTCAAAGAAGTGAAATGACATATCCTTAACGAAAAGGTTCATCAAAGGCTTGGCTATTTTGTTAAAGTCCTTAATGAAACGACAATAGACACCAACATGTCCAAGAATAGACATCACCTCTTTCACATAAGTGGGAGGGGGAAGATAAACAATTAAGTCAGCCTTAGCCTTATCAAATGTAATTCCATCCCTAGAAATAACATTACCTAATACTAACTCCTTTTTCACCATAAAGTGACATTTCTCTCAATTCAAAGTCAAAATTTTCTCCCTACGCCTTTTTAGCACTTTACTCAGATTAAACAAACAATCATTAAAGGAAGACCCAAACACAAAGAAGTTACCTATGAAAATTTCCATGTACTATTCAACTAAATCTGAGAAAATAGAAATCATGCACCTCTAAAAGGTAGCAAGATCATTACAGAGTCCTAAAGGCATTCTTCTAAAGGCATATGTACTAAAAGGACATGTCAATGTGGTCTTCTCCTAATCCTCGGGAGCAATAGAGATCTGAGTATAGCAAGATATTTATCTAAAAAGCAATAGAATGAATGTCCAACTAATCTCTCTAAAATCTGGTCAAGAAAAGTGTAACGCCCCCAAAATACTAATGACATGATTACTGATAATTGCAACGAAAGACTCAGTAAACGAAGGCGCTACCGCCGTCCTGATAAGGACGAGGCCCACTGAAACCATTTAATCTTGCAACTCGTGCTTACAATCACAAAATCTAGTAAACTGAAGTACTTCAAGACCAAAGTTCATAATAGTTCAACCATACCATGTACTAACTCACATTCCATACCATACAAGTACTTAACCCTAAGGTCGGTTCCAATATTCATGCTATGCTGAATCCACTGTGAGCATCTAACGACCTTCAAAAAGGCTTGCTAAAAGGAGGAATGAGGGATACTTCATCACCTAAAATGGAAAGCATGAAAACAATTCAAAAATATGAGCAAAACCTCAGTACATACATCCCTGTATAGTAAAATGACTATAGAAACACTGGTGATAGGTACCCGTCTTTGCAATTCATTTAGTTGGCAATAAAAATGAAAATGAAAGTAATATGAAATTGAATTACTCATTATTATATGGATGTGAACCCCTTGCACTGATATGAACTATACACAGGTGTACACCTATCAATCCGATCAAGAGTTGGCCTGAAGCCGCGCGGGTAAATGATGGGCTGACGCCCTATAGATGATAACTGACGGGGTCACAAGCTAAATGGCAAATCACTGTATAAACTGATTCATTGATAAACTCATTAAGAGTTGTAACTTGATAAACACGATCTGCTTTCTGAAGATACAGGCAATGGACGTACCTTGAGTCTTTTAAAAAAATGTTATCTAACTTGATACAAGTCAGCTGTTTCATAAATGTCAACTGACTTGAGACATATGTTCTGACTTGATAACACTTATGCATAACGGGGAACGATACCTAGGCCTCAACTCTGTTTCATAAATGTCATTGTAAGTATGTGTAGTTAGTCAATGATCCTTACTCGCATAATTGAGTAAGTAAAAGTATGCGTAATAGAAATTGAGTAATTAAATGGTATACAATTCACTTGCTTGCACAATGGAATTAGGGCAGAAATAGGATTTTTCTTCTCTCAGTCCATGGAAATACACGTCTAGTCTTTCCACATTTCTCAAACTAACCTTAAGATCTTTAGACGTCATCTTCTATAAGTACACAATCAGTTCATCTCCATAATGATAACAAGGTATACCAATCAAACTCGATTGAATGCCCAATGAATATGTTTCCAACAATACTATACATAACACATTCAATTGCTTACTGGTCTCAGTAAATTTAAAAGACAAGGGGCGATCTAAAGGGCAGAGAAATGCAACCACACCATGAACTCTTGCAAAGATATTTCTTTATTGGTTATAAAGGATAGGCATGTAAAATGAATGAATGAAAGGACGAGGATTTGTAATGAAAGAAGTAAGATATATAAATGTCCTGCATATACAAGACATGCAGTTTATTCAGGATGGTCATGATAGTAAAGTAAATGAACGGTGTTATGAAGTTGAGAGAGAGTATTAAGTAATGAAGGTGAAGAAATGCAAAAGGTTACCAAAGCGGCTTTTGAAAAGTCATACGGTATCCGTATGTTAGTAAAATGACGAAGATAAGGGTCAACACTATCAGAAGGAAAATTTTATTCATCTGATGTTTGAAAAGACAATACGTCAAGATGAAGGAGTCAATCTTATGACTGAATATGATGTCATCCATCAATACAACAATTTGCAATAAATGGAAGTCTTGGGTAGACATATAAACTTGAAAACTGCTGGCAAATGGAAATAACACAAATCATTGTTTATCATTACCAAACTAGACTGCACTAGAAAAGAAAGGATTGCCAAAATAACTTGAATAACGACATGTAGTCATGGCCATAGAGTAGTATGCCAGCATGACGTTACGGTGCTATAACAACACGAACAATATGGATACATTTATTGCTGAAAGGGCACTCGATGACTGGGTCTGAAGCAACCAAAGACTTTGCAAGCAATAAATGAATAGTGCCCAAATAGAAGCAAAGGGTTCAAGTAGATAACAGCAAAACTATGAACATAGTGATGACTGAGTTGTGAGCTGCAAGCAGAATGAGTCAAATATGCTTAGGAAAACAGCAAATCACATAGTAATGCACACCGGGAGTCATTATAGGCTCCATTATGGAAAAAAAGAATTAAACGACTGAGATTGTTAGGGTTTGAATCACCTATAAGAAAGGTTGCTCAGATGTGTTTGAAAAAGTCCCCACAGACCACATATGAAGTTTCCCATAAACACTCCATTACAAATAAAGAGAGTGTGAGCAGCAAAGAAATGATACCTCGGAACAATTCAAGATAACTAGGGCAGAAATAAGTTAATTACAGGAAGTAATGGGAGTATTGCTGATGTAAGGACTTAGTATCAAGACCAAATGATTCTAATACATGGCAGCTTAATCTTACTTGTACCACCCACATAATGCCAAATAGCACACCATAAGCTACAAATTGTTATCACCATACATAAGCACTCATTGTAGTGTTCTTCTCATAGTACCTCAACTCAAAGGTATTGCCCCACCAGGCATTTCCTCATCTAGAGGTTTACATCTGACTTAACATTGCATAAATCCCTTAAGAAGTTGCAAATGGCACCCCCACATCGACTTTAACAATCACTGTACTCAAGGTCAGGTATATTAATTCACCTCAATGAAACTCTCAAATTCTGGAGCGAAACGGACAGAGTTTCGCCTAAAAACTGGCTAAAACCCAGGCTTAAAGCCTTACAATTGATACCTGAAATGGAAAGAAACACTTCAATAGCTCAACGGCCACACGCCGAAGTTCATAACTCAACAGGTCACACACCCGAAGTGCACAATTACAAAAATTTAAACAAATACGAGAGATGAAACATATAATACAATTCCCAGATAATGAGAACATGCCTTTCTAACAGGTGACCCAAATGATTCCACATTCCACTTTGCTCATACTTGAATCTCATGATGTTACCAAATGATTGAGTCATCCAAATGACAATGGTTCCTCCATATATGCCCATACATATGAACTTATAGCCAACAAATCATTTAACTGGTCCAACATAACTCATACACACCTTGATAGCTAACTCATAAACACTTAATAGCTCACAGTGGCCCTTAAACCTTAGCTCTAATACCAAATCTGTAACGCCCCCAAAATACTAATAACATGATTACTGATAATTACAGCGAAAGACTCAGTAAACGAAGGCGCTACCGTCGTCCTGATAAGGACAAGGATCACTGAAACCATTTAATCTTGCAACTCGTGCTTACAATCACAAAATCTAGTAAACTGAAATACTTCAAGACCGAAGTCCATAATAGTTCAACCATACTACGTACTCACTCACATTCCATACCACACAAATACTTGACCCTAAGGTCGGTTCCAATATTCATGCTATGCTGAATCCACTGTAAGCATCTGAGGACCTTCAAAAAGGCTTGCTAAAAGGAGGAATGAGGGATACTTCATCACCTAAAATGGAAAACATGAAAACAAGAGTTTCATCACCTAAAATAAATAAAGAGTTTCATCTTTAAAACATAAATAAATAAATAAAGATGTTTTAAATAAATAAACATGTCTCATCTTCAAAACTTGATACTATCCAATATTGCTTCATCTCCCTTGTATTTCAACCCGATGTTTCTTATTAGCTTGATCTTCCATGTCTTCACAAACCCATTGTTAAGTATGCAATACATTTTTATTCGACCTTATATGATTGTCAACATTCCAGTGCTCTCGACCTTCACCATCTTTATTTCATGATCATAAGTTGCAGTTCATTTCGTTAAGAGCTGATTCCCACATCTACCTTGCATCTCATTTCTTTATAATAATACGCTTGTATAACTTATTCTGAATTCATCATATAATTCAACTGTCATTGGTGTGGGTGATTACAATTGTCATGATCCCCTTACTCTTCTTATTTTGAACTTCAACTCCCACACATATACCTTGCATGCTCATAAGTAAACTCTAGCTTTTCTATTCAATCTTATTATTGGACTTGAATTTGGTTTTATGTAAGCAAAGGCACGTTTCTCATATCACTTGTTCAATTTACTTATCCATTGGTACTTTGCTCTTCAATCTATTCATCTAGAGCAATCTATTCATCTATCCATTGTATTTTACCGGTTCAATCTATTGATCTATTTATGGCACTCGTAATTTTCACACCTACATTTTATATCCTCATAAGTAATCCTTATTTAATCTTATTATCGTACTTGACTTGGCTCCATACGAGCAAATGCATGTTTCCACTACAGCCTATTCAATCCATTTATCTATTCATTAGACCTTGCTTGTTTATCCAATCTATTTATCTATCCATTGCACATTGCTTGTCACATCTATCTATTACACTTATCTTGTTCCTTGTGGCTATAAAGTCATCTAGTTGAAGCTCAGTTGCTTGTCATCTTGTTTCCAATTCATCAGTTAAACCCGAATATAACCATCCCATCTTTCTCCTTGGTGGATTATTTATTGGAGCCTTTATGATCCATATTTATAAACCACAATTCTTGTGGCATTATATTTCAGAATTCATAATACACTTATGGTTATCTTTATTCTAACCGCCCCATGATAATCTCTTCTTTATTTGCCTTTTCTAGTCTCATTGTTCATTTTTTTTGTATGAAATAGTTTGCTCGGCTGAGAAATTCATCGCTCTTATCCCTAACCATGGTCATTTTTCTTCTGCCGGTTATCAACTGGGAGCAGATCCTTGAGTAGTCTGATGAGGGGAGATCATGTGATGAATTAGGAAAATCAAATGGTGACATTTTGATAAAGGTATAATCTGAAGCACTGTCTAATTATATTGGAGTGAGCCAGAAGAAACATTGAGTATAAGGTCAGAGCTACTCCAAGCAAGCATTAAGAGGGAAAATTCAAATACATGTCGAGGTGATACAAGGTCGACAAAACAGTTGTGCTGGCAAAACAAAGAAATGACCAATGTCTCATATGCGATATAAAGTATTTTGATGGGCTTATCTAGTCAAGGGTGTCAGGAGACTGGATATCAGCGATAATTGAGTCCTCATTACTTTGGGCTTTATGAGTCAGTAGTATAGAATACCTCCTTTGCAGTAACAAGGTTCTTTTCTTTCGAAGGGAATATCACTTTTGAAGCAAAGTAATTGAGTTCTTTGAGGCTATTGTGTGAAAAGTACCCAGATCTACTACTGAAACATGGGAATAAGAAGTTATACGATACGTACACCCTCAGTCAGTGTTCATTTGGCAAATTATACCCCTTCGGAGGGAAGCAATGGGAACCAATGACCCATGTGTTTTAAAGCAGCATTGCATATAGTTGACAAGTGTTATAAGTTTCGAGGACGAAACTCTTTAAGGGGGGAAGGCTGTAATAACCCAACTCTAACTCATATTTATTTATTTAAATCATCTTTATTTATTTCATTAATCATGTTTATTCATTGACTTTATCATGTTTATTGACCTAATCACTCATGGTTATTTGCTTAACCAAATCATGTTTATTAAATTCAATTACACTCAATTTATTTATTTAATTTAGAATTTTCACCTTCATTTATCACATTTAATCATCCCGGTTGGGAGATATTTCATTTTGGGTACCACTTTGCAACTCAAGTTTCATTGATTGATTGAGTAAGTAAAAGTATGCGTAACATAAATTGAGTAATTAAATGGTATACATAACTCGTGTATTTCAATATAACTTCAAAACTGAATTAATGAAAGTAAAATAGTCCACAATGAGATAAATGGTATTATAGAGAAAAAGGCCTTGATGGTGATAATTGAGAGAATGGTTACGACCTTTTCTAAAATAAGTTGTTGATACGAGTTTAAGGCTCGTTGATGTATATCTGGGTTTAAGATAACAGCGAGTACACTAGACTGGCTTGATAAATACATTTTATACAATCTGAATTGAGTAAGTAATATAGGTTTGAGGCCAAGAGAGGTATAACTGCAATAACTTGGTTTGATAAAGATGGTTTCTGCGTCATAACTCTCCCCAGTTCTCATATTTCATTCATAAATCCATTAGATGTACAATTCCACCCTAAATGAATCATTGACCTCAATAGAAGTTATTAAAGCTCATTAAACTTGGTATGTTCTTTGTACAATCCATAATTGACTCAAAGCTCATAGACAAGCTAAAAGCTCCATAAAAGTCTATGAATATTTATTTCCCACTATAAATGACTTGGCCCAAAATACACAAAATGAGTGCATGATCAATCTCACTTAATCGTTATTATTGCTCTTTATACAGTTACTCAAAATGCTTCCAAAAATCACCAAACTCACAATACTCAACCAAAATTCATGAGATCTTACAGGAAATTCAGAAATAATATGAAAAATCTACAATAAAAGTTTCAAAATTTTCCTCTAGGTATACACTGCATAGAAATTGTAATAACAATCTGATTTACACCCAAACAGGTTAGTTCACTTCAAAAATTCATAACTTTCATTCTAGACCTCAAATGGAGACCTAAAACCCTAATATGTAAAGACTAAGAAGTCTCCAAAAACTTTCATTTACAACTCAAAACATTATTCCCACAATAAGATTCCCAAAATGGGACTAAAACACAAGTGTATCAGTTTTGATCTCATTCTGTGCAGTTTTGGTAAAACGACCATAGCTTTTTCCACAGACCTTGGATTAAGGCGATTCAAGAGGCATCTGAAAGATAACACAATGAAATATCTACACACCAAAAATCATAATTTTTGGCTAGACCATGAAATTTATTTAAATCATGAAAGGCTTGCTAAAAGGAGGAATGAGGGATACTTCATCACCTAAAATGAAAAACATGAAAAAGGGAGATGAAAATAAGAGTTTTGAAGATGAAACTCTTTAAGGGGGGAAGGCTGTAATAACCCAACTCTAACTCATATTTATTTATTTAAATCACCTTTATTTATTTCATTAATCATGTTTATTCATTGACTTTATCATGTTTATTGACCTAATCACTCATGGTTATTTGCTTAACCAAATCATGTTTATTAAATTCAGTTACACTCAATTTATTTATTTACTTTAAAATTTCCACCTTCATTTATCATATTTAATCATCCCGGTTGGGAGATATTTCATTTTGGGTACCACTTTGCAACTCAAGTTTCATTGATTGATTAAATATCATGTGAATCGATATTAGGCCACGGTGAGTATAAATTAGTGATTAATTATTTTCTTATCTTCGCTAAAATTTAATTCTGAGTAATACAAATTTTTATTTTTGTAAAACAATCCAAATAATTTTTCAAGCCCCAATTTAGCCTTTTGGGCCCAAAACAAAAGCTCAAAACCTTACTAACTTTTGTTATTTCACTAATTACTCATTTTAGCACCTAATTTTAATTAGCAAAAAGCTAATTTTTGGATGGATAATTTTTAGCCACATGTAGCTATTAATTGGCAATTTATAAACAAAAATATTCAGCACAAATTCACAAACCCATCCCCCATTTTCTCTCTCTCCTTCACGCCAGCTGCCCCTTTGTGCCGCCAGTTCTGGTGGTTCCGGCCACCGCCCAGCTGCCCCGAGTTTCCCTTACTACTAGCTATCTTGTCCAATCCCTCAAATCACTCAAAACAGCCTCTTTCTCTCCCTAATTCAAGCCTAAAGTGAGGTATATCTTCAACCCTAACTTGTTTTATTTTGAATTTTTGGAGTTGTTTTGGTTGTGATTATTGTTTATATGATCAAATTGATATTTATTGTGCAATTTTTATTGAGTTTGGAGATGTTTGGAGTTATGGGTATTTGATCAAGAGCATGATTTCATGATTTTGTAATTGTTGAACTGCCACTGTCGAAAATTCTGGAAATTATAGGACTATTCAAAAATTCTAAACTTTTTACTGTAGCTTCTCTATATTATTTTACATTTTTTGGCAAAATTTCATGAAGCTTGGACGTGTAATCAATGAGTTATGGAATTTTGAAGAAATCTGCCCTGTTTTGGATACGAATTTAGTAATTATATATTAATGAAGTTGTTTAGAGTTTGGATATATATATGAGGCCTTAAATGATCTCTTTGTAACTGATTGTGGTGATGTAAAATTATTTCAAGTGAGGTTTATGTGAAAAAGGAAGAGAAAGTTAAATCAGTGAAGGGCTGAAATTTTAGAAAATTAGGGCTGACTTTGGGATTAAACTGGTAATGAATGGTCCAACCAGAAATTATGATTTTTGGTGTGTAGATAGTTCAGTGTGTTATCTTTCAAATGCCTCTTGAATCGCCTTAATCCAAGGTTTGTGGAAAAAGCTATGGTCGTTCTACCAAAACTGCATAGAATGAGATCAAAACTGATACACTTGTGTTTTAGTCCCATTTTGGGAATCGTATTATGGGAATAATATTTTGAGTTGTAAATGAAAGTTTTTGGGGACTTCTTAATATTTTCATAATTGGGTTTTAGGTCTCCATTTGAGATCTAGAATGAAAGTTATGAATTTTTGAATTGAACTGACCTGTTTGGGTGTAAATCAGTTTGTTATTACAATTTCTGTGCAGTGTATACTTAGAGAAAAATTCTGAGAATTTTATTATAGATTGGTCATATTATTTCTGAATTGCCTGTAAGATTTCATGAATTTTGGTTGAGTATTGTGAGTTTGGTGATTTTTGGAAGCATTTTGAGTAACTGTATAAAGAGCAATAATAACGATTAAGTGAGATTGATCATGCACTCATTTTGTGTATTTTGGGACAAGTCATTTATAGGGGGGAATAAATATTCATGGACTTTTATGGAGCTTTTAGCTTGTCTATGAGCTTTGAGTCAATTATGGATTGTACAAAGAACATACCAAGTTTAGTGAGCTTAATAACTTCTATTGAGGTCAATGATTCATTTGGGGTGGAATTATACATCTAATGGATTTGTGAATGAAATATGAGAACTGGGGAGAGTTATGACGCAGAAACCATCTTTATCAAACCAAGTTATTGCAGTTATACCTCTCTTGGCCTCAAACTTCTATTACTTACTCAATTCAGATTGTATCGAATGTATTTATCAAGCCAGTCTAGTGTACTCGCAGTTATCTTAAACCCAGCTATACATCAGCGAGCGTTAAACTCGTATCAGCAACTTATTTCAGAAAAGGCCATAACCATTCTCTCAATTATCACCATCAAGGCCTTTTCCTCTATAATACTATTTATATCATTGTGGACTATTTTACTTTCATCAATTCAGTTTTGAAGTTATATTGAAATACACGAGTTATGTATACCATTTAATTACTCAATTTCTGTTACGCATACTTTTACTTGCTCAATTATACGAGTAAGGATCGTTGACTAACTACACATACTTACAATGACATTTATGAAACAGAGTTGAGGCCTAGGTATCGTTCCCCGTTATGCATAAGTGTTATCAAGTCAGAATATATGTCTCAAGTCAGATGACATTTATGAAATAGCTGACTTGTATCTAGTTAGATAACATTATTTTTAAAGATTCAAGGTACGTCCATTGCCTGTATCTTGAGAAAGCAGATCATGTTTATCAAGTTACAACTCTTAATGAGTTTATCAATGAATCAGTTTATACAGTGATTTGACATTTAACTTGTGACCCCGTCAGTTATCATCTATAAGGCGTCAGCCCATCATTTACCCGCGCGGCTTCAGGCCAACTCTTGATCGGATTGGCAGGTGTACACTTATGTATAGATCATATCAGTGCAAGGGGTTCACATTCAGATAATAATGAGCAATTCAATTTCATATTACTTTCATTTTCATTTTTATTGCCAACTAAATGAATTGCAAAGACGGGTACCCATCACCAGTATTTCTATAGTCATTTTACTATACAGGGATGCATGTACTGAGTTTTTGCTCATATTTTCGAATTGTCAATAATGTATTGAATATTAGTGATTTGTCAACCACACTTGGTATATCCATATCTATATTTCCAGTTGGTGGATTTAGAGATGTTTCATCTGAAGACTATCAGGACTGTTTCTCCCCAAGAAACATTGATTTCAGATCAACCTAGTTCTAAGTGCTCAATCCATTTTCAAAACCACTATCATATGACCCCCAATAGAGTCCAAAGAATTAAAGACTCAGTGGATGCATTATAAGGGATTTGGTTGACCAAGTGTGTCCCCGTGGGGAACCTCAGGTTCATACAAAGAAGAAACACAGAACCTTACGGTTGTGTACTATGCACAGAGAGTTGCACAGAATCACTATCAAAATAGTGCCCTATACCTTGAACAAATGATTTATGGGATTAACTGTCAGCAGCAGATGTCTTTTCCAAGAATGATTTAAGGTTCGAACATCACAACTAAACTATGCAACCACAGTTTATCTTTTGCAAGAATACCCATTTATAGTAATTCTTGTTTGCATGTCTCATCTTCAAAACTTGATACTATCCAATATTGTTTCATCTCCCTTGTATTTCAACCCGATGTTTCTTATTAGCTTGATCTTCCATGTCTTCACAAACCCATTGTTAAGTATGCAATACATTTTTATTCGACCTTATATGATTGTCAACATTCTAGTGTTCTCGACCTTCACCATCTTTATTTCATGATCATAAGTTGCAGTTCATTTCGTTGAGAGCTGATTCCCACATCTACCTTGCATCTCATTTCTTTATATTAATACGCTTGTATAACTTATTCTGAATTCATCATATAATTCAACTGTCATTAGTGTGGGTGATAACAATTGTCATGATCCCCTTACTCTCCTTATTTTGAACTTCAACTCCCACACATATACCTTACATGCTCATAAGTAAACTCTAGCTTTTCTGTTCAATCTTATTATTGGACTTGAATTTGGTTTTATGTGAGCAAAGGTACGTTTCTCATATCACTTGTTCAATTTACTTATCCATTGGTACTTTGCTCTTCAATCTATTCATCTAGAACAATCTATTGATCTATCCATTGTATTTTACCGGTTCAATCTATTGATCTATTTATGGCACTCGCAATTTTCACACCTACATTTTATATCCTCATAAGTAATCCTTATTTAATCTTGAAAGATAACACACTGAACTATCTACACACCAAAAATCATAATTTTTGACTGGACCATTCATTACCAGTTTAATCCCAAAGTCAGCCCTAATTTCCTAAAATTTCAACCCTTCACTGATTTAACTTTCTCTTCCTTTTTCACATAAACCTCACTTGAAATAATTTCACATCACCACAATCAGATTCAAAGAGATCATTTAAGGCCTCATATATATATTCAAACTCTAAACAACTTCATTAATACATAATTACTAAATTCGTATCCAAAACAGGGCATATTTCTTCCAAATTCCATAACTCATTTATTACACGTCCGAGCTTCATGAAATTTTGCCACAAAATGCCAAATAATATAGAGAAGCTACAGTACAAATTTTAGAATTTTTGAACAGTCCTATAATTTCCAGAATTTTTGACAGTGGCAGTTCAACAATTACAAAATCATGAAATCATGCTCTTGATCAAATACCCATAACTCCAAACATCTCCAAACTCAATAAAAATTGCACAATAAATATCAATTTGATCATATAAACAATAATCACAACCAAAACAACCCCAAAAATTCAAAATAAAACAAGTTAGGGTTGAAGATATACCTCACTTTAGGCTTGAATTAGGGAGAGAAAGAGGCTGTTTTGAGTGATTTGAGGGATTGGACAAGATAGCTAGTAGTAAGGGGAACTCGGGGCAGCTGGGCGGTGGCCGAAAAAGTGGCCGGAACCACCAGAACTGGCGGTACAAAGGGGCAACAGCTGCTGCCCCTGTTCTGGCATGAAGGAGAGAGAGAAAATGGGGGATGGGTTTGTGAATTTGTGCTGAATATTTGTGTTTATAAATTGCCAATTAATAGCTACATGTGGCTCAAAATTATCCACCCAAAAATTAGCTTTTTACTAATTAAAATTAGGTGCTAAAATGAGTAATTAGTGAAATAACAAAAGTTAGTAAGGTTTTGGGCTTTTATTTTGGGCCCAAAAGGCTAAATTGGGGCTTAAAAAATTATTTGGATTGTTGAACAAAAATAAAAATTTGTATTTCTCATAATTAAATTTTAGCGAAGATAAGAAAATAATTAATCACTAATTTATACTCACCGAGACCTAATATCGATTCACCTGATATTTAATCAATCAATGAAACTTGAGTTGCAAAGTGGTACCCAAAATGAAATATCTCCCAACCGGGATGATTAAAAATGATAAATGAAGGTGGAAATTTTAAAGTAAATAAATAAATTGAGTATAATTGAATTTAATAAACATGATTTGTTTAAGTAAATAACCATGAGTGATTAGGTCAATAAACATGATAAAGTCAATAAATAAACATGATTAATGAAATAAATAAAGATGATTTAAATAGATAAATATGAGTTAGGGTTGGGTTATTGCAAAAAGGAAGGGGGAAATTGTCTTTTCTAGTGGCTGCATTTGATTTTCTATAATCAATGCAAACAAGCCACCTAGATTAGACTCGAGTATAAACTAGCTCATACTTATCATTCCTAATCACGATAATCCCAGTCTTCATAGGAACTAATCAAACAGGAATAACCCACTCACTATCAGAAATTGGATAAATAATCCCATGATCTAACCACTTAAGCACTTCCTTCCTAACTATTTCCTACAAGGTTGAGTTCAAATGCCTTAACGGTCATGGTAGTGCTTAGGATTATCCTCCAAATGGGTTCTGTGTTGCACAATCGAGGGACTAGTACCCTTGATATCCCCTAAATTCCAACCTATAGCTTTCTTGTTCTCTCTGAGTGAGGTAATCAATTTGTCCTCTTAGTCCCAGTCTAAGTCAAAAGCAATAATCACATATAAAGATTGATCGGGTCCCAAAAATGAATGTTTGAGAGAATTAAGAAGACATTTCAATTCAACAAAAGCAGGAGAAGCAACAGACTCATAAGCAGAAGCAATCAAACATTCAGTAGCAGAGCATAAGTTATGAAACTCAAACACATCATATTCAAGCTCATCATCAATTAGAAAAGACTCATACTCAGCAGCAAACTCATCATCAAACACTAAGTCCTCTAGCCAGTTAAGTGTAAAAGTCTTCATATCATCAAATCCAGAAGGTTGTCTTTGCAAATTAAAGATGTTCAACTCCAAGGTTATGTTACCAAAGGACAATCTCATCACGTCATTTCTGTAGTTAATGAGAGTATTCGCAATAACTAAGAAAGGACATCCTAGAATGACAAGGACCTGACTAACAGTGTTGGCTATCTTTTCAGCCTCAAACATAACAAAGTCCACTAGGTAAATGAATTCACCTACTTTAATTAGCACATTCTCTGCCACATCCCTAAGCAACCTAATCAATCTATCAGCTAGCTAATTGACCATTTTGGATGCTTCAGCTCATATAACTCTAGCCTCTCATACTTAGTGAATGTAATAAAATGACACTGCCCCTAAGTCAAGCAATGCTCTATGAATGAGTTGGTCCCCTGTGACTATAGAAATAATAGGGCAGTTGGGTCCTTATACTTCACAGTGATTTGATGAGAAATGATAAAACTAACACCAGAAGTTAAGAAAACCTTCTTAGGAACACTGGTGGCTCTCTTAGTGGTACACAGATCTTTCAAAAACTTAGCACAAGGAAGCATCTACTAAATAGCATCAAGCAAAGAAATGTTGATTTTGACTTAAGAGAAAGTCTCTCTTATCTTATCAACATGGGCTTGGTTTTTCTTTGTCAGCCTATGGAGAAAAGGAGGTACATGCTTATGAACTCGCTCAATAACAAAAGGTGAAGGAGAATCCTTAGCAGATGAAGAATCCACTGTATCAATAGAATCTTTCTCTTTAGACTTTTTTTTATCAGAAGATAGGTCAGAAGAAAGATGATCATTAAGAGAATCACTAGGGGCACCATCAGTTGTACCCCCTAACTTACTGGATGAACCAGTTCATAGATAAGAAGAACAGGAAGAAGGTGAATTTTGAAACAAAGTGTGAGGCTATCTATAGGTTTCTTTCAAATTTACCACTTGATTATCAATCTCTTGATCTGATCCAATAAATATAACTGGAATCACTTTCTTCACAACCATACTAGGGTTGGCTCTAGAAGAAGATGATGAATGATGACCCTTAGGATTAACGTTTGGCTAACTAGGAAAGGTCCTTGGCTCCCTGGTAGATAATGCTAATTAAAAAAATTGTTCAACCATCATTCTCATCATCTTTTTTACATTAGCACTACTTATCCTCTGCACATTACTATTAATTCTTTTCTCAATCTCACCAATGTCAATGTAACAAAGAGGCTGAATTTGAGTAACAAGAGGTGGAGGCCTAAGTGCGTAGACATACCTCGAAAAGTTAGGATGATTTCTCCACCCTGGGTTATACTAAGGGGGGAATGGGTCATTCTTGTGTATTTGATAGGCCATATATTCATTTGCTCCTGGCCAGTAGATAACTGATGAGCAAAACAAGGATGTGAACTCAGTATATGATCTAAGGCTTGATAGTGAGAACATGACACTATAGAAGTCTGAGAATTCTGAAGTCGCTGAACGGACAATGCATTCAACATATTCGCTTCCACCCCTAGCAAACCTAAATATGGACGGTCATTTCTAGTGGTTTCCCCCTAACACATGGAGCTGTGGTGCTCTTAGAAAGAAACTCACCCTAACACATGGACTCTAACATGGTTCGGGTTTGTTGGTCAAGTCCTTCATAAACAATTTAGCAAAGATGTGATTGTTCTAAACTACGATCAGGATACTGCGCCAACAAATTCTTAAACCTATCCAAGTATTTCCAAAGTGAATCACATTCTAATTGAACAAATTAATTGATTTCATTCCTTAACTTCATAGTCTTGGCATTAAGAAAATATTTTCTTGAGAACAACTTAACAAAGTCACCCCAAATAGAAATAGAATTAGTAGTCAAGCCATACATTCACTTTTTAGCAGCATCTATTGAAGTAAAAGGAATTAATTTCATTCAAACCACATTAATAGATATATTAAGGGAATGCATCATGGAGCATACTTTTTCATATTCCCTCAAAAACGAATATGCATCCTCTAAACCAGTCAATTTAAGAAGCATTTAAGTATAATAAGGTCTCAGTTTAAAAGTCACAATAGGTTTCGCAAGTTAAAGCATGTTGGCAAAGTGATTGTTGGAGGATTCAAAAAATATCACTTAAGGTCCTCTCTTGTGCCATTTCTTTCAATTCGGATTTCGACTTGGGTTCAAGTTTAGGGTCGGGTTTAATCCTAACAAGTCTTCTGCTCTCGTGGTCCCTAACCTAACCAATCATGCAATACCCACACCCACAAAAGTATTTTTGGCCTTTTCTTTTTTCTGATACTTTTATTTATTTTTTTTAAACACACAAAAACAAAAAATATCAAAACCTTAACACACACAAAAATAGAAAATATCAAAACCTAAAACAAAATACAAGCTAAAATAAAGTTAAACAGAAAACCAAACACCAAATTAAGAACAATTTGCACAAAAAATCAACAAAATCAAAGAGACCATAGACATACAACACCACCACCTTCCAATGTGGGTCCTGATTTCACAGAGTATGGGAGATTCAAATGTAAACAACCTTACCTCTACATGCATCCCTACTCGTAGAGAGGTTGATTCCAAGAAACCCACAAAAAAAAATTGTGAAAACATTTTATAGAAAAAGGACTTTGTGAAAACATTTTATAGAAACTAGGGCTGATTCCAAGAGAATATGGACATATTTTTTTCGACTTTTTTCTGACCCAAAATAGTGCAAAAACTTCAAAACAAAAAATATTTTGAGAAATTACAGAAATTCCAAAAACTCCATAAGAATTCATCTAGACTTTAAAAATCCGTAGAAAGCTAATAAAAATATCAAAAAAGAAAAATAAGCGTTGAATTAGTATAGAAAATTCAAAATAGAAAACAGAAAAAAACTTGCACTAGCTTTTTTTTTAAACTTTCTAGTTAGAACTGCACTATTCACACCTGTTGTATTATATTCTCATTTTTTTTTCTTTCAACATAGAATTAACCACTAAGTAATAAAAGCAAAAGTAACCAAAAATAAAATCAAAATATAAACTTCAAACTGATGAACGATAAATTCACCCATTTTACATGCCTCTTTCACCCACTTTTTGCTCGTATAATAACTTAATCTTTAGGATTTTTACTTGTTTTATTTATGTTTTGCAGGAAATAACTCCAAATCAAGCAAACGTCGCGAAAAGGGACGAATACGGGACGAAACGAAGAAAAGCAGCGAAAACCGACGAGAACCGGCAAAACCGGGGGACCACCACCGTGCCACCAGTGAAGTGGCACGGTGAGGCCGTGCCACATGGCACGGTCGTGCCACCATGGCACGGTGGGACCGTGCCACATGGCACGGTCGTGCCTCCCGGGGTTTCGTCCGGTTTCGCGATTTCTTCTATTTATGGCCCGAAGGGGCGTTTTTGCTTGGGGGTCGCTCGG
The DNA here is from genome assembly GCA_017589665.1 of Selenicereus undatus. Lineage (NCBI taxonomy): Eukaryota > Viridiplantae > Streptophyta > Magnoliopsida > Caryophyllales > Cactaceae > Selenicereus > Selenicereus undatus. The sequence goes on along the minus strand of JACYFF010031958.1, from coordinate 76,776,282 downwards.
GGGTTCTTCCAGGCGATTTTTTAGGGTAGTTTAGTTTAGGTTTTAGCCAATAAAAACTCCATTGGGAGGATTAGATTAGGGTTGTATTGGATTGTTCTTGGATTCAAACAATTGGATTTGAAGTTCCTTCCATCAATCTATAAGCCTTCTTCTCTCTTTCTCCACTTATTTCAATTTGGTCATTGTTTGTTCTTATTTTGATTATTTTAGTTTAGATTGTGTTCAGTTTATTTGTTTGGTTTCCATTGTTAATTTATGTTATTTAGTTGTTTAGATTCGTTTTATTTCATTCTCTTTGTTTTGTTCTTCGTGTTCTTGCACTTGTTTGTTAGTTTAGGTTTTGTTGTGTTTGTGATGTTTAGTTGTTAGATTTTGTGGGCTTGGATTGTGATTAGCTTCTTGATGGCTAATTAGTCTTGTATGTGGCCTAACCATACCCAATCTATGCCTAGAACCTAGAGTTTTTCCTCACGCCCGCCAAGTGTTCGATGAAATGCTTGAGAGAGCTTTCATCCATATTTTTGGGCGATTGACTTATGCTGAGAGGTGAGGTCAATTAGCTAGTGTGGGAGAGGGAATAGCTGAGTTCGGGACACGAAAGTAGTATCCGAATCGAGTTAGGTCCAGGGTTGCTAGTTTTGTGGTCTAATTCGACTAACCCCACGAAAGTAGGTGGTTACGCGAATTAAACTAGCTCATGACCCTTGAGAGAGGGCTTGGGTGGTCTCTGATGGTGCAACCGACCATCTCTAGTTCGTGATGTAGTTTGGGTAGGTTAGGACTCGTCTTGATTAACTGGTTCATCACTTGGTGAAATCATAAACCCAAGTCCCTTTTTGTTTGTTTGTTTTAGTAGTTTAGTCCTTCTTCCTTCACCTTCGATCCTGCCTAGATTGAGACGCTTTAGTTAGCCTCGGTAGTTGGAAACACAACTCCCTGCGGACGACACCCCAAGTACTCAACGATACACCTTGCACTTGGGGTTTATAAATATTAAAACTTTTTCTGTAACACAAACAAAAACAAAAACAAAAACACAAGAAATCTAAACTAAAAACAACTAAAACTAAATAACACTCACTAAAATCAAAACTAAAAAGACACTATTAAGACTTAATCAACCAATACAAGACTCGATTTGATAATACTCATAACTTAATTTCACAAATTCCATCCCTAGCAACAACATCAAAAACTTGTTATGATTTTCCACAAACGAACGGTTTATCCCTGTCGTATTTGAGGGTGTTGATCCATAGAGATGGGTTACGTCAAATGGTTACAATAACTACTCTTGACATAAAAATGGTTACGCCACCAATTAGCTACTTTAATAACCCATACTTAACGTCAAATAATGTTACTGGTTAAACAAAATCTATCAAACAAGCTCCTTTACACACATGAGTTTAGTGAAATTTGCCGTACGATTCCATTGTTTTAATCTCAACAAAACTAGGCAAGCAGAGCAAAGCATAAGCAAAGCAACACTTTAGCTTCAATACACGACAAGACTCGGCAAGCTCAAATGAAACTACATATTGAAAAACCTCATTACCTCCAAGGGAATCCAACCCCTAACCCATAACAAAAACTAAGAATCAAGCCTCGAGATTGAGCAAATGGGAGCAAGAACCACTTGAATTATGAAGTTGTAAAGCACGGTTCGAATCAAGGACACAGCACAGTAATAAACACAATCCAAGATCAAGCAAGAATTTGAATTTGACTAAGCCTTGAGATTGAGCAAATGGGAGCAAGAACCACTTGAATTATGAAATTGTAAAGCACGGTTCGAATCAAGGACACAGCACAGTAATAAACACAATCCAAGATCAAGCAAGAATTCGAATTTGACTAAGCACAAATGCACACCCAAGACCCGAATTGGGGTCTAAATTGAAAAGGCACACAGTTGAAACTAAAGTAGGAGAATGCAACAACACTCAAATTCGAGCCAAAACTTGTGCAAAACGAAAGTCAATCTCGATTCCACTAGATTCGTCAAACTCAAACTTAATTCATGAATTTGACAGATGAAAGGCAATGGATGTGGAAAGCAAACAGAGAAATTTGAAAACGAAAAAAAAAAAACCTGAACTCTACTCTATCTTTTTCTCATCTGAATAGGTTTTGGTTGCTTCGAATTTGTAGCTAAAAATCCGCAGCCGCTTCAGTCCCTATCAATTCTTGAATTAAATCCTCAATCTCTTCAATCTTGTAACCATCGAACCCAATTGATAAGAAAGATGAAGACACTAACGGCTGTGGTTGATGATGAAGAATGGGCAAATTGAAGAAGGAAGGAGGTCAATTACAATTATAGAAGAAAGATGATGATGGGGAATGATGGTGTGGCTGGGTAGTAGATGAAGAAGAACGAAATTAATGAAGCAAAGGAGAGGCTCGACTCTGGAATAGAAAGAAGAGAGAGAAAAAAATAAAGGGAGAGGAGGAGGTGTCGGTTGAGGTTCATATGTCACACACGTGTGATGAGGAGAAGTGAGTCATGTGCGGTGCATATGATGAGCAGAGGAGGAAGGAGCTAAGAGCAAGTTCAATGGTGAGCTATTTTTTGACTCATTAGATGGATCCTACTACTGCTACATCAATTCTCTCTTCAATTTTTTACCTCACAATCCTCTCTCTCTTCAATGGAAGGCTCACCACTTTTGCTCACCAAATAAAATAATACATATGGACCCCACACCTAATCATATTAATTTGTTTTAGTTTTTTTTAGCTTGGTAGGTTATTTGGGTTAATTATTTATAAGAAAAATAATTTGAACATAATAATTTGGTAACACAACAAATTGGAGGCGATATTATTGTTTTTACGAACAGTACAAGAGTTTGAATAACAAAATGAACACATGCATAAAATATAGTAAGTACAATAGTTCAATAAATAAATAAAAATATACATTGGTTGACATGAAACAAAATAAAAATTACAATACGTGAACAATTTAAACGTGACTTAAATATGATGATGAATGAGGACTAGTATTTTTGTTAGGAAGAAAGTTACCTGTCTTGCGTTTTTTGTTTTTTGGTTGGTTATTTGGGTTCTATTTTATCAGGGAAAAAATAATGTGTACATAATAATTATCAAATATAACTAATGAAAAAAAGGAAACACACAAGAGTTTCAATGAAAAAAGAAATTCACACATGCTTGAAATTAGCAATAACAAGAGTCCAAGATTGAATTAAACATAAGATACATTGGTTGACATGATATGGAAAAAAGATTACAATAGTTTAACAATATTACAAAAATAACAATATGAAGATGAATGAACTATCCTCTCTGTCGTCGACTCCAATTTCGTTTCCATATTTCGTCAATCAAGTCCGCTTGGAGAGCTAAATGTGTTTTGGAGCTACAAACTTGGCATGATCGTTCAAAATACGTCTCATAGCATGGATGGTGGTCGTGGTTAACAATCGGCTCCGGGACAGTTCCCTCAACAACGTCGTAGTCAAATGCAAGCTCGTAGTTATCTCGCTCGTCCTCGACAATCATGTTATGAAGTATCACACATGCTCTCATAATAATACCAATTTTTGTTTGATCCATGAGACGAGCGGAGCCACGTACAATGGCAAATCGAGATTGTAACACCCCGAAGGCTCGCTCAGCGTCCTCCTTACTGATTATTGACGTTCTGCGAATAGTTTTTTCTTCGAACCTTGGGGAAGTAGGATCGTTTTGACAAATGTAGCCCATTGTGGATAAATTTCATCCGAAAGATAGTACCCTATGTTGTAATGGTGCTCATTGACGACATACTCACATTTAGGAGCCTGATCCTCCTACATCTCTTGGAAAACAGGTGAGCGATCAAGGACCTTAATGTCATTGACACTTCCAGGCAACCCGAAGAACGCATGCCATATCCAAAGGCCATATGATGCAACTGCTTCAAGGATGATTGTTGGCACCTTGTAAACTTGCTTTTGAAATGATGCCCTCCAAGCCGTTGGACAATTCTTCCACTCCCAGTGCATGCAATATATGCTTCCCAACATACCGGGAAAGTCATGGGCTTCAGCAACTTGCAGTAAGCGATCGACATCAGCTTGATTTGGTTTTCTCAAGTACTGCTCCCCGAATACCTCAACAATGCATGAGGCGAACCTTCTCAGGCATTCTATTGCGGTGCTCGCACCAATCTTCAAGTATTCATCAACGCAATCAGCTGCTAAACCATAAGCAACCATTCGCATGGCTGCGGTACATTTGGTTAATGGCGACAACCCACGCTTTCCGGCCGCAACGTACCTCACCTAAAAGTACTCTAACTGATTGCCAAATGCTTACACAAAGTGGACAAATAAGTGCCTCCGCATTCTAAATTTGTGGCGAAAATGATGTCCATTATACATTGCATCTTCGGCGAAGTAGTCTTGATATAAGCGGTTGTGGGCTTCTTGTCTGTCTCTCTTAATGCATCTATTTCTCATTGGAGGAGTAGATGCCGATGGTGTCATCTCCGTGGCTACTTCCCTAAGTTGTAGAAGGAGCATTATTTGTTGTTGCACTTGTTGTTGATATTGGAGGTACGCCCCATGACGGGGATGATGACATCATTATCTGATGAAGAAGAGGATGGTGACGAGGAGGATGATGATTCCTCTTCAATTGGTTGTGTGTCCACATTGAAATTATCCATTACAAATAACATGTGCAAATAATAATTATTATTCATTAATGTACAGAACAGTAACCGTTTTATTAACAATACAACACATGGAAAATAAAGCCACATTGTTACAACATAGGATGAAGTACATAGTTCTCGCATTCTATAAAATTAGGGGGAGGGGCGACATATTACTGATGTGATGATGAGTGGCCTGATCTCCTCGCAATAATGTCCGCTTTCCGTTGCTCATAGTAAGCCACTTGTTCAAGACTCATTATGGAGGTGTCAATCATCATTATTCTTTCCTCTTCTCGCATCAGCTTCATTTCCCTCATCATCATCTTCTGAGTTTTTTCTTCTTTAACTGTGATGATGAAATCCTTGAACATATCATTCATATTACTATTGGCACTCTTTATCTGTTGCAGCTCAGTTGTTACTCGATCAAGTACGGCGTGGTTCGCCGCTTGTTTCATCCTTCTTTTGGCCGCTTTTCGGCCTTCCGGACTTTCACTCCCACCGACACCTTCATTTTCAGTCCCTTGAGTGTCGGGGTTGGACCTTTTTGATGATCCTGACCCTGACTTACGTGGATCAGATATCGCACGCCATTTTGGCTGGTCTTTCAACATCTTATACCAATGCTGCAACTCAAACTTCTTCTGTGTACGCTCAGCGTACAATCTGTGGGCCTCTTGCAGAATTCTTGCATCATTCCACCCACAGTGATTACTGCGTTCCACTTCATGCATAATACCTGTCCATTTGTTCACTATTGGGGCGCACCGCAGCCATCGGCTGTTACATGTCTCTGAAGTTCGTGCTGATGCCCCTTCTGGACGGTACTCATTAAAGGTCGAGGCCACCATATTCCATAAGCTAGCCTTCTTCTGGTCGGCTCCGACAATAGGATCTGTGCCTACATTTATCCATGCCCGAATAAGCCATTGATCTTCGCCAACAATCCACTTTTTGGCACCACCACCTGTTACTCCCATTACTTCCTCTCCATCCCCCTCATCAGTATTTACCTCAATGTTCGTCCCGAACTGCCCCCCCCCAACCAATGACCCCGTCGGTGTGGATGAGGGGGTGCAGTTGCTCGGCAGAAAGGTCATTTCGATGAGGAGGTGGCAGTGGATAGTAAGGAGGGTAGTACGGGTATTCACTCTCGTGCACATTGAAAGGTTCAGTATGTGTTGATGTATAATGTGGTAGAGAACATGATCGAGGATTCTAACTTGAACCACCCGAAATCCTCGAGCTATGGTGGGGTGGGTAATATGAATGATGCGGATAATGGTGGTGGTTTTGTGGTACATATGGTTGGTACGACGCATGGGGATTGTATAGGGGAATTGGGGGAGCGCTATTCCCCCCAGCTTGGGGTGAATCGTCACCCTCAAGCAAGCTCATAAACAAGGGGGGAGTGTTAATGTCCATATTTCAGATGAAGTTAGTACCTACAAATTTATAATTAACCGTATTAATATATTAGTGACTTATAGTAATTGAAGGTCATATTTCAGATGACATAAAATATTTAAACTTTAATCTCATAACCCTTCATATCATATACTAAAAAAGAAAACCATTCATGTTTTCCCAAGTTACATATTACATTTAATTATCATACTAATTAACACATTTTTTTAGTAATACATACTTCAAAACTATTTCATTCATTTTATGAAGTTCATATTAATTTTCATTATAACATATTAATTTTAATTATCATACTCATTATCATATTCATTTTTGAGAACATTAAAATATGCATAATTTCTTCAACATGCCAAAAAATATTCTACCACCCTATAATATTGATTTCAACAACTAATACACCAACTATATTTATGAACATGTTCTCCTAATTATTGCAAACTTATTCTACAAATATATTCATTTTAACAATTACCAATTTAATTATCCTAACTTCATTAACATGCCCAAAAATATGATAACAATATTCTCATAGTGTTTCCCAAAACATTTAATCATATTGCTAAGTTAATAACACATTATCACAACATATAATTAAATTTTATTTATCTCCTACTTACACAAATAACATTTACAATTTTCAAATTAATCTTTCAACTATATTATTCATGCGGTTGCTACTACATTAATAAAATATAATGTTTTTAACATTTAACCTTTCAACTACCACATAATAATTTTTTCTAACACATTAAAAATTAAATAGCAACTTACAATTTGCTTCATTAGTTTGTTGATTCCAAAAGCAACTCAAACTTCTCTACAAATACAAACAACAATAACGTTACAAACTAAAATTACCAATTTTTATAGTACAAATAACAACAACGTTACAAACTAAAATTACCAATTTTTATAGTACAAATACAGAACTTAACACAATTGAATTTATAAATTCTTACTAATTTCTTCACTTTGTTGTTGCTAAAATGTGTAGAGAGAAAAAAAATAAACAAATTTCTTCATTTCATTAACATATTCATTAACATATAATTCTTTTCACAACATCTCAAAAACCGATTCTGACTTTCATGCCCACTTTTAATAACATCACTAAAATTACTCTACCAAAACCTTTGAAAAATAAAATCATAGCTACTATATTAAAAACATATAATCATTATAAAATTTAATGTTGGGCTTTATGGCCCAAAATCTCGAGTTTTGGCACGGGGTGACCATGCTGCATGGGCACGGGCGTGCTACGTCGAAGAAGACCGAA
>JACYFF010031958.1:76736181-76760263 GCA_017589665.1 Selenicereus undatus | reverse complement strand
AAGAAATTAATTAAACACACTTGCCTCAGTCAATACATCTTTGGAGAGCTTAGGCTTTTCAGCAGTCATTGTAAGAGGTTGCTTCTGAGGGAATTGCCGTATCATTTTTGGTTTTCGGAGCTCCACTGGGTGATGATAATCTGTTTCTGCTCCGTCTTGGACCTTCCGCTTCTAAAAGAAAGACAAGGGTAAGAAAGATAGGGGCAAGAACAAAAGAGTCACCGCAGCGAATGCTTAGTAAAAGTCGTTCCACAAGCAATTCAAATTGAGCATGGCAGCAGAGTTATTGATTATTGAATTAAGGCTGTCTGAATCGTTAAGCAATAATATTCTCTAAAGCCAAAGGAAGCATCCTAGGCCCCATCGCAATGAATCACTTTGAGTTTGAGCAAAAGCATGGAATGTCAAAACAACCAAGCCGAACAAAGCAAACTAGTTGCCAAAACCTAGCTAGCAATTATTCACATATGATGCTAAGGTAAAAAAGCTAAAATGATGCCATTTCTACCAAGAATGCAGCCAGATAAAGACAAAACACAGTCCACTTACCTTCTTCATGCGCTCCTCTATCTCCTTCAAAGCTCGAGACTGCTCCACTTTAGAAAGATAGAAGTCTCGTTCCTTCTTTGCAGCAGACAACTCCATTTGCAGCTTCTGTTCTCGAACAGCATTCTTACGTGCTGGGCAATAAGACAGATAGCAAGTATGAATGGATTGAAGCCTCGAACACCAAGAAATAAGAATGAGAATTAAGTACAAAAGTCCATACCAATCTCTTCTGTGAGATCATCCCATTTGAATTTACTCAAGTACTTTAGATTCCAAATATCAAAATAAAACTGTGACCTCTTCTTCCCTCCTGATGATAAATAAACACCACACAACCGGTAAACATCATCAAAGAATCTAACGCTTGAGGATATGGGGATCACAATTGTAATCCCCCACGAGAGCAGTAGAGAACAGTACAAATGCGGGCTTCACTCATTAAAGAGAGAATCAACAAGAAAAAAAAAGGAAAATGCAGAGCTGAATATTAAAAGAAGCAAAATTAAAATAAGAAATATTGGGGATAATCTTGGAATCATCAGGATGTTATCTTTATAATATTCTTACACAATGTCACATAATATATATACTTCCAGGTCATCTTCGAAGAATCAAAAGAAACATTGTTTAGTAGCATCTTGACAGGGGTTAGTCACCTATTATACATGTCCTCGGTTTCTTTTGTTCTACCTCACTATAGAACTCGTTGACGAGTTCCCCCCCCCCCCGCCAAATAAATCAGGAAGAACAGTAAAGAAAAACATCAAAGGAAGGAAGCATAACAAAAAAGAAACATTGGGACAAATTTTATGTTACATATGCACATGCTTGTTTCTGAGTCACAAATCCTAGTTAATCACTTGGAATCATAACGATGTTGCATCTTTATTGATATTCTTACACAATTTCACATAATATATATACTTCACGTCATCTTCGAATAATCAAAAGAAAAACTGTTTAGTAGTATCCTGACAAGAGTTAGTCACCTATTATACATGTTGGTTTCTTTTGTTCTACCTCACGAAGCATAACAAAAAAGAAATATTAGGACAAATTTTGCACTACATATGCAAGTGCTTGTTTGTGAGTCACAAATCCTAGAATCCCAGATACTCGTATTCGGTGACAAATCCTAGTTAATCACTTGCTTAAGTTGTTCTCAAGCCTTTCTCTTCCTCTCTTACAGTTCGCCGCTAAATCCTTTCTCAACAGGCCATTTGACCAGTCTCCCCACAAGTTTGAACTATCTGTTAGCCTCATGGCAATGCATCTTTCTTTCAATGGAGGTTAATCCTATTTGAATCACTTTATTTTTTTTATTTTATCCTTTGTATCACGTTCACACATCTAACGATATCTCTTATCATAGATTCACTAATCTTTTGGACATCAACTCAATTGATCAATGATGAACGTTTGAAAGAGAATGGTTGGCCTCTACTACTTTGTTAGCCCTTACGGCCACAGCATTCCGGCATATGAACTGATCAAAATCCAAGAGAACACCAACTTCAGCACCTCCATAAGAACAGGGGAAGCCTCAATAATGGTCAAGGAAGCTGCTCATATATAATTTGAACAGACCAACACCAACTGCAGTATTATTCTGGAACGGTGACAAGGACTACACCAGTACTGCCAGAGAGCAGAATTCCCCAATTTTGACTGATGAACCATACTGCAACTAAATTGTCCAAGGATAATTTCTCATGACCAAGCCATTGTGGGAGGCTTTTGCAAGCTCGAAAGTGAAGATTTTCATGGAGTAACTACAGCAGGAACCACTTCATTCTTGAATTTTGCAATTGCTCAGACTTCAAGACAGTATCAAGTGTACTTCGTGACAAATGCTAGGGAAATCCTTACAAATGTGTTCGGATCTGACATAGTTACTAGACTAATTAAGACTACCTTTAATTAGCCAAAGCATTCAGCAAAAGAGATTCAAAATGACTAGGAATGTTTTGAATGTATTTCTGAAACTATCAGGACTGTGATCATCACAAGAAGACAGGAAACAAGTCGGCTAACAGGAATAGCAGCAGTTGGAGAGCAGCCACAATAGCAAAAGAGAGACCTTACACTAAACTGCTCACTGTATCATAAAAGAGGCTCTCTGCTGTCGCCAATCTAGTTGGTAGGTAAGCAGTGAAAGAGGGGCCAAAAGGTTATCATCCCAGATTTTAGGGTTCTAGTGTGATTTTGTCCAAACGAATTCTATGGTTCATGGTGCCATGATATCAAGCCTAAGGAGTTGGCAACTTTTTTATTTACATTGTCTGTTGTATGGCTGTTTTCACATAGGCCAAGATCTAAACTGCCTAGCTGCATTCCTAAAGTTTGTTCCAGATCCTGCACCAGCCAAGTCTTTACACATCACCAGAAGAAATAAAAATTTCGCAAGGTCCCAAAATGTTGGTTAGCCTAACTACAGCTCATTTTGAGATTTTGACTAACACGCCTATATGTATGAATTGAGCTCTGACATGACATCCACTGAACAGCCAAGGACAGCCTTTCCTGTGACTTTAATCAAACTTTCTAAGCTGCATAAAAATCTAGGTGAGCTCCTCCATTTGCGCTACCTCAAGGATACTCATAGCCAATTTCCCCTCTGTTTCAAGTAATCAACCCAAAATATCTAAAATATTACTTGTCTTGAGACAATATACGTATTGGTGATGACCCTCATACTTATATAAACCAATGTCATCAATGAACTGGTAATCCAAATCCTCCATCTAGGCCAGGCTTAATTATGCTTTTAATGTCTATATCAACTCTAGGGTATGCTCACCAAGTACAACGTTGAATGATACCTTCACCTATCTCACCTACCAAAGCCCTGTTGTTGACAAAAATTGGACACCACTCTGGACCATCCTAGATCCTAGTAACCTCATCCATAACTCAAATATAGGACAAACACAAAGCTGGCCTCTCAAGTCTCATCAATCCAATCTCAATGAAGAAGTACTACTTCCTCCCACTAGACATGCCAACACTCACTTCAAGGTCCAATACAAACCTCTATTAACTTGCACGTTAACAATAGGAAAACTCTTGATCACCAAGCACCTCCCAAAAAAAAAAAAAAACCCTTCCCACTCAGCTGCCCCCTCATAAGCATTTTTTAGTTAATAAAAACCATGCTCCATGAGAGTATACCAATAGTTTGACTAAATCGCTTGGTTCCAAATTAGGCTATACCCTCCAAATTATTCGCAATGGTGAAGTTACTCCCAAGCTAAGTAATGATGAATTTGCAAAGGGGCTGATAAATGGTGTTTTAACTTTGGTGGGTTTTGCTTTGGTGCTTTAACCTTTTTACAAACACATGGTGGACTATGGAGCTGAATATTGGAGTTGTGTTAATTTCCCTACGATTCACTTGCACGAGAAGGGCTATTACTTGTTTCAATTCAGTAGTGCCAAGGATCATGACAATATCCTGGAAATGGGATCTTTCTCCTATAACTACAAGCCATTATTGGTTTATTACTAAAGCACTGGCCTAAGAAGTTTGTCTTCGAAAAGGATATGCTTAGAGTTACTCCATTACGGATTTGTTTTGCAGGGTTGCCTCTATCCTGATTGACACAGGATCTGTTTTGCAGGGTTGCCTCTATCCTGATTGACACAGGATCTGTTGAGTAGAATGGCAAGTATTTTCAGGGATTCGTGATTAGAATGGCAAGTGTTTAGGGGACTCCATTATTCATTGATCAAATTAGGATACTCAAGGCAGAATTTCCTTTGCTTGAGTGCTGGCAGAAGTAGGTGTTACTTTACCATGCTGGACTCAAATCCCTGTGGAGGAAAAGATGGCAAAAGATTCATGCAAAAAGTTAAGAGTACGAGTGAAAACCGATCTCCTATGCAAAATGAAGATGTTTGATGATGAAAAAGGTGATTGTGAACAAGTTTCAAGGAGGCAGACTAAAAAGAAGAGGAATAAGCCAAAGAAACAGGAGTAGAGGCCACGAGTACATAGGGCGGATCTCAACAAGTGGAAACAGAACAGAATTCTTTGCAGATTGTAGTCCAAGAAAATGTTGACCCTGAACCTGTCTTGGAGGAAGAAAGCTAGTCCACAGTATGCGGGAGGAAATGGCATATACTGTGCACCAGCTCAGAACCACTGGATGATCTTGTGCCGAATGCATTCAATGTTCTGTTCTTAATGGATTACCTGTGAGGAGGTGGAGTTTGATTTTCAAATGAAAAAAAAATAAATGACTTTTCTTATTTGGAATGTGATGGGCCTTAACAAAGGCCCCAGAGAGAGGTTAGAAAACTCCTCCTCGAGAATAAAGCCAGTGTTGTGGGTTTAGCTGAGATAAAAGTGAAAGTAGCAAGGCAGCAACCCAGACTCCCTGGATCAGGGCATCTGTCCAGGCTCGTGGCCCGAACAGTGAATGCTGCTTGGGTTAGGAAAACAGATGAGTTCCTAGTCCAGTTCCCTGATTGCCCACATTCAGATAGAGAGTTATGCCAAAAAGAAAAAAAAAACAAATACAATTTCGCACCGAGGCCGCAATTAGGCTTCAAAATTGAGCCCCTCGTGTGACAAACGTCTGATAGCTGCCAGTTTGACTGGTCAAGTGGGCTATGGACATGGTCCGTGCTCCGCAAGTGGCTTTTTTTTTGGCAATTGGTTGCATGATAATTGATTGGTAGCGCACACCTTGGGAACCCAGACGAGCCCCGACCCTTCATGCAAGTGGCCACTTTTTTTTTTCATTCTCTACTTTTGCTCCTGTTGCACATGCATGAATTATTGCTTCAGTCCATGTGCTAAGAAACATAGACCGGCCCCCTATTTTTGGGATGCATTTTAGGCCATGTGAAATGTTATCTTCTTGTTGCTTTGCCTCAATCATCCAAAACCTCACTTATGTAATTGCTTATAAGGTGGGGCTTCACCTAGTAATTTTTTGCAACAAAGATTTATCCTCCTCTTCCTTTCGTTCCCATCATTTTTATTTGTACTAGAGTGTCTAGAACCTTGCTCTTAAAAAGAATGGATCCAATGAAGGATCACCCACCACATAAAACTACGGCTTTAAGGCCTCCATCAAGACTCCTTCATAGAGAAGAAGTGGAGACCACATGAGGCGTGAAACGGTATAGATCTCTCGCTGGATATTGGATGTCACGCATGCAGCCAAACTTGCACCAATGTTTGAGGACCTTGTTAGGGCTGCGTGTTATTTGGCAAGGAGTTTGTTGAAATAGCACACCTAACAAGCACACTTAGCCATTCGTGGGGGAACGTACCTAAGTCCTAGATTGCGGTCCTTTTCTTTGTTCCTTTTTTTTTAACCTCTTCTTTTCCAAATTTTCTTTTTCAAATTTTCTTTTAACTATTGATTTTTGTATTGATATCACCCATAAGACACTCCCACTCTTCATCAAAGTCATATGTATTGATAAAGAAAATATACTCCTTGAAGGCTCAAAAGAGTTCCCAGTGATAATTTTTCAAGTAGAAAAGGAATTAATGCAAGTTACCAAGGGAGTCCTCATGTACTAAAAATATTCTTTAAAGTTGCATGACTTATTGCGAACAAGATCATGAAATCGAAGTCTTGATAGTTATCTTTTAGATGATGGGGCTGAAATCTTTAGTCTCTTTTTGTTTTTATTTCTCTCCCTCTACTTTCTCCTAACTGACCTTTCCAAGTTTTCGACCTAGCCCCTTTTTTAATTTTCTTTTAATTACCTGGATTTGCCATAAGACAAGAGCATTTAAAAAAAGGGAAAATGGAGAAGGTGTGAATGGGAAAGAGGAAGCTTCAAAACTTGGACTCAAAAATAGGAAATGGTGAATAAGTGATGGATTCTCCGACTCAACACATGAATGCAAGTTCAAGGGATTTTTGGTGCTCCTTAGATCCTGCAATGTGGAAGTACATAGTAGGCTTAGTGGTGAAAGCCTCAAACGGATCATCAATAGGTTAAATCTCCAATCTCACCATCTGAGATGAGTGGGATAACACTTTCTCAATTATTAGGGAGGTATGTATTTCATTCTAAGATCTTGGGTCTGATGTTGGAAATGAGCCTAAAGCGGACCCAGTTAGCTTGACATTTAGTAACCTTTATTCTTTTTTGGAATTTGGGGTGAAACCCTTGATGACTTAAAGGAGTTTTTAAGACTGAGTTTCTGAACTCTTTGTCTGAGGTCCATAGCTAGGGTATTGTGCTCATGAGATTTTGCAATCACTTTCCCAAAATTTCACATCATTGACTTACTTTTGAATTTACCTGCAGGTCCTGCACCTAAGCGCCTTTCCTATCCCAAGTATCAAAGGTGACAGTTTCAAAGATGGAACGTAATGAAGTTGAGTAACGGAAGAGAGAGATTAACGAGGACATAGGTCGAGGAAATAGTTAGTGACTTGGGGTTAAGTAAGAAAGAGAGGATGGCCGGCTTGATGAGTTTGGACTGTGCTAAGCACAAATTGGGTAAAGATACTGGATTTGGGCTATTGGTTTTATGCCTGAAATCAGGTCTAAGACCCATAGATTATGTTCTCGGTTAGGTTTAGAGAGATGGTGTAGACCCAAGTTGGGTCTAAGTCCAGCTCAAATGACTCATGGGCCTAGACTTAGCCTGCCTAACATTGGCCTTCGTCTAGTTTGCCAAGAATGGGTTAATCTAACCATATGGGTTAATCTAGGTGTACTCATGCATGAATCCTAGACTTAGGGAATAGGGATGGATGCATGATGCATGGACCATGGAATTACATATAGAACACATGTCTAGATCCTAATTAAACTTATGCATTATAAATGATGCATGACCAGATACAACCTACCAAGTCAGGATTCTAAAGGTCTATTGAGCCAAATTATGAACTTTGGGGCCTAGATGGACTCTTAGTTTAAAAAAGTCTGCCTGAGGCACACCTAGGTGCGCCTCGGCGTGGGGCTACCGGGCCAGCGCCTCAGAGGGGATGAGGTGCGCCTCAAGAATGCGAGGCTATATTTTCCCCCTTTTTCTTCTTTTTCTTAGCCTTGCCTTTACCCTTTTTCTTCTTTTCCTTCATTAAGAGCTAAAAGGTGAGCTAAACTTATACCATAAGTATGTGCATTGGGGAACTACAATGATAAGATAGCATATCTTAAGGTTATTTGCAGTATTAGTAATCATATTGATATCTAATCACATTTTAATGCATTTATTTTACTTGTTTCTACAAAATATGCTTTGTGAAATATGAAATACTTTTTAAAAAAATTGCATCGAAGTGCGCCTCGCATCCATGATGCGTACGCCTTCGCATCGCGTCTCGCGCCTCATGCTTTGGGACCCTATGCACCTCAGTGCGCCTCGCACTTTTTTAAACTAAGGATGGACTCATGCATGTTTCCTATACCCAAGGGGTGGAGGATGTATGATGGACTTAGGTGGATCACCTTGTCAATTTAATGTTATCTTACAACCTAACATGCAACCTTAAAGCCCAAAATCCACTAAATTCCAAAGCAGCTAGACCTAGGACTCTAGACCAATGTTGGATGGGACTCACATTATGTAAAACAACTGCACTAAACACCCTAGCCTCTTGGACTGACAAAGGATGTGACTAATGTCATCTGATGGCCCAGAAACTATGCAACATCTTAATGGACACATCCTATTACTAATGAAAGACCAAAAATGCCTTTAATGAAACGTAAAGCCTAGAACAACACCAGGTTCCAGGCCAAAACCCCTTTAGGTTATGCATCCAAAAACACAGCCGGCATCTTAGGTTGGGTTAAGCTAGTGCCTAGACCTCTAGACTACACTGAGCAAGGATCCTAGAATTCCTAAAAGACCTAAAGTATCAAGACATGGATCCTTGGGTAGAGGCAGGTTTAATTACTCCACTAAAGTTATAAACATTAATAGAAACATGCATGCATACGAATTCTAACCTAATCCAATGTTCTACATTATAAGCAATTTAAGTGAAGCTTATAACAGTCCTCTTGCCACCCAAACACTTCATCACCTGTAGAATGCATGGCAAGAATAATGTTCGATTGCATTCCTACATATCATGTGGATTAGGGAAAGTTTATCACGTATGAGTGAAATAACTACTTGTTCAGTTGGAAGTCTAATGGACCCACCAAGTGACTAGCTATTTTCCCAAGAAGGTAACAATAGGGTTAAGCAGAAAAGTGTAATTAGCCTCTGCAATGTGTATAATGCAGAATGTCCAAATGCAAGTGTAATTAAATCAATTTACAGCTTTGATTTTCGAATCTTGCCCCCTTAAAAAGATATGCAAAGTGAAGTCGCCAATGTAAGAACCACAACCCGGGACCCAAGTGCATTCCCCACATAGCTACACCTGCTTGCTATTGAACAAAACTTACCAAGCAACACGCACCCCTAACCGGGTCCTCAAGTGCAGTTTGGTAGGATGTCAAATATCCATTAAGAGATCTATAGCATTTTATGCCTCATGCAATCCATTCTCCACTCTCTCTCTCTCTAAGAAGAAGTCTTCAAGGAGCTTTTCAGCTCTAGTTCTACGTAGTAGGCAACCCTTCCAATGACCCATTTTTTAAAGGGCAAGGTTCCAAACACTCTACAAATAAAAACAATGGGAACAATAGGAAGCTGAAGAAGATAATCTTTGATGCAAAAAATTACCACATGAAGTGCCACCTTATCAGCAAATGCACAAGTGGGGATCTGATGATTGAAGCAAAGCCACAAGAAGAAAAGCCTCTAGTCCCTATAGCATTTCACATGACCAAAAAATGCACCACGAAAATAGGGCACCCATCGTGTTCCTTAGCCCCCCGGACTAAAGCATTAATTCATTACATGTAGCAACCACCCAAGTAAAGAAAGGAAAAAAGTGGCCACTTCCATGGAGGGCGGGGCCCCGTCTAGGTTCCCAATGACTGCATGCCACTTATTTATCATGCAGCAAATTGCAAAATGGAAAAAAAGGCCACTTGCAATGCATGGACCACGTCCATGGCCATCAGACATGTCACACCAGACATATGTCATACCAGGCGCCCAACTTCAAAGCCTAACTATAGCTTGGGTCTAAAATTGTATTCATTTAATTGTATTTTATTTTTATTTTCTACATAACTCTCCGAATATGGGCAATCAGGGACCACAGACTAATCCTGGTCGAGTTCTTGACCCAAGCAGCACTCACTGGTTAGGTTAGGAACCTCGACACTTGCCCCGATCCAGGTTCTCTGGTAGAGTGCAACCCCGCTGCTTGCAGACCCGAACAGTGGTAAACTGCTTGGATCAATGAGCTTGGCCTGCCTCCCAATACCAAACTCCCAGTCTGCCTTATTCTGAAAAATTAAGCAGAAAATAAAGATAAATAACGAAAACAAATTTAATCAAATAGATTTACCAGTGAGTTTTTCAAAAGACTCACAAAACTAAATTTACTCTTTCTATCGAATCCAAGACTATAGGGACGCCGAACAGACAAGAGGTTTGATTCAAAGAGGTTTTCAACAAGCCCCAAATTTTTAATCGCTGATGTGGAGACCATCTGACTCCTAGGGCTTAAACCAGAGACCCAAATTCGCGCGAAAGATATGATATCATGATAGAATGCACAACTATATATCGTCCGTAATCAGTGATAGCCTCTACTAATCAAAACGAGAAATTTGAATTAATTTACACTAAACATGAAAGCATGCAACATATTACAATTCAATGAACCCAATCGCAATGTCCAAATACTAGGTCAAAAATAAAGAGCTAAGTATAATGATTTCAGTGGGCACGAACTAATTTAATTGACCAATTACACCTTTATCAATACAAAGGCGAAATTAAACAACCAATGTAAAAGGGGTAGAAAAAGATAGAAAAGGCGGTGTTTGGTTATTGCCCTAAGGTTGACTCACCCGATCTACTCCAAGAACCCAACAAGATTTTGGGAGCATATTGCTAGCTCACAAGTCTCTGTTTTTCTCTAGCATCTCTTCTAAACATTTCTCTATCTGTTGAACCCTAGGGTGAGGCTCCCTTTTTATAGCACCTAAAGGATAAACTGGATTGAATTAATAAACAAGCAAAAATGACAACTCATCACTTTAACAATTATTATATTATCTTATCAGACAAGTCCATCCCAGGAATAGAGATCACATCCTTTTTTTGATAAGGAAAAAGAGTAGAATATATTAAATTGTAAAATGTACAAAGGGATGGACGCAAGCAGGCATCCTACAAAAGGATTATGTATACCCTCGATGGAGCCTATCCACAAAATCAATTACATCAAAAGAAGAATCACAAAAGTTCCCACCATCCCAGAAAAAAAGAGTCTTGATAAGAATATCCTTAATTCGCTGAAGGGGCGTCACCTCTCCTTCAAAGACTCTTTTGTTTCTCTCTCGCCAAATAGCCCAAAAAATAGCATGTGGGATCAATAAGATGCTTCTCTCTTTAACTTTCCTACCAAAGGCACCCTCCCAAGCCAAAAGATGATCCCTCACTGAATCCGAGACAACCCAAGAGACTCCCAAGCAACTAAAGCATAACTCCCACAAAGCCCTTGCAAATTGACAATGTAGTAGTAGGTGATTAGGAGACTCCAAATCGTCCTTACACATAGAACATCTGTTCACCAAAATAATTCCCTTCTTTTATAAATTATCACATGTCAGAATACTCCCGTGGGAAGCTTCCCACACAAAGACCGACACCTTCAAGGGAGCCAAACTCTTCCAAATGATTTTCCAAGGGAACTGCCCCAACCATCTAGACTCCATAGCAAAGGTAGAATTAGAGAGGCGCTTTAGATAATACGATTTAACAGTAAATAAACCTTTAGGGTTGAGATCCCAAGCAACCGCATTAGGTGAGTCATGAAGTGCAATCTCACCCAACTTACTGAGAAAGGTGGCAAAGATAGCATCATCCACCAAAGCATCCCAGATGAAAACAGGTGACCACACAATAGTTCTAGACCCACATTGGCAAAAATCTGCAATGGTAGCATCTCTACTCACCGTGAGCACATAAAGAGATGGGAAGCTATCTCACAGAGGGCCCTCCGTACACCAACGGTCCTGCCAAAACAAGATAGAAGAACCGACACCACCCTTGAAGGAAAAATGATGAAAAAATCTTCCCCATCCTTTGTGAATGAACCTCCATAAACTTTGTCCATAAGCACCACTTGGTTTGGATGGATACCATCCAAGACCATTATCCCCATATTTGCTCCTAATCACCCTTCTCCACAGGCTATCCTTCTCATTGATGTATCTCCACAACCACTTGCCTAGCAATGCTTCATTGAAGAGTCTAAGGTCTCTCACACCTAATCCCCCTTTCGGTATGAGATTCTTGATAATATTCCATCTAACAAGATGAAATTTGAAGTCACTACCAAAAGACCCCCAAAGGAATTTTCTCTGAATAGCTTCCAACTTATTAGCCACTGAGACCGGTAGAGGGAAGAGTGAGAGAAAGTAAGTTGGAATGCTCACCAAAACACTTTTAATAAGTGTCGGTCTCCCCCCTTTGGAGAGATACTTTGATTTCCACCCAGATAGTCTTCTCACAAAACGCTCGTTCACAGGTACCCAAATTGATTTATCCTTAAATTTTGCACCAAGAGGGAGACGAGGATAAGATGATGGAAAAGAACCAATAGAGCATCCTAGAATCCCTGCAAGCAATTGAATATTGTCCACTTGCCCCACATATTGACTCTTAGCCCAAACACCACCTCAAACCATATAAGGATGCCCCGCAACTTCACTATTTGCTCACAATCATTATCACAGAAGATAATCGTATCATCAACAAAGAGTAAGTGGGAGACATCAGTGGCAGAATCACTCACCCGACCTACAGAGAAACCAGAAATAAGCCCTCCTGTAGCAGCCGAATTAATCACCCTTGTAAACACTTCCATCGCCAATAAGAACAGAAGAGGGGAGATAGGGTCACCTTGGCACAACCCTCTAGATGCAGAAAAGAATTGAGAAGGGGGGCCATTAACTAACACCGCAAAAGAAGCAGAAGAAATACAATGGTGAATCCAAGCAATCCATCTCTCCCCAAACCCCATTCTTCTCATCACGTAAATAAGAAGATCCCAATTGACATGGTCATAAGCCTTCTCAATGTCCAGCTTACACATAACCCCCATGACTTGGTCTTGAAGTCAATAAGCTCGTTTGCAATTAGCAATGCATCCAGAATCTGTCTGCCCCCAACAAAGGCGTACTGATTCTCATAAATGAGTGCCCCAATAACACTTCTCAACCTACGAGCTAACACCTTTGAGAGCAACTTATAAATACATCCAATCAGACTAATTGGGCGATCATCTTTGATATTCTGTGCATCAGCTCTCTTTGGAATAAGCCCTATAAAAGTAGCATTAAGGCTAGCCACAAATTTTCCATTAATGTAAAACTCGGAGTACATAGTCAAAACATCCCCTTTCACCATATCCCAATTTGCTTGAAAGAAAGCCATAGTCATTCCGTTTGGCCAGGCGCCTTATCCCCACAACAATCATGTAGAGCTCTAGTGACTTCTTCTTCATCAAATGACATCTCAAGAACCTCCCTGGCAGAAGTAGATAGAGAGGGCAGCGATAAGCCATCCACTTTCGGCCGCCAGGGTTCATTTTCAGAGAATAGCTTCTTGTAGAAGCCAAGTATAGAGCTTTTCATACTATCAATTGTTTCATAGCGATTCCCCTCAATCTCCACCCCTGACATAAAGTTAAACTTCCTACGCAGATTGGCCGTTCTATGGAAAAACTGTGTTGCGATCCCCCTCTCTAAGCCACAGAGCCCTTGACTTCTGTCTCCAAGAAACTTCTTCCATGTGCAATACCCTTGCCAACTCCTCTCTTGCCTCCCTCCTTTGGTCAATTTCATCACTGCTAAGACCATAAGATTCTTCTCTCACATCAAGCGCATTAACAGAATCCAACAATTTGTATTTCCTTAACTTAAAATCCCCAAAGACTTCTTTGTTCCATTTCTTCAACTCCTCTTTAACAAACTTAAGCTTCCTCGCAATCACAAAACTAGCAAAGCCTTCAACTTCCACCTATTCCCACTAGTTTTTAACAAGTTAAGAGAACCCCTCAACTTTGAGCCACATGTTCTAGAATTTGAAAGGAACATTCCCCCTCTCCAGCTTGGCCCTCTCTAGAGATATTGGGAAATGATCTGAGAGAGGCCTTCGCATTCTAGTTTGAAGTGAGTTTGGGAATTGTTCCTCCTAATCCAAAGAAACCAAGAAGTGGTCCAACCTTTAGCAAACAACTTCTCCACCACTCCTAGACCACGTAAACTCACCCCCGCGCAAAGGGAGATCCACTAAAGCAGCATAATTGATGAAGTGGTGGAACTCCAACATAGTATTCGTTGGACATAATCCCGAACTCCTTTCTTGAAGATATAAAATCTCATTAAAATCTCCCCCAATACACCATGGCCCAGGCCATCCATTTCTAGTTCGTCGAAGCTCCTCCCAAAATCTCAATTTATCAGATCTGTCTTGAGCTTAGTTTAAAAAAGCGAGAGGCGCATCGAGGCGCAAAGGGTCCCAAGGCGTGAGGCGAGAGCCTCAAGGCGAAGGCGCGCGCCTCAATGACGCGAAGCGCACTTTTCTAGAAAATTAGAGAAAATTTATTCAAAGAATATATCATGCCCAAGTAAGTTACAGACTGGCATTAATACAATGAGCAGATTGCATTACATTTTCTGTAAAGCCTAGAATGGTTGCAAAACGGCATAGAATACGATAAAACAGCATTATAATTCACTTAAATAAAAATTCAAAATGTTAAAAATTGAGAATTTTTTTGAAAATTTACCAAGATTGACAAGCATGCTCATAATATACATAAATAGTAAAAATGCCTCCTATACTGTTTTGTAAAAAACAAAAAAAGAAAAATTATACTAGCCCACTCACCTAATTAAAAACACCACAAAGAAACATAAAACAGTAAATATATTACTTATATATAATCACAGAGGAGAGAAAAAAGTCCAAAGAGCAGCCCATCTAGCAGACCCATCCCACTTTCGAAGTCCCCAAAAATTGCACAGCGGCTCAGCCAGACCTACCGGAGCAGATCACCGGCGACCGGTGAAGATGAGCCGCCGGAAAAGCATGAGAAGGGAAGATCGACACACTCTGTCTCCATTAAGCCACAATACAAGCCTCAAATCTCAGAGAAATTGGAATTTCGAAAAATTAGGGTTTTCGAAAAAATTAGGGTTTTTAAGATTCGGGCTGAATTTGAAGCAATTGGAAGCAATTTGATGGGGCTTCTTCTCGAAATTAGTCAATCATCACTTGCATAAGTTCTAATTCGAAGAAATTTTGGCATTGGTTGACTAATTTCTCAGAACTCTCTCTACCCTCGTGAAGTGCTATTAGGCGAGGAAAGCACCGTGCCTTCGCCTCGGCTGAGGCGCGTATGAGGCGCGCGCCTCCATGCGCCTTCGGATTTCGCTGCTCTCGGGGTCACCTGAGGCACCGGCCTGGTCGCCTCTCGCCTAGGCGCGCCTCAGGTGCGCTTTTTTAAACTAAAGTCTTGAGAACCATAAAAAAAGCCAAAGTGAAGCCACCGTTAACCATTTGAAATATGCAGATAATGGAGAATTATTCCCCCTGAGAAGAGGAGACAAAGTTGAAGGTGTTCTTGTCCCACATCACTATGATGCCCCCAGAGGCACCTTCAGCTTTAAGAAAAGCAAAATCAACAGAATAGTTGCCCCACAAACTACGAACAACAGGACGTGAGACTTCCTCTAACTTTGTCTCTTGCAGACAAACCAGATCACATTTCCAATCCCTCAAAAAGCTTTTTAAGATACCTCTCTTACGAAGATCATTGATGCCCCTCACATTTCAAGACAACATCCTAAACATACGAAACCAACATCCCACTAGAAGAGGCGCTTGCCCGTTCATAGCTCACACCAAACTCAAGCCTCCTTAATTCTCTTTGTCTTCTGATTGCCGATGGTGTCTTTTGCACACTCTGTTTAGACACTGTTTAGGCACAACACTGTTTTCAATTCTAGAAAGTAAATGAGTGACTTCACTTTCGTAGCCTGAAAATGCCACACCAATAGTGGCCGCAATACTTTTGAGCTTGGATGCCACCCATTTTGACACATTTACAGAATTAACATTTTCTCCATCCCAAATATCTTCTTCAGAGAACGAATCATTTGAACTCTGCAGAAAAGAGAAATCAATGGCTAGAGGAGTTTCCACATCTTCAACATTAGCTTGCGCAATAGGCACTAATGGCCAATCATGATGCACAGGAAGCTCACACCTGTTGTCAATCATCCCCGAACAAGATGCACTATTCTGAGCTCCTAAACTCATAGCAAGTGCATCCCGAACGACTTCTCTGGGTAAGTCACAAGGTACACCACCCAAAACCCCAAGACCCAAAATCCGCAGAATGAGAAGAGTGATTTCCCACAGATAAAAGAGGAGGATTAACCACCAAGGCATTAGGTTGGTCAATCATATCCTTGAGCCAAGAAAAAGAAGTGGAAGGCGTATGAGTTGACGCCAAAGGGGGAGAAGATAGCTCATAGGTCGAAGAAGAAAAAACACTCTTCACCAGCTCATTCCTTACTAATGGAGGAGCATAATCATCCCTCACGGGAAACCTGGGTGTGCCCAAACAAAGCTGACTAGGGATATCAGCTTCCAACCTTGCTGGATCAACCCACGCAACCTCATCAATTGCCGGAGAACTTGCAGCAGGAGTGAGCAAGGCAAGAGAGGCATCAGGGACTCCTTTTGCTACTGCTACCTCCACATTGGTAGATGTACCTTTGTTAGTTTCCTTCGAGGTTACACGCAGGGGGCTCCTACGAACATAGACCTGATTTGGTTGACGTCTATAAATATGCCCAGGGTGCTTGCCATTTCTCCTGATTAACTTAGGAGTCTCACCATTCCCTTGAGCCTCTAGAGGCGAGGATGGTTCCACTAAGGAACTTAACCCCAAATTAGTAGTCAAAGGATGAGATGACACAACACCAGCTTAGGAGCGGAAAAAGCTTGCTGGTTCACCAACGAAACCACACTGAGGACAACATCCTGGCTGTGGCGGCGGGGGGGGCTGGGTCCACCCCAAAGCTCTTAGACTTCAGTACTTGCCAGTTGCACCCTTTTAGTTGCAAAACTGGCTCGAGTGGAGACTGACCCACAATCTCAGCTATTGAATCAAAGATTTTAACCCAACCATGTTCATTCCAACAAGCTAGGAAAATAACGAAAGTTCTAATAGCTTCTTTGATTACCAAAAGCTGCAAGAATTTCCCCGCATGATTGCTTTTGAATTCCAACATATAAATCCTGGAATGAAGCCTCATTTGATTACACCAGGAAGCTGATTTAGACTTCCTAAACCTACCCCAAGCTCTTACCAACCACAAAACGACTGGTTCAAGCAAGAAAATGGAAAATCTCCTTCCCCCTCCCATTCTCTGAGATTTTCAATATGTCCTCTTTATTCCTAACCACATAGAGATCAAATGACTTCCTTTCAATAGCCACAAATTTCTTGCATCCCCCCCTCATCCTACTGGCTAAAAACAGTCCAACAGCAAAGTACAACCAGAACCGAATGAAAAGTGGAGAGCAAAACACCAACCCAAGGTGGAAATGGCTCACTGGAGTTCACACCGTCAAGACCAATGCCACCTCCGGGATGTCCTCGAACCGGGCAGCCAAAAACAGTGCGCCGGCGAAATTCCGGCAGCCGAAAAAGTCGCCGGCGACTGCTATGCTGGCGCAGAGGGAGCCGGCGGGGACAGAAACCGCTGACCAGCCCAACCCTCCCTTCAGCAGAGGAGAAAACCACCCCCGGGAGACAAGATCTGAAAAAATTCACCTGATGCACGCGAAACCCGACGCAGAGAACCACCGGCGATCGGTGAAGGGGGATCAGCGGCTCTCGGAGACCTAAGGCCCACCAGGTCTTAGGTTAACCTCCGATGACCGAGTTCGAATCCCCGCCACAATGACCGGTGTGCGAACGGCTCCCTCTCTCTCTCTCTCTCTCTCTCTCTCTCTCCACCGTCTCTGCCGGCACCGGCAAGGAACACGCCGGCGACACGCCGGACGACAGCGATGCCTGACAACCACCTCGTCAACCTAGGCAGCCGGTTGGGCGATGACAGAACTCCATGATCCATCCATCATCTTTGAGGCAAAATGCCTCCCTAAAATATTCTTTGTTTTCTATCTATAACTGGATACTTCTAGAGATCACATCCTTACTAGCCCGGAAACAGAACCGGGACGGGCTCCTTTCATAGATGCTAAGTTTAGGTTGGCCTTGGTTAATTCACATGGTTAAGGTTTGGCTTTTTGGGAGCTAATTAAAGACTTTATTCATATCATGGATTCAAAATATAGCCGAATCACGACGAAACAGCTGCATTGGAAGGTTTTAAAGTTGGGTGAACCGTGTTTTCATGCAGTGAAAGCTGCGATATGAAATGCAATTGCCGTATTAGAGCGATTTTGCCGTATCGCAACCGAAACCGAAATCGTGACTGAAACCGCATTCTGAATCCTTGATTCATATCGAGCCTCCAAGTGTACAGGTTGGGCACATGGTTCGTCGTCCAACATTCAGAAACCAAGAGTCTAAGAGAACATTTTAGGTGTTTGCAATAGGTCAAATACAGTTGAGAAAAGAGAACAATGCTAGGGTACTATGAGCAAATGGATTATTAATGGTCCATGGATTATTGGTGGGGACTTCTATGCCATTCTTCACCATCATGATAGACAAAGGAAAACCGGTGTCGATTTAGTTGTTGAATGTGAGAGCTCAAACTGCTCGTTGATAGCTTAGTTTGGAAGATATCAGAGTCGAGGGGTGTAATTACACTTGGTGTAATAGCCACATAGAGCAAGATACTAGGTGATTTCCTAGCTGGCTAGGGTGCTGGAAAATGTTGATTGGCTGCTGAAATATCCTCTTGCAAAGGTAGCATTTAAGAACAACTGGAACCGCAGATCACTCACCTGTAGACCTCACCTTCACCTGCAATTAAACTACATTCAAGCAGGACCAAAATGTACGGAAAAAAGCCCTTCAAACTCTTTAATGTATGGGCAGATGATCCTACCCTTGAGCTGATTGTGGAACAGGGCTGCAGCAAGCATCTGAACGGTTATAAAATCTTTGGAGTATGGTAAAGAATGAAGCATATGAAACTACAACAAAAGGATTTGGCTAAAAGAAAGCATTGCAATTGTAAAGTTGCGCAAGATGTCTTGTCAGTTACACTGATCTACTAAAGATACAAGAGCAACTCCGCACAGCAAAATTTGATTCCAACTTGCTCAAACAGGAGAAAGACCTTAGCTGAGCTCATAGACTTAATAAACTGCAGCAAGTGGAAGAGAGGATCCTTCAGCAGAAATCCAGGCAGAACTGGATTAAAATTGATGATTCAAACACCGATACTTTTCACGCTAGTTTGAACACTAGATCACATGTCAAAATTACTTATCTGGTGGATGAAGCAGCCAACCAAATTCAGGAGCAGAACAAGATCAAGGATACGTTTAGAGGTTTTTTTTAATGGGCATTATGGGGACCTGGACAGGGGACCTTCCCTTGCCATAATGCACACTGACCTTATTCAGAAAGCACCAGAGCCACAGTTTAGCGGCAAAAGGCTCTGTGGCGAAATTACAGCTCAGGAAATCTAGCTGGCTTTGTGGCGGATTGGAAAGAACAAAGCCCCAGGCATTGATGGGTATACAGCCTGTTTTTGCAAGAAAGATTGGAGAATCATTGCGAAGAATATTACACAAGCTATGTTTGCAAGAGGTAAAAATGCTTCATTACACTTGTCCCTAAACAACTTTAGGTAAAATGCTTCACCATTACACTTGTCCCTAAACAACCCACTAAATTGGGTGAATTTTGACCTATAGCATGTTACACAGGAATGTATAAAGTCATCCCAAATGTTTTGGCAAATAGATTGAATATAATACTAGCTGACATTATAAGCAGATCTCAGTCTTCCTTGTCCCAGGTAGAAACATTGGTGATAATTCTCTTGGCTTTTGAGGTGGTCAAATAGTATGGAAGGAAAGGTATTTCACCTAGATGTGCGTTCAAAGTTGATCTAAGGAAGGCATGTGACTCGGTGGAACGGCCTTTCTTGAAACATTTGATGCTTGGCTTAGGGTTTCCTAGCAAATTTGCGGATTAGATATAAACTTGTGTGAGAACTGCATCGTATAGTATTCTATTCAATGGGGAAAATTTGCAGCTATTTCCAGCCAAAAGAAGGGCTTAGATAGGGGAATCCATTGTCCCCTTGTTTGTTTACTTTGGTGATGGAATATTTATTTAGGATGCTTCAAAACTAGGTGAATATCCCAGATTTCAACTACCATCCAAGATGTGAAAGGTTTAACCAGAATCACATGATTTTTGCAGATGATTTCTTACTGTTTGCAAGAAGAGAAAAATAATATGCAGCTTTGCTATTAGCATGCTTTAATGAGTTTGTCGATGCCTCTGGATTGATAGCAAACTTAGACAAGACAGAGGTCTTTTTCGGAGTAAACAAAAAGCACCAACTGGAGATATTAGATGCAGTGCAGGTAAAGAAGGGGCTATCACTTGTAAAGTACTTGGTGTGTACCATTGACAAGTAACAGGATGGGAGTAGATCAATGTTACCGACTTATGAATTATTATAAAATTACAGCTAAATTAAATTCTTGAACAAATTGTTTCCTGTCATATGTAGAGAGGCTACAATTGTTGCAAGCTGTAATCACTTCAATGAAGGCTTTTTTGGGGGGCAGCCAATCATTTTCCCAAAATCTGTAATTCAAACTGTAGAAAGAAAATGCAGGTCCTTTCTATGGACAGGAGAGGCTTGTGACAGTAGGAAAGCACCCATAGCCTGGTATACTGTTTGTTCCCCAAAGAAACAGGGAGGGCTCGGATTATTCAATCTGGCAAAATGGAATTTTGCAGCTGCGGCTAAGCTATTATGGGCTGTCCAGAAAACGGAGGACAAAATCTAGATTAGAAGGATACATGCCTATTACATCAAAAACAATGATTTTTGAGAGGTGATATGTCCATCCCAAGCTTCATGGGTGATCCAACGGCTGTATCAGATCAACGAAGAACTACATACTGCTGTTGTGGCTCAGGGAAATGAGTACAATGTAAAGAATAGCCACTTAAGGCTGATTAGTGATATCAAATGGGAAGAGGCACAGCTGGTATCCCCCCCCCCCAGCAGTAACTAGGCACAACCTCATTCTATGATTAATGTTATATGGAAGGCTGTTCACGTTAGACAGAATGATGAAGATGGGTCTTGGGAATATAACTCATCCCAAATGTTTGATTTGCAATGTGCAGGATGACAACCATGAGCAACCTATATTTTGAATGTAACTTCTCATCTGTAGTATGGTGTAATATGTGTAGATGGATGAATATGCAGGTTGCACATAAGTGGAGTGATATAAGGAAGTAAGGGACTGGTTTCAAGATAAATGCAACAGCAGCAAGATTTTAAAGCAGATAGCAACGACTGTTTTGGCAGCAGCAATACACACTATGCGGCAAGAAAGGCAGATTATTTATGGGCAGTAGCAGATATCCTGATGTGTTGAGCCATGATATTATGCTTATGATGCATCTAAGGCAAACTTGCAGCAATACTTTCAAGACAAGGTCGTGTATTCATAGTTTTTGGTGTTGAGATTTTGATTTTGTTATGTACAGGGAGACCTGCGAGTATATTGGCCAAACAGGACTGAGTTATCATTGTCTTGTTTTCACTTCATGCCAAAGTTGGAAGCAAAAGAAATCCTTAATATCCAACAGAACGAAAAATAGCTTAGTTCCTTGTAACTGTGACTGGGTGCCTGCTAGATTCTTGTACAATCAGATCAAATGCCCAGGATCCATTCATAAAGCATCTTGGCAGTCCTAAGGATTGCATAAAATGACCCAAGTACCACACGACCACTTCTTTCCGATCACTTCCCAGCTTCTAGAAGTATATGATTTGTGTCTAACAGCCTCCCGCACTTCAATTAGCACAAGCCCATGGGCTTCACTTGCAACATGGTGACATAGAACTAAAGTACTGATTGACCCTCTAAAGGCAAAAGAACATTGTTCCAATCTTGTTGAAAAGCCTATAAAAGTCCACCTTTACGTTTACATTCAAGTCTTAGTAACATGGCTGTTGAACTTTGAAGGTGATCAGATTCATCAGAAACAGGTTATTGTGTAAAAAATTTAGTTAGCCATAGTCAAATCGATGCTATAGAAAAAACTTAACAACCCACCCCTCCATACTTCCTCTCCCACAATGAGACTCCAAAGGTTCTAAATACTCTAGCACATATGCAGTTGAGATATGCACCTTAAGAGAGTTCCTTGATGCAAGAATAACCTCAATACGACATACCAAAAAAATGTCCATTTACCTAATTTGACAGAACTAGTGGTGCATAAATACGAACTCAAAAATACCAAGTTTATCGCTAGTATCTCATCATTTATACACTATTGCTATCCCGGAACTCCCTTTCTACAAGGATACTGCCAAAACCAAGAGATACCATACCATAATCTATTTCCGCTAATATCTCGTTCTTTAGCAACATATCACTTAATTACTTGAAGACATGCTATGTTGATTGGCACAAACCAAGATTTTCACCAAACACGAGGCATGCTTCCATATTCCAAACAGTTCTATCCTGAAATTTCTTTTCAACAATGATACCCACCAGTCTTTGTACCTCAACACGCCCAAAAATACCATAATCTGTATTCACTAATATCTCCTGCAATCATGCTTTAGCAACAAAACAATTACTCACTCAAAAGCATTCTATGTGATCTGTGCACCCAAAAAATTTCACTTACATATTAAGCATGCTTCTATGGTCCAAAGGACTAAACTTTGTAAAAATGAAGGGTTAAGCTTCCAAGGAGGGAAAAATTGATCATTCGAGACTTTAGGCTTCAAAATTTCTTCTCACACAGTTCATTTACGTACCTAAAAATGATTCACCTTTTTCCCCATTCCCAACTCAGGATAAACTAATGAAAATGTCCATAAATCAAACAAGTCCCCCCCCCCCCAAAAGAAAAGCAAAACCAACTTCCCACTAGGTAGACTAAGGAAACCTTCAGGTTGGAATGTACAATGCCTAACACACAATATTATGTAAGTTCTACAATTATTCCACGTGCCATTTACTTATTGAAATCAAAATCCATACCTGAGAGTCCCACCTTGCCGGGATATAGATGTAGTAGTCTTATCCTAAATTGAAGAACTATAGAGAGATTGATTTTGTTAGACCCTAGATTTAAAAACTACTAACTCCCTACTACTCCATAGAAAGAAGTAGAGGCCAGTTTAGAGGGATTTGCTTACAACATGAGCTCATATTCTTTGGTTGGTTTGGCCCAATAACCATGTCAACAAAGCTGGGAACAAAAAGCAAAATCAAATTATTTGTGCTATTTGTCTCTAGATGCTTTGATTGTTCTGTAAAGAAGTTCACTAAGATGTTTATAGTGATACTCCAGCTATCCTATTCGTCTTCCCAGGCTGAATCCCCCAAGAATCCATCCATAAATGGCTAACAAGGCGAGAGAAAGGAACAATAATCCATTTTGACAAGGAACAAGAATCTTTGGGAGCATACAAGTATCTTAATTCATGGATCTTAACATGACAAAGTATGAGTCATAAGAGATACCTATTTGTTCTCCATTTAGCATATTTGCCACCCTTTTTGCAGTGCGTTTATCAGCAAATTCGACCCACCTACACGAACCAACATTAAATATGACACAAGCTAAAAAGAATGGCATATCAAACAGTTGAACACAGTTCAGATATTGACATTCGAAATTTAATAGCAAATGTGGACTTCGAGACACACCCTTCAGAAAATCCTTGTCCTCGAAACCCGCCAGACTGTTTACGTCGCATTTGAGCTGATGGATCTGCAATAAAAATTAGGGACTAATTTCCATTATGTAGGCCTCCAATTTAATGTCCACTCATCCTATACAACATTTAGATAACACCTGCTTGTTCCATAAACTAACTGGGAAAAGCAAACTCGACCATTGCTTAACAATATCAGAAAATCACTTCTTTGCTTT
Source organism: Selenicereus undatus (assembly GCA_017589665.1). Classification (NCBI taxonomy): domain Eukaryota; kingdom Viridiplantae; phylum Streptophyta; class Magnoliopsida; order Caryophyllales; family Cactaceae; genus Selenicereus; species Selenicereus undatus. Next base: position 76,736,489 of record JACYFF010031958.1, on the reverse strand, counting down.
CTCTCTAGGCGCATAAAAGTTCTATACAATGCCAATCACTCAATTTTAATGCTGAAGAATATTTGAGCAAAATTTTAGTTCTTAGAAAATGCAACCATCTTCTCTCTCTCTCTCTCTCTCTCTCTCTCTCTCTCCCTCCCTCCCCCCTCTCACTTATATAAATAGATATTGAAAAAAGTGTGAGAATCCATGAGAATGGATGCGAATCCTGCCTCCTATAAACAGCTAATTACAGCCCAAAAAGACACTATCTACAAAATCTACAATATCATACAAAGAGGAACAAAGTTCCCCCTTTTTCTTATATA
>JACYFF010031958.1:76677823-76735781 GCA_017589665.1 Selenicereus undatus | reverse complement strand
ATATATATATATATAAAAAAAATCTTCAGTCAATATCCTTAATGTATACAAGGTAAGTTTCAATATAAATAAAAAAACTGCTCTGTTTTCTCTCAATCTAAATTATCCAAAGTGTGAGTACGAGATTGACATTTACAATTCAGATACTATCAATATAAAAGATTAATTGCTAGAACAAGAATTTGGGTAGAGGAAAGTGAGAATGAACTTTCCAACAAGCTCCATTGAAGGACTATGCGTCTTTGTTAATCATGAGTAATGTACTATGAGTAGCATTGGACGCTGTAGGGGCTATTTTTCCCCCCATTTCATGCACACTTGTCATACAAAACGCACAACATCATGTATTCTGCAGCCTTTTTTCAACAGAAAATCACCAACAGGCCCCAAGCTTCTCCCAAGAGAGGGTATTCTACTTGCACATCACAGACTCCACAAATTCTCTATTTTCTCATCAATATTCAAGACTGAAATCAAACTAAGAAAAAAATTTTGGGAATAATTATTCTAGATCATTCAGTGACAAGAATTAAAATGAAGTAGTCTGCTGGCTCAACAGGCTATTTTTTGGGCAACTTTATGACCAATTGACCATTGAAAAATGGTTTCAATGACACCCTCAATAGTCAATGCATTAAAAAGAATGTACAGATTGAAAACATAAGCTTTAGAAAATGCGTACCTTCTGGGGTGAGATAAATACGCTGAATTTCACCATAAGGGGAGAGAAGCTGACGAAGCTTCAAAGGATCCATTTTGGGTGGTATCCTGCTGAGATAACAGACACCTTTCTTTTCTGCCTTCTCAGCTTCCTTCAAAAGCCTCTTCTTCCTTTTCTCTCTTCTCTTTCTCTCCCTTACTTCATCCTTCGATGATTTTGAAGTCTTTACTGCTTCTCCACTAGCCAATGTTTTTGCCTCAGATTGGCTATCTTCAGCCATACTGATTGGAGAATGAGTAATATACGAGTTAGTGATGTGCGTTTCAAATTTCGCTTGAGGGTTCAAGTTCTGTTCTTGAGAAAGAAACTAAGAATAAACAACAGCCTCCTTATGGCACAACCCACAAGTGCTAAAAAACTAGATAAGAAAGTAGAATTGAAAAATATGAGTTACAAACAATCATAACTGATAAGACATGTTCTACCTGGTCACTTCAATCACAGAGGATGACAAAGCGAAAATAATATAACGGACTATAAATCCGAAACATCCAAACTTAACTTAACCAATGACAATGCTATCAATAACTATTCACGAAGGCCAATAAATATCAAATGCCTTCTACCCAAGTACCCATAATGTACAAAGAATGATTAAAAACAATTGGGCTGTCTAACACCTAAAATAGGCACTCACACCATCCAAATCTACTATTAGATAATTATTAGACAAATTAGAACATGCATTGAATCAATGGTGAGCCCAAAAACTTCGAACTACAAGCCCTAAATAATAGAATCTCTCGCCAACACATTTCCCCTCCATGATTTTTCATGTTTCAGAATGACCATCAACAATGATTGAATCCCAAAATTCACATTAAAAGTAGCCACTACCCATTAAAATTAACCAAAGACATCAATCAAATATAGCATCCAATATATCACCACGTAGGAATTTCTTATTAAAATAAAAAATAAAAAAATTACGACTTATCATTCAAATCAATCCATACATGAAATTGAATTAGTTTTACTGTTTTATTGAATTAGATAATAAAACCCACCAACATTAAACCAAAAACATGAAATTAACAACAAACAAACAACCACAGAATTTTCTTGATGCATACAAACAATATGCTAAAAATCAAACTCTAGATCCTATTTTCAAAATTGGTTCAGTTTAATTGAGCCAATTGATGACAAATGGGCAATGGCGGATCAGGCATCTAAAGGAAGTGCGGTCACAATTAACTATTAGGTACACACAATATAAAATTTAAGTGTTTAAAAATAGTCATAAAACTGTAGGCAAGAAAAATCTTAAAAGCTCAAGTGGAAAGCAGAAAGACAAAGCAAAGAAGGGAACAAACATTCACTGATTGCAAGAAAGCAATAAGACCTTTTCAGCATAGCAGTCGACCAAAAGACTAGTATGAATGAATCCCAGGAGTAATCCCCCTCTTTAGGGGTGGGCATTGGGAGGGTATGGGTAGGGTACATTCATACCCACATTTTACCTAGAAATGTTGTTACTTAACTTATACCCAAGCCATAGCCTTTGACATCCACACGGGTACTATTCATATGGGTATTACCCACAATGGCGGATCCTGACATTCGAATAGGGGTGACCACCTACGAACCATGTGTACCATAAAACAAAGTTTAAACAATACACGAAATATTACAATAGTCTACTATTACAATTGTCCTTCACATATCTACATGTTTTGGAATCACTACATGATAGAATCATTAGAAATTGATTTAAATACATTTTTCTCCATATAATAACCCAAGAAATTATTCAAAAACGGATCACATATATTAGAAATTCAAATATCAAATTCTTAATTGTTCACGTAGTTGTTACTTTAAAGAGAAATGAGCATCCAATTCAAGCAAAATTATGCAAGCACCTAGACTAAATTCAGCATGATATAAACTCATTTGGGAAAGTCAGCAACTAAATTCAAGCAGAACTATGCAACAAGATTCAACAAAGCACGCAGTGACAGATCAAGGGTTTCGAATTAGGAGTGTCCACCTACGAACATCCACCTATGAAACTTAGAAATTAAGCTCACTTAGTTAAAACAAGCAACACATTAGTTCAAACAAAGATATGAGACAATGACATAACAAGCAATGAAGCAACTACCAGCTACCAAGCAATTGATTAATTGATTGAAAATCAAGCAAGAAGCAACACATTAGTTCACTCTAAGAGCTAATACTATCAATATCATGAAACCATCCATATTTTCATGTTTCATTTTCCATTTAAATTATGTACATGAATTAATCAATGAAAAATAATAACCATGCAATTTTCAGTTAACTCAAAACGACTTTCAATAATTGATTAACAATTAACAATTGACAATTGCATATGAATTCCAGGGATGTTCATCAAACAATTAACAATTGTAAATCTGCACAAATTGATACTTAATGACAGAATCTAATTTGTCCAGAAAGACCAAAATCAAACATATAAACTGAACTTGGGCATGAAAAATTAACCAAAACAACAGAAAATTTTGAAAAGAACAAAGCAAACCTAATTTATTGATGAGTCGTCAGTGTCGAAGTAGATGTCTGCCGTTGAACACTTGAACAATTCAGTAATCAATCCCTATCTACACAACATAAGTTGAGAACAAGCAATTAAAAGTAATTAAAATCATCAAATGACTCAAATCGAAACCTTAAGTCGCTAATTCGGCCAAAATCTGACCTGCTGAGTGCGTGAGTGCTGCCTGCTGGTGGTCGGTGGTGGACTGCCGACTGGTCAGGCTCGGCGGGCGGCGGTGTCGTCCGCGGTGGGGCTGAGTCCGTGAGTCACTGAGAGCAAGAGGCAAGAGGGGTCTGTGTGAGGATTCCAGATGGAGAGCCTGCAGAAGGGGCGTTCGTCGAGCAAGAGCAGTGAACGCGAGATTAGAAGCTGAGAAGGCAGGGGCAAACTGAGCAGTGAAGTGAGGGCTTGTTTTGGTTTGGAATTTATTTATTTTTTCAAATGAAGCCCAGAATTTTCGGATGGACCCAATTTTAGATGGGCCGCACTCAAGCCTTCTTTTCAGCAGTGAGATCTCAACAATGAATAACCTAGAGTTTTTTTGGACCTGTTTTAGGGATATCCATTTATGATATTTTTAAAGATTTTAAATAAGCTCATTAGAGTTTTTCTTTTTTGCCCTCACCATAGTCATAAATCCGCCCCTACCTGAAAGGCATGTCAAATTTTACTCCATAACCTGATAGCCAGCAACTAATGAAGCAAATGGACCCAATGCATTTGGATTGGAATAAGTTCATTACATAAGAAAGATTCAAAATTTGAACTAAAATAAAAAACAATGTGGAATTAAGGTTATCACTAAGCACAATACTACAACAAGAGTGCATTACAACTAACTTTGCAATTTCAATCTCCAAAAACAGAAAAGGCAAGCAATAGGCCAATTGAGAAGCAATTCAAGCAAAAAAATTAATCGGCTAATGATGAAACACTAACCTGTTAAGCTAACCATGTATGTCCGCGCCGCTGGGTGGTGATCGCCGTTGCTTTCAAGTTTTGATTCAGAGGAAGAAGGAGGAAGGAGGAAGGAGGATTGAGAATGAAAGGAGACGGCGGGTGAGGGGTGACGGTGGTCAACAGTTGACTTGTGGCCAGCAGCTGGTCCTGGTTGCAGCCTTGACGGTTGACTGAGAGGATGACTAGATGAGAGGAGATTGAGACACTGAGAGGAGACAAAGAGAGGTATAGCGTGAGTTTTGTCTGAATGAGCATCTTTCGGTTTATTTTAAACAAAATTAAAAATGCATAAACCTGTTGAGCAGTTGGGCTATTGTTTGTTCTCATTGGCTGTGTTGTGGTACAAATTCATGAAGGCTTGCGAGGGAGATGGGAACCCCAAATACATTATAATGGAGGTTTGCACTGTAGCTAAGGATAGTGAACCCACCCCTTCCCATGCAGCAATTGTTAGTTTATCCCCCACAAAGACTAGCATAGAGGAGCAGGTAATGTACTTACTCTTGTATGTTTATGTGGATCTACCACTTTGCTCACACAATCAACCTAGGTACACATGGGCATGTATTGTGGTTAACAAATCCTGAATGTTATCTTAAATGACCATTCTACAAATTCACATGCAACTTTGATAGTAGGTTATACTATTGTTTGTTCTCATTGCCTGTGTTGTGGTACAAATTCTTGCAAGCGTCTGAGGGAGATGGGAACCCGAAGGCCATAGCAGTGGTGGCTTCCACTGTTCCTGGCAATAGGGAACCCACCCCTTCCCATACAGTAGTACTCAATGCATCCCTCACAAATACCCTTGCAAGCGTCTGAGGGAGATGGGAACCCGAAGGCCATAGCAGTGGTAGGGAACCCACCCCTTCCCATACAGTAGTACTCAATGCATCCCTCATAATAATTCTTGCAAGCGTCTGAGGGAGATGGGAACCCGAAGGCCATAGCAGTGGTGGCTTCCACTGTTCCTGGCAATAGGGAACCCACCCCTTCCCATACAGTAGTACTCAATGCATCCCTCACAAATACCAGCATGGAGGAGCGGGCAATGTACTTACTCTGGTATGTTTCTATGGATCTGCCACTGTGCTAATATAGTCAACCTAGGTACACATGGGCCTGTACTGTGGTTAAAAAGTCCCGAATGTTTTCTTAAAAGACCATGGCACAAATTCATAAGCCACTTTGGTAGTAGGTAATAGGGCCCGCAAGCGCACGGTGGCGTTGTAACAAATCAAGGTTGTCTCCCATAAGGACTAGGTTGATTTATTGAGATTTATCCCCTCGAGATAGGCCAAGCAGATCATTACTTTAGATTGAAATTAAACTAATCAACTATGTAATATAATGGATAAATAATCAAGGAATTAAGCAAAACAAGCAATCTCAATCCATGTATCAATTGAGCACCTCTTCCTCCATTGGTTGTTTTAAAACCGACAACCGAAACATCACAACCATCTTTCAAGGCGAAGTGATACCTAAATCTAACCAATTACCATTTCTCAAGGGGGCTCTCGATTTCTTTAGGTTTGTCAAGCATGAGATTATCATATTCATGGTTTCTTAATTGGTGTGGCGTTCTCAAGTCGCTACACAATCAAGTCAAATTCTATGATTCTATTAATTAATTTCACCTTTCAATTCTTCATCCAATACCCAATACATGCAAGAAAATGATCAAATTTCTTACAAGATAATAAACATGTAAGATTCGATGAAAGAATACAACAATTCCAAAATACTCAAAGAGATGAACAACAAATCAAGAAATTAACTATTTTTTGCATAAATCCATAATCAAAACAACAAAATCATAATCAAAATAGCAAAACATAAATCTAAAATGAGAAAAGAAAAGAGAAGAGAAGAGACAATAAATGCTCGGCCAAGATCACACTTGAATCGTCTTTGCAAACTCGGGATGGAATCCTTGCAAATCTTCACTTCAATTTACTATCTCTTCCTTTAATCTAATCTAAATCCTAGTGTAGATGATGGATGTTGAATAGTGAATAGAATAGAGATGCCAAGGAAGTAGTAAAAATAAGGCTTTTATCACTGGAATCAAGGCTGCTAATTGTCCAAAATTATGGAAATCGAAAATTCGAAAAGAAAACTAGCGAAATCGGAGGAACAGGGGCCACCACGGATTGACCATAGGGCCCACCACGAACATGCCGTGATGCCCTCTATCAAGTCTATTCTCACTTGATTCATCTGCTTCTTCTTCCTGGAACCTCCTGGACTGTGGTATTGGCCATGGTTTGTTTGTGTTAGGTGTCTTAGGTTCTCCTTTGCTATTTCCTTTTATCTTTAGGGCCTCAAAAATCCTCATTCTACCATCATGCTTTGGGTTCTTAAGATCAAAATCTGCAAACACATCTCAAACGAGCGAAACCAAGCATAATAGTATAAATAAGGGCATAGTCATACAATTAAGCAGATTAATCCCATAAAATGACTCCCAAACACTTATAAAATCCTATGCAAATATGACATTCATCACTCCCCTATGCTTAAACATCTGTTTGTCCTCAAGCAAACACTAGACAAAGCCAAAAAGGAGAGATGCATCTAGGACTCAAAAACATAACAGTCATCTTAAAGAATGCAAGTCGTAGCATATAATATGCAAGAATAGCCATCAATAGCAACCCAAATAGCATGCAAGACATTTCAAAAGTAGGAGGAGGAGAAGGTTTTCAAAGAAGTACGAGACCACAAGCTCGATATCAAACTTCATCAGCCCAAAGAACCAAAAAACACATCATGCAAATACATGAGATTTGGTATAGCTAAATAGACTGGTAGAACCTCACTTTGGGGGAATGTGAATCACTCCCACTCATGTGTTTGAAATATAGCATGGGTTCACTCAAGACTCATTCCAAATATACAATGTATCATAGGCTTGTCAAGACTCTGAAATTCTCCACCTCTAAAAATGCAACATGCACAAGACAATCAAGAGTACTTTACATGGATGGTAACGTGGGCTAAAAGGGTTAAAGGGAAAAAGTTGACTAATAAATTTGCGCAATGTGGAGCAATTTAGACAAGTGACTAGGGAGCAACCAACAAACCATCAAATAACTATGAAGTTCACCAACACTCCAAACCCCAACAACACAATGAACACCCTCCACGAATTAAGTACCAAAAGAGCTAACAAAGAAGGAACACAAGCTATTTACACGTCTAATGCCAATCACTTATTCACTTTTGTTTTCTTCTTTTTTTTCCCTTAATTTTTTTCTCTTTCTCTTTAACATGAATGAAAAGAAAATATCAATTAATGGAAGGCATAGGATTACTAACTATCAACTCATAACCTAATATATGTACAACCCAAATAAGAGGGAACCAAAGCAAATGCTAAATGTCATCAATCCCTCAATAAACTAACATACCAATGCCACGTTAAACTCAACTACCCCCAAAACCACCCACTACACAAATGAAGTGATGCTCTATAAACTTAGCTTAAAGGTAGGATTATGTGTTTGGCTAAGAGCTAATATGAAGTGTTCACAATAAAGACATATATAAGTTCAAAGGGGCTTGCAAAGGGAAAAAAATATGTAATACAAGGGTAGACTATTTGACAATGTGGATAAAGTGACAAAAGAAAGAATGCCTCTATCATATCATCAACTATACACATGCGAATGTGGATTAAAAAAAGAGTCTACGCAAGCTATAAAGACGCAACATGAAAGAGCCACACACATGAAAAAAAAGGAGACTAAATATAATAATTAGTCCAGAAAAAGCTCAAAGTCTCATAGGATCTACCAACTCAATTAACTCATATAATGAAGCTCATATATAAATATTAGTGCTAAGGACTCTAAGAAGTAACAAAGTTCTCAATCAAGACAAGGGTCAAAATAAGGAATATTCACAAAACATTCACAAATTTTAGCACCAAAACGGATTATACATCAAAAGTTACTCAAACATATTAAAGTTAACGTGCATGAAGAATCATCATTGGAGGGCATCTCAAACCAATCCACACCATCCTGACATGTACGTAGAAATGCACACCTAAAATGCAACACACCATTGCAAAAGAAAGGAAACCTACGCCTACATGCTCTAACTAGTATGCAAACTAAAATCAAAATGGAAAATATGAAACGATCCTTTTCCCATGCTTAGATAAAGCATTATTATTCAAAGGAAAGAAATGAAAAGAGGGAACGAGAAAACAAAAGAAAACAATCTCACTAGGTTAGGTACTAAGTGCACCTAAGCTAAGGCCTTCTTGCAAACGAGGCACATGGAGCATCAACTACTCCAACTCAGTCTGGTGCAAAAATAGCAAATAGGTTGATAGTATGATATACAAATATCTAAGTTCAAAGTTGGAAGTATGATCATCCCAAGTACTATATATTATTATCCAAAGATCCTTTATTTTAAATTAATGTAACCTTCAAAAATTACTTATGTGCATGTATTTCATGCTCACCAAATTCAATACTAGTACTCACCAAAAGAGTATTGGTGGTTGATTTTTTTAAAAAAAATATTAAGAGTTAAAAATCATTAAAAGATATGGTAAAATAATATTACCAACAAAAAATTTTATACTATTCACTAAATGCTAACCAGTTGTTCATAAAAGGTAAACCTATTAATCACATAATAAAAACCTTTTATTTTTGTTGATATCTTCCCAATGCACCTTTGTTTTTTTGGGTACTTAGCTATAAATTTACAAAATATATTAGCAAAGACCAATAAAGAATAGTCACAAATTTTTCTCTTTAATTAAATTTATTTATTTGTTAATAAACATATACTGAGGATATGTTTTATTTTAAATTAACATAAGCTACAATAGCTATAAATTTACAAAATATATTAGCAAAGACCAGTAAAGAATAGTCACAAATTTTTCCCGTTAATTAAATTTATTTATTTGTTGATAAGCATATAATGAGGATATGTTTTATTTTAAATTAACATAACCTACAAAAATTATTTATGTGCATATATCATACTCACCAAATTTAATACTGATACTCCCCAAAAGCATTATTAGTAGTTAACTTCAAAATAAAATAAAATAATGAGAGTTAAGAATCATCAAAAGATATGGCAAACAATATTGCCGCTAAAAGATGTTATATTGTTCACTAAATGTTGATCTATTGTTCACAAAAGATAAGCCTATTACTCACAAAATAAAATCCTATTGTTCTCAAAATTGAAGTGCTTAGTGTGCACAATACTATTACTCAATAACCTTCTATATTCTATTGTTGACCAAACTACGTGTTTTACATTCACAAACTAACACTTTATGCAATGAAAGAGCTTTTACTCTAGCAATGCTCTATTGTTCGTCGAATGTGTTTAATTGTTCAATGAAAATATTGTATATGTGTCCCAAATACTAGGACTAAAAAATGATTAAAAGATATGCTAACCAAAATCACCAATGAAAAAAGATTTCTAATGTTCACATAACGTTATATTATTCACTAATATTAAATTATTGTTCACAAAAGGTAAGCCTATTACTCACAAAATAATTAAAAACCTATTGTTCTCAAAATTGAAGTGTTTACTGTGCACAATACTATTACTCAATAACCTTTTATATTCTATTGTTTACAAAACTAAGTGTTTTTTTATTCATAAACTAACACTTTATTCAATAAAAGAGCTTTTATTCTAGCAATGCTCTATTGTTCACCAAAATATGTTTAATTGTTCAAAAAAAAAAATGGATATGTGCTGCAAATACCAAGACTTAAGAATAATTAAAAGATATGCTAAACAAAATTACCAATTAAAAAAATTCTAATGTTCACATAACATTAATTCATTGTAGACAAAATAGAAATCTATTGTTCACAAAATGTTAATCCATTGTTCACAAAATAAAAACTTATTGTTCCCAAAATAAATGTGGTCTAGGTATGCATTATTAGTACTCACTAACCTTTTTATGTTCTATTGTTCACAAAACGTTAGCCTTTGGCTCACAAAATATAAACCTATTATTCACAAAATAAAATTTATGTTAGCAATATTCTATTATTCACCAAAAATTCTTAGATATTTTTTAAATAATATATTCTGTTAGTCAAAGTTGCGATAACAAGTTACTAAAGAATTGAAATGCCTAGACCTAATCAATTACCAATTTTCAAGGGCTCTCGATTCGTTTCAATTCATTAGACATGCAATTATCAAATTATTGGTTTATCGATTGGCATGATTTTTCTTAGGACTCTACTCAATCAAATCAAATTCTAGGGTTTTGATATTAGATTTTACATTTTAGTACTTCACCTAATGCCTAAAACATGTATTAATATGATCAAGTTCCTTGCAAAAACAATAAACACATAATATTTAATAAAACTATCAAACAAATTTCAATGTACCAAATGCAAACCACACAAGATCAGGAAATTAACTAGTATTTGCATAAATTCAAGATTAAACAATCAACTCTAAAACAAATAAACAAAACTAAACTGTTTAATCTAGAAAACATAAAATTCTAATTGAGAGGGGGGGGGGGGGAGAGAGAAAGAGAGAGAGAAAAAAAAAGAAAGATACACTTAGTTTTGGCGTGGAGCTTGAATCTTGCCTTATCTGTCATCCCTTTCAGAAATATTCTTCTTCTTCTCCCTGAGACTCTCTCCAAAGATTGCTATGGTGGTGGGCAGTGATAGATGGATAGGAAAGAAGGATAAGCACCAACCATTTACCGTGCAAATATGGGCAACCAAGCACCAAAATAACTTGGAAATTGAACAATGATGAAGAAACATGGACACCACGACCGTATGGGGCCATCATGAATAGATCATAGGGAACACCATGGACCATGACCTTCTCCACAGCTGGTCATGGTGGCCCTACCTCGCTCGGTTTCTTTTGTTCTTCATGTTGTTTCTTCATGAAACCTCGCGAATTGTGGTACTAATCACGATCTATCCGTGTTAGGTGTCTTTGTCTCTCTTTTTCCTCCTTTGATCTACAAGGTCTGAAAATCATCCTTTTACACAAATACCTTGGGTTCACAAAGCCAAAATCTACATAAACTCACAAAAGACACGAAAACCAAGCGTAATGATAGAAATAGGGGTATAAATCGCTCTGCACACTAATCAATACAACTAAAGGATACATATTCCTCCCTACTTTATAAAATGAAAGAACATTTTAGAACAATTGTTACACCAAGCAAGCCAATTAGTTTTGCTTTGCTATCTCATTAGAGAAATCGATACAACTAAAGGATACATATTCCTTTCTAGCTATTTTTTCAGCTTGTTGTATTTCAACATGGATCTTCTTTTGTAAATCTGCTAGCTTGACCTTTTACACATTACATTATGTATGTCACTGTGAGCCTTTCTATCAAGTTATTTGAGAGGCTTTTTCATGCTATTCAATGTTCTTATGAGTTCATATTTGGCAATTTAATAGACACAACTTGATTAAACAATACTATTTAAGTCTCGATGTTTGAGCCAAACTTTACATAACCTCAAACCCTTTTGGTGAACTGGAAGTATTGAAAAGACAGCAAAATGGAAATGTAATAAGAGATTCCCTCAAGGAGAAATTTGAATATTAAATTGATCTGTGTGATCCATTCTTGATTGACTAGACATCTATCTATTTTGAAGAAAATTTTGCCCTCATCATAAATGTTTGTTTAACCAAATGAAAGAAAATGTAGTGGCTATGGTGTTCGCCAGTTCACATTGCTATGCATTACCTAAAGTCATAAACCTTACTAGGAATCAATTCCTTCACCCCAATTGTATCCTCTAGATTGAGCAAATTATCAAAGTTTCCTAAAACACACCATGAATTTGATATAGATTACCCCAATACTAGCAGAGAAAAACAAAGAGGTCATAATCTTACCTCCTCTAGGATAACGTTGCAGGCCAGAGGTCAAATAACATTGCATACTCTTAGCTTGATAGTGGACTTTACAATGGCCAATTGCACAGAAGTATCTAGGATATTAACATCATAATCTTACCTCCTCTAGCATACCTACATTTGACCATTAGGATATTGGTTGTTCTTGATGTATCTTTCCCATCCTTGGATCATATTATTACATATAACACGTATGTTTGCATCCTTCACCTTTATTTCGAAGGAAGACTTTGACGTCTTTTTATCTATTGAACTTGTTAAGCTGTCTCACATTCCAACTTATAATACTCATATAGGGTTAATGCCCTGCAAGATCATCTCTTTAGTTTGTAGTAGGCTATAGTCATTAGTCACCACATCAATTATATGTCTAGGATTTTCAAAGGTCCTTGTGAATGATCTTTTGGAACAAGCCTAAATCCATCCTTATCTTTAGTTTGAGATGCATCTCTATGTGTTTCTTTGATGGCAATTGGATTCGGAAGAACAATCAACTTTTGTTCCTTCCTCTACACAAGAACCTAGATTTTTGTGTTTTTATTGTACTAGTATTCTACTAGTTGCAACTTTCAATAACATGGCAAAATATATTGAAAATTGCACAATTGGTTGGCATCTCCTCATAAATAACCTTTTGCTTTATAAGTTCACCCTTTTTAATCACTAAATCCAAGTCAACTAGTAGAGGATCCCTAATTCAAACCTCTATCATCAATTGTCATTGGCCATCTTATTTTCCTTGATAGTTGGCGTATTAGTTTTAAGGGGCCTGTCGATCAATCTGCCTAGTTTACTCAAGCTAGTAGCCCACCAGCATTTAGGGTCAAGACTAGGGAACTAAACCCATATTAGTAATCTCTCTATTTTAGCTATATTAGAAGACATAACCTCACTCTAAGGTTACATAAGAAATAGTTTGTTATCAAAGAAATATAGTTCACTTTATAGGATAATTAATAATTCTATCTTCAATAGTTTAGAATCTTACCAAGAAGATCCCATGACGCAATGTACAATTTTATGGATCTTAAAATCTTCCCATGCCCTATTCAAAAGGCCATAAGTGACTTTGGAAAAAGGGTTAGCCCCTTCTACAACCCATGCCAATGAGGAATTCCAATACTCAATCTCAAGTTTTACATCAACCACCTCTATTTTGTTGGTTCAAACATTAACCCTCTCTATAATAACACATTGACGCCATCAATTTCCACACTATGAATGAAGTCAAGTCTCCTAAATTGTTCATTGCTAATAATCCATAAGTAGACAGTCTTTGCTCAAATTCTTCTCCAAATCTTTTCAGCTTTTCAATTGTAGATAAAACCACAGTTTTAAGTCTAACAGTCGATATAAAAGATATACCTCAATCATATTTGTAGCACAAGTGAATTAATTTGTAACAGTACAGAGTTAGGTTGATATTCCGTTTCATTAGGAGTTTGATTACAAGACTAGCCATCGTCACACCCTCTGTTTTCGAATCCACCAGCGGGTGTACTCTGAATAAGCAATTAATGCGATGCTGATGAGACCACATTACTGGCAGCATTTAATCTTGAACACTTATTTTTTGCCCTCAAAATGTGGAGACAAAGTCTGTCAGATCAAGAGAAGGGTACTTAGCACTAGTAATTGGTTCTTTATCAATAATAATTGTTATTATTTAACAAAAAGCTTTTTACACTCATATATTGTATGGGTCAAATATTTCTTTTTTAATTGTTACGCAAAAATATGTATGTATGCATATATGTACTCATGACAAGTTCTTATAGATATTGAATTTTCGTAGCATTGTTACTAATAGAAGGCATAAAGACAATAACACCTAGTGTGGCTCTTGCTTCAGTGGAGTCTATGTAGATCCAAATATCGATAGCCTTGAATACAACCATTATTGCTAGCCAAATTGAACAAAAATGAAGGGAATTTAATATAATTTGATGGTCGACAATAAATGAATTCAAATTATTGATTAGATTTCACCTAGGTAGCCTTATATGAAAATTAAGAAGAGCGCTAATTGGGATAAGAATAAGTAAGAAAACTCTATGTCTAAAAAGCAGTCTAATATCGGAACACATCTTTTATTGTTTCTTTTTTTTATTCGACGAAATAATTCACATAATATAATGGAAATAATAAATCATTTGCTTTTCCTTAATACTTTTGTCTTTATAGTAAATATAATCCTACCGTGTTTTATCCGACATCTTTAATGTTTGATGTTTATGTTCAAAGGGAAAGGAAAAAACAAAATAATGAAAATAAAAATATTTTATTATTTCTTAATAATTGTGTCTTTTATTTTTTATTAATTGAATCTGAGCATTCCTCAATCCCCATACATGGTGAAACTCCATCGCTTCAATATGATAACCCTTTTACGCTTAAGCATGGAAATCCAGGTGTACGCACGTCATATATTAATCAATTTGATACATAACTACCGTATAGTGTCAAAAATTTGCATAAAAGCATACATTAATTATAAATAGTTAATACCCATTCTCCAAAAAGAAAAATTATTTATTAGTAGTTTGATAGTAGGACCTAGGGGTCTATGAATTTGAGCAATAAATCTTTTCTAATGGCATTGTATAGGTACATCTTTTTAAAGCTGAAAAACATGTCATCAACCATATTACATTGCTTTTAGTTACAAGAAAGCACAAACTTTTACATGTTTGAAAAGCTTTGACATACCCCAATAAGAACATGCATTAGAGGAAAAATAATCTTACCTATGGAATATGAATATGACCCAAAAATTGTTGATGATGGCTTGAATGATATGAAAATTGAAAGCAATTTGGTACATTTTGGTAGTAACATGCAAGAAGTACTATATTATGTATGCAGGATTCATAATTGTCTTAGAGATAGAAAATAGTCTGGGACAGGCTAACCTAAAGATCACGATCTACAGGTTGGTGAGTTGGGATTTGCCAAACCGCGCCACAAAGTAAAAAAAAAAAAAAAGAGTGTCGTGGATTGCGAGTTAAACGGATTAACAATTTTATTTACATTAATAACATCATAAAAGCATTTGACTTGAAACCCTCTCCATACCGAAAAGAGAAAAAAGGGGTGATCATGGGTCGGGTTTGATGCAGGGTGGGTACGGTGATTACGGGGAAAATTGGCCGAGGTCCTAACTCTAATTGTCATCCTGTTTTACCAAACATTTCTAATGTTTCATATTTGTTTTTATATTCATTTATGCTCAAAGAGAAAGCCAAAAGTAATATTAATGGAAATAAGAAATCTGTTTATTATTTCTTGATAATAATAATTATATCCTGATAATAAATAAAATATGTACATATCTTTTATAATATTCCATGTTTCATTAATGCTAATTCAAATGAGTAGGTACAGATACTTTCCGTAACTCTTGCAACCATTACAACATTATCATGAATAATCTAATTTAACATGAATGCTCAAAATTATTTAGTGTTATATTTTTGGCACCATATTTGTTTGCATGTCCTTCCCACCTAATAATATGATAAAACACAACTATTAATAACTTTGGTATTATCAGCTGTGGCAAAATTTTTAGTAATATTAGAAATCAGAATCTTTTATATGTATATTTGTTTTTGAATTAGAAAGTAAAAATTGACAATATTGGAGGTCGATGCTAAAAACGGAACCAAAATGATATTTCAAGACTCTTCTAATAATGGGATCAAAAAAATGCCAATTGTGTGAATGACATGTGGCAATTAGAGAAGTGAAGTCATTTTGTTTTAATATATCTATTTTTATTGTTAGGGGGGAATTGGCCAAGTCTGGTAAGATTGGGATCAGGCCATTAACGAGGGGGTCGAGTTTGGTCATATCCAACCTATTAATATCGTGGGCAGGGTCAAGTTTTCATCTGAATAATGGATCAAGTCAGGTCAAGCCAAGGTCGACCCACTTTTAGTCCATTTAAATTTAAACAAATATGCATAAAAAACCTCTATATATGTAATATTTATATTAATGTAATATGTGGATCGACAAAAACTTTAGGCCATTAAATGGGCTATTAATAGGCTTAACCACTAATATGCCCTTACAGGTCGATAGATATTGATCCATCTCGTTAATGACCCTAATTTAAACAAATCGGCCCACTTAGACTGAGAGGGACCTTGACCCCATTTCTAAGGCTAAACAAGTGGGGAGAAGGGGAAGAATGAACATTGAAAATGAAAAAACAATTAAAAATAACATACAATCTATGCATTTATTTATTTATTTATTGCTAATACAAAATGATACTCCTTGATTGCACACCATGTTTCATCCAATTTATGGATGTTAAAATGGCGCATTGTGGCTGAAGCATTTTTTAGTTTCAGAATCAGCAATTACTTAATAGTAAAATTTAATTAAAGCATTTGGGGTTTCTGAGAGGAGATTTAAGAGATAAGAACTTTATTAAATACACCAAAAATCGACAATTTTGTAGAACGCAAGTTTGAACTAGCAATCCCTCCAAATACTTCCAAAAAATTGAAACACCTTTAGTGTGCATTCAAGTAGTGAATCCCACACCTAAACATATGGCTTTGCCTGAAATTATTGGGGAAACACGCTACTACAGGATAATTTTCTCGAGAAAACAAAGCAAGTGGCTGGCAAGGCTGGACCTAGTTGGCCCTTGTTCAGTACAATGTTTTTTCTTTTATAATTCTCTCTACACATGTTGTAACGCCCCAACTCTTAAACTCCATATTAGTTGATTAATTGGTCACTAGAAAGTACTATAACGAAAGAGTCAAGATTGGGATGCTACCGCCATCCTATGGAGGATAAGGCTTGAATTAATTTACTAAACAAATACTATAACACACTTTAGCCTATACACACACACACACACCTACACACACACACACACACAAAACCAATTAGAGCACATTCATATACTCCCGAACTCAACTGAGAATTCAGCAACCCACAAGGCTTACTACCCAATGACCCTTGACTTTACAAATTGACATTCTGAGCTTGTCTAGACGTCATTAAGTGTCTCCTCACCTTTCTAGTGTTGTCAGGTGAGGATTTCGTAATTTATTTACCTAAAAAAATATAAGCACAGAAATATTCGAGTAGTGAGTCGAAGCCTTGTACGTCTACTCCTATACTATAAAGATAGAAATTTATTTTTCATTGAGCTCGCGCATTTCAATTCACTTTAGTTCAAAAACAGTGATAGAGACAATGATTTTACAACTGTTATCGGTTAATAATTAAATCCGAAACCCAAACTGATGAGCTCGAATGTACAATACGTTCATTGGTATACAACTGCCAGGCCGATCGGGTAACCTGGCATGAGACCGCACGAGTAAACCTAAGGCCCTGAGAATTGATGATTGTTGGGTCCACTTGCTTATGTGACAAACAATGTTTGAAAATGATTTATTAAATACTTGTATGTTACTAGATTTAGATAATTTAAAGATATGTGAATTTGCGAAAGGTCAAGGCAGTAGACGTACGTGAATTTAAAATCCATCCCTCACTCCTATAAAATTTTGTTTACAACTCAGCAATGACGAAAGTGGCCACGCCTCTGTTTCAAATTGATCTTTCATTATCAGCATGATTTAAACAATTTTTATTATTATAAATTAGGTAAACGATTCACCATTTTGATCATTATTTTTCTTGATCGCTAACACTCCCATGATTACCGAATTGAGCATGCAATTGCATTTTATTTTCCGTTGTTTATTATCTACTTAATCTCATTAGGTCCCCCTTTTGCTCATTCTTATTACTATAACTAGTATCTTTATTGTTACCAATGTTATTGCTCGTGTTATAAATGTCATTATTCTTGCCATTACTATTATTAGTAGTGCTAGTATTGTTGTTAATATTATTTCAATTCCTAACCTTTATAATTTAATCATTTATTAATAAAAGAGATTAGCTTACATGGGCTTGATCCTTAGGTTTAGTTTCACTTTGAGTATGTCATAAAATCCCATAGTTGAATTAGGAGCGTGTTCACTCAACATAAAACTTGATATAACCTTTAATTGTTTACTTGGGTAGATTAGTATTTAGTTCTATTATTAGCACAAATCATAACCCATCATCCTTTTTACTTCATTAAATTACCAAGAATTAAGCTCCAACATTGTTTCTCGTCACTACAACAACAACAACAAACTCCCAATGTGGGCCCCGCTTTCGCGGGGTCTGGGGAGATCCAGCTATAGGCAACCTTACCTCTACCGGTATTCCTACCCATAGAGAGGTTGATTCCATAAGACCCACAAAACAGTTTTGAGAAAAATGTTTGAAGAGAAAATGATTGCCAAAACCATTGACCGACGAAAGAGAACGGGGGAGGGGGAAAAGAAACCGGATAAGCGAAAAGATAGGGAGCGGAGACATACCTCAACAAACCAGGGGCGTTTGGTGCCGTGACATCCCGGGAAAGCACGACCTGCAGCCAAGCAAACCAAAACCCTAACCACCCCACCCCACCCCACACCTCCTAAGTTACTGCCACCTACGGAGCCGGTCCCCTACAATCAGGGACCTTAATCCTGTCCCGCCACAAACTCCTATCCTGAGCCATATCCTCCGTGAGACCTACAATTCTGAGGTCCTCTCTAATCACCTCTTCTAGGCTCTTCTTCGGCCTACCCCTCCCTCTCTTACCACCGGGGGGGGGGTTGATACTCTCGCCCCTACGCACCGGGGCGGCCACACTTCTCCTCTTCACGTGGCCGAACCATATGAGCCTCGATTGTCTCATCTTCTCCTCTATAGGGGCCACTCCAGTTAAGCTCCTAATTACCCCATTCGTGATCCTATCCAATCTCGTAAAACCACACATCCACCTGACCATCCTCATCTCAGCTACCATCAGCCTTTGGACCTGCGCCTTTTTGAGCGGCCAACACTCCGATCCATAGAGAACAACCGGTCTAACTACCATCCGATAGACTTTGCCTTTCAAACCCATGGGTACTCTTTTGTCACACAGCACCCCTGACGCTAACTTCCACTTTTGCCAGCCCACTCTAATCCGCTGGCTAATATCCTCGTCAATGTCCCCATTTTGGTGAATGATCGAGCCCAGATACTTGAATTTGGCGACCTTCGGTATTGCCATCCCATCCAGTACGATTTCTCCCCCCTCTTCTATTCTTCCGCTGAAATAATAGTGAAGGTATTCCGTTTTCGATCTACTCAACCGAAAGCCCCTAGCCTCAAGAGTATGCCTTCAACTCTCCAACCTGTCATTCACCCCCTGCCTGGTCACATCGATAAGGACTATGTCATCTGCAAATAACATGCACCAAGGCACCTCGTCCTGGATTCCTCTAGTGAGTTCGTCTAAAACTAATGTGAAAAGAAACATGCTTAAAGCAGAGCCCTGATGCAGGCCCAAACTAACAGCAAAGTCATTGGAGACCCCTGCCGGAGTCCTAACCCTCGTCCGCCCTCCCTCGTACATATCCTTGATAATACGAATGTACGCAGGCGACACCCTTTTCTTTTCCAAACACCTCCACAATACCTCCCTTGGCACTCTATCATACGCTTTCTCCAGGTCAATGAACACCATATGGAGATCCACCTTTCTATCCCTGAACAAGCCCATGAGCCCTCTGAGGAGGTATATTGCCTCGATGGTTGCCCTGCCTGGCATAAAACCAAATTGATTTTCTGAAATCTCTACTTCTTCTCGCAGCCTTCTCTCAATCACCCTCTCCCACAGCTTCATAGTGTGGCTGAGCAGCTTGATACCCCTAAAGTTATTACAATCTTGGATATCCCCTTTGTTTTTGTACAGTGGGATGACTGTGCTGACCCTCCACTCTTTGGGCATCTTGGCAGTCCTAAAAATAACATTGAAAAGTTCCGTGAGCCATTCTAGTCCCACTTCCCCCCAAAACTTCCAAACTTCCACTGGTATCTGGTCCGGGCCCACGGCCTTTCCCTTCGCCATCTTCTTTAAGGCCTCCCTAATCTCCTCCTTTGTTATCATGGCGCCCGCACGCTGATCATTACACTCGCCGCCCCTACTACATTCGTCTCCCCCCCTTCCCCATTGAGGAGTTTAGCAAAGAACATCTGCCATCTCTCCTTAATTTCAGCATCTTCAGTCAACACCTTACCTTCTTCATCCTTGATACACCTTACCACTCCCAAATCCCTAGTCTTTCTCTCCCTCGCCCTAGCCAGTTTAAAAACCTCCTTCTCCCCTTCTTTCGTCCCCAATTTATGGTACAGTCTATCAAACGTCTGACTCTTTGCTACTGCCACCGCCCTTCTGGCTACCTTCTTAGCCGCCTTGTATTCGATCTTCTTATGAGCCCTCTCATCCTCCGAACTGCTGCTCATGAACTCCGCGTAAGCCTCTTTTTTTGCCTTGACTTTCTCCTTTACCTCATCGTTCCACCACCAGGCGCCCTCCATCCTATTGCCACATCCCCTGGAAAGACCTAAGGTTTCCTTAGCCGACCTTCTGATGCAATCCGCCACAGCATCTCACATCGAGTCAGCGTCTTCTACCCTCCTCCAAACTCTCTCCTCAGCTAATCTCTCTGCTATTAACCCTGCCTTCTCCTTTGTGAGGGTCCACCACTTAATTCTGGGTTCTTCGGTTCTCTTCTTTGACCTCTTAGAATACTTGAACTCAATTTGCCACTAAAATACAATTCAATTTCCAAAATTAACTCTAAAATTCATGTCTAAGGAGTTTATTTCAAAAACCCATAATACCACTTTTCCTTCTTTTTGTCATCTTCCCATCCTCAAGTTCTTCTTCATCATTCTCAAACCTTCAACGGCAAGAATTCACCACGCACACACACAACCATCTTTAATTTCATTAAAAACATAATCAAAACCCTTTAAAATTTTAGGCCAATTAGTCCCATACGAATTCATTTCCATAACCTGAATAAATTGCTTTTCGGTACCTCGAGATTTTGTGAATGGTTTTCTGAAGTCACGATTTTAGAAAAATATTTACGGGACTATTTAGTTCAATGCGAATGATTTTTAGGTCTCAAAACTTTGGGTTATCTGATTTCTGGGTCTCAAATATTTATTTTTAGGTCCCTGAAGGGCTTTAATTGCAAATTCTTTAAAGTTTTGAACTGTTTTGCAAAACTAGGCTTATATTTATGTTTAGACTTTTTATAATGACTTTAACGGTACTAGTTATTACAATCTACTAATTATATATCAAATATTATATTTTCTGTTATTAACGGCTCATCATGCTTAGCAAAAATAATTAAAACTTAATTAGAGAGTTTCGACCATTGCCTTAACTTAGTCGATGCTGGACTTCGGCGTTCCTCTAGCTTCCGGTTTATAGAAATTGCTAATCTCAGCCCCACCTTCCTTAGATCAGGCACAACACAAATCCATTTTGTTTGATACCTCAAACCGTAGTCACTAATCAAGATTTTAATCGTTTTCAAGGATAGTGGAACTTTAATCAAGAAATTATAATATTTAAGACATAAGGATCAATTGAATAACGCTCCCTACTCGGAAACTTTTTTTATTGAAAGCTTAAAAGTGAAAATATTACAATGGAAAGCTTTGAAGAGGGACTTAGGCTAAGATCATTAGAGATGCTTGCTCATAAAGAAATGAAGGATCTCGACTTCTCTTGTGTTCAAGAATGCTCAAATGACCGTGTCCCTTCTCAGCATTCGACCTCTCTATTTATAGAGGGGGTGGGGGTACTTAGGATGCCATAGCGGCTACAGTACATACTAGTTTTTCACATGGCTACAATACACACTGACGACTACAGTACACTGATTTATTTTACAAAGTAGACACTTGTCAAGAAAGTACAATGATGGGGCATCCACTTTTAAGAACTTTTAATGATGATAAGACTAGTCATCATTATTGAGATTTTGCATGCCTTAATATCCAATTATGTTTTCCAAACCCTTATTATCTGAATAATCAACAAAATCTTCATCAGGTTGCTCAAGATACTCTGGATCCCATTTTTCAAATAATTCAAGAAGATATTTATTTCTTTTTGCTAATAAGAATTTTCCAGCTCCAATATTGACGAAATAATCAAAGATATCTTCTGAGACTGCTCCTTCTACTTTCATGTACTCTTTAAACTCATTGTCACAAGTGAAAGTAGTATTTCCACAATGCATTAATGTTTTTCCCTTTTCAATTGATGCCCAACACTGATGATAAATATTGAAAAATTCAATAGCTCTTGCTAAAGCAGGATCAGTAACTAGATGTACTGATAATTTAGAAACCCATTCTTATCGTTGTTCATCAAGATCGTCGTAATAAACAATCTGAATAAGATAATGGGCTGTTTTCAATTTTAATATTCGATTAATGCGTTGTATGCTTTCAAATTTAGGCATCTACAAACTAAGAATTTCGTTGGACCATCAGGAGATGTAAGAATCCAATGGATCCTTCTGAATATGCATTGCTGAAATTTTGTTAGTTTTGAGAAAAATGGGAACTTTGGATATGGGGTTTCTATGAAGTAAAGTATCATCCCGTATTCCCAGACTTTAAAGACAGGATCATTTGGAGATAATGAATTCGCTGGGAAACTAACACCACCAGCTCTTGACCTATCCGAAAAGTAGATTGTTGTACTCCATGACTCCCAAATATCATAGGAATAACGATGATAAAAGTCGATGCATGCTGCATACTACTCATTGAAGCATTTTTCTTGAACATGAGAACTTATTTTTTCTTGGATAACATAAGGACACTATAGGTAATTAACTTGTAACTCTAAAATGAAAAATCCTTGGGCTATTAGATAGGCAGTAGAAAGTAGACCAAAACATGATCTGCTTTTTGTATGGAATTCCAGATTATCTATAAGGATTTTATTAGAAGGCATAACCCGTTCTAGTAGGAATGACATTTCATTAAGGATTTCCTCCTTTTCGGGCAAGAGGTCTGCTTTGATGATCACCATTGACGAGTTCTCAAGTTAGACTGTCTATCAGAGAGTTCTTCGATCCCTGTATGTGTTCAATAGAGAAAGAAAACTGGTTAAGCCATAATTGTCAATGCAGGAGTTGCCCTTGCGCTTGCATATTTGATGAATTCTTTTTCACAAAACTAAGTATTCCTTTGCAATCAGTTCTAATAAGAAAAGGTTTTGGGGCAAAAAAGATTAGAAACTTTTCAATTTTCCTTATAATTGCAAGGATTTGTGTTTTCATTGTAGAATAGTTGCATTATGCCTTATTAAAACTTCAACTACAATATTTATAGAGTCGTTCTCCTTCTTTGATTTTGAGTACCGCACTCCAGTGCTCATTGCTGACATTTGTTTCAAGAACTAAATCATCTCCTTCATTAGACAAATTAAGAATAGGAAGATTTGTACACATCTTTTTAAAGTTTTGAACAATCTTTGTATCATTAATGGTCCATGTCCAACTTACTTCTTTCTTGGGCTTCTGCTACAATGGCGTTCTTAATTTGGCTAAATCTTTAATGAAGTTTGAAGTATAGGTAAGGCATCCAAGAAACCTTTTTAGTTGCTTCCTATCTTCAATTTTTTCAGAAATTTTTTTTATTTTCTCCAAAATATGCTTTTGTAGGATGATTTATCTAACTTTTATCTCTAAGCCTAAGAACTCAATTTCTTATTTAGCATAAGTGCATTTGTTTTTATCAAGTATGATACCATGATCAATGCATCTCTAAGTGGCAGGTAAGACATCATCTTTTTGCTGTTCTAAGATTTTGGAAAAGACAAGTATGTCATCGATGTAAACTAAACAACAATGATTAAGGTCTTTAAAGATGTTATCCATTCTTATCTGGAATATTTGTGGTGCATTTTTAGGGCCAAATGACCTTCTCGCCACGTTGGCTGCGTGTGAACTCAATCTTCTTATGTGTATAAGCCTTACTTATCTTTTTAATAGGAACAGAGTGACCATTTGTTATGGTCTGTGCGCATGGAGAATATAATATCTAAAAATTATTTTCAATAATCATATCATGAGAGGGTTGATCAGTGGCCCATAGAACTGGTATAGTGCATTGGACTCCTCTTAATTCTATGGATAACCCTTCTATTGCCTCATTATGGCTCATAATACTATTGTCAGCTATCCTTACCTGTAAAGGATTTTTAGCTCTTTTCCACATAAACTCTTAAAATAATGATCTTTTCCCAAAACATACAAACAACCACTATCTATGTAGGTACATAATTCATACTTATTATATCCCTCTAAGCATACGTTTATTAGGATATAAATGCTATTAATATTTGTCTTGGTGACTTCATAGCATATCTCCATAATCATGTTTTTGACTAATTTATCCTCATAAATCGATTCGCTAACAATTCTTATTTTGTACCCAATGATCTTTCTATCTAGACTCATAATTCGATCTACACTGGGTCTTGCAACTTCAAAACTCATTCTATTTATTTCACTGGTGATGCTAATTGTGTCATCTTCTCTAAGCTCTTCTTTAGCTAATGAAGATCCTTCTTCCCAATCTGATCTTGTACTCATACTTCTTAATAATTGGGTTTAATGGTGATTTTACCTTCCTCATCAATTTTTATTATATTTTTGTTATTTGTCTTTGTAGGGTTGGCAAAGCTAGATATCCACGAATGATCGATTTATATCTCCTGAGGATTGGACTTAATTCTCTAGATCTTTTGTATAGGTTAGGGCTTTCAAATTTTTTTGCTTCTATCATTGGTACCTTAGTCTTTGGGCTTGTTGTATTATCTAATTTGAAGATAATTTTTCAAAATGTTCTTAAAGGATATCCTCCTCTTTTCATGTCCATCCCAACTGTTTTATCTTAAGGGATAAGAAGTTTTTAGTAAATTCATCTTTTAGACTCATATAATATCCAGATCGACAATTAAATCCTACCAATCTATTACATAAATTAGTCTTAATCCATGTGATAATTTGATTATTAAATTTGGTATGCCTAATATCACAGAGTAAGACGTAAAGATCAATGTCTTTACCATAATATTGTAATGGAGTTATTTGAACTTGGACACTTCCGACATGGATATACCTATACTTTCTATCTTTCTTATGCTTGAGGATATTTTCCCAATCAATGAGATTAACTTCGCCAACGTCGTACTCACAATCCTTTATCTTCAAATCTCTTTCCATCATTTCACATACGTATTTGCTTTTTAATTGAAAGATGAATTTTTTATAGATCATGTCTTTTTGGATTATGAGAAGAACCCAATCTCCTTTGACTCCCTCATGATCATTGTCTACAACAAATTCTTCCCCTTGAAGATCTCTAAGGCTAACCGAGCTACTTTCCATCATATGACTTATTTCTTCATATTCATTGTCCATTATAATTTCAACAATTCCTTTATTGTTGCTTAAGGCTAGGTCTAATGCCTCATCTTCACTAAACTCAACATAATCTAAACTTCCTAAGGTTTCAATAAGCTTGTTATTCTTCCTATTTTCGTACTCCTTAGCATAATGTCCTACTTCTCCGCATGCATAACATTTGCAATTGTTTTTCCCTACAGGACAATAAGCTGCTTTCCTAAAAAATCTACATTTTTTAGGACTTGGTTTGTTATAATATTTTCTTTTATATTTCTCACCTTTTTGCCTACTAAAGCTCTTTTTCTTATAAAATTTTCCTTTTCTTGTCCTTTCAGATTCTTTTTCCCGTGAGGCGAATCACAGCAATTTAGGAATTGCTTCGTAATTTTCTTTTGCTTTTGGAGATCAAGACATTGATCATTGACTCATTTTCTTAGATAAGAGATTCTTGAACCAAGGGTATCAATGACATCTGCTCGCTCCAAATATGCCATGTATTTTTCATTAATTATGAAATTTATAGGATATGGCAATTTGTCATAGAATATACCAAGATTGGTTTCATTATGCCCAATTTTGTAATAATATTGACTAAATTCAGCAATATAATTTTGCAGGTATCTCATATCCCATAATTCTATGTTATTAATTTTTCTTCGCCATTTTCTTGCTTTTTCTTCAAAATCAAGTTTAGCTCCGATGAACTCGGTTTCGATTTCTTTACATAGATTTTTGAACATTGCCACTAGTGTCTCCATCATTCTTAATGTATTTTTACCATCTTTACTTAATGAATCATACCAGTCAGCTGCAGTATTAGGAAAACTATATTCGATATAGTCAAGGAAGTTTGCCGCAGTCCATGTAGTATTCAGGTTTAAGACACTATTCATTCCTCTTTTTCAGTGCTCAAATATCTCTTCCCTATTACGGGTTCCATCAATGTTTAAGATATATCCAATTTGGCTAATTGGGGTAAGGCCAATTTCTTCATATGTGGTAGTTTTCCTTGTGATAAATTCAAAGGAAAAGTTGGTTGTACGCCCTACTAGAACATAATTAGGTCTTAAGAAATGAGTATTTCTTCTAGAGGGTTCACCAAATTCTTTAGGCTTAGGAATGACATTGTTAACTAGATTAGTCTCTGTTTCATATAGGTTGATCTCTTCTCCAATCTCATTGATCTCGTTTTTAATAGTCATTTTACCATATTTCTTGTTCAATTTTCTCTTAACTTCTTCTAATGGTAATAAATTGAGATATTCTTGTTTAATTAAATTCATCTGTTGATATATTTATTCTTCTAACTGGACATTATTGGTCTCTTCATTATCATCAGACAAAACATCATATTTATCACTAATTGCACCCATGTTCTTGTTTAATTCTGCTAGGTTTTGTTCTTTCTTGAACATATTTTGTAGTTCGTCAAGAGTATATTTCTTATACTCCATCTTCTTCTTTTTCTGCCTTTTCAGCTGATTTTTCACCTACTTTTTTTTAAATTTTTATTTTGTGTAAAGGAAATAGAATCTTATTTTTTGGGTTTTGGAAAGGATATTTATGTTGAAATGGAGTACTAATACTGGAAGTAGCTCTTCCGCTATACCTTACTTCATTAACTAGAGAAAAGTGAATTACTAATATTTGCTTCTTAAGCTCCTTCACTTTGATCTTAATTTTAACTAATTCTGCTTTTAATTGTAAACCTGTATCAGTTATATAGTTTAATTGAGTTACTATAGGAGAAAGTCTTTCCGGTGAGTGAACAACGTAGGAATAATCCGGTCCAGGGCAAGTCGGTGATGATTCAATAATTAATCACAGTTAATCAACTTAATTACTCATTAATTAACTTAGTTTTCTTAATTATTTTTGGTCACGTGACTCAGATACCATTTGATAGGGAATCGAAAATACTATTAATGCGCAAAACTACACATAAGCAAATTTTAGATTTTCGAAAGTAAGTTTTTAAGGATTGTAATTAAAATAAAAATGAAAAATCTTTAAGGGTCTTTTTGCAATTTAGAAAACTACTTTGGGCAAGATTGGTCCTAGAAATTATTTGCACCAAAGCTGGAAAGATCAGAAAATCGTTTCTAAAGTTATAGGTTCTGAAAATTATTTACACCAAACTTTGGGGGCCGGAATAGAATTTATCTCCATAACCCTTACTCAAACCTCAACTTTCTATAAACACCCATAAGCATCCACATATTCCAATCACCAAAATTCCTCATTGTAACTGTCAAATTCGCTCCCAGTTACCTTTATCCAATGTCAATCGACATAATGCCTAACCAATTCAAGAGGTAAATGATGAAAACAATTGAGGGGAGACTTAGAGCTCATGTTGCAAATGCCCAAAGAAAAAAAAAACAACTCAAGAAAAAGTCAGAGAGGTGGTGATGTTGGCATGGCTGGGCGCGGGCAGCGGCACTGCCATCGACGACGGTGATGGCTAAGGCCGGTGTGAGGGAGCACTGATAGACGTGAAGGGGGATGGTTCACTACTTGTAGAGGAATGGGGGGTTTCACGCTGACTAGAAAGAGGGGGGGGGGGGGGGGGGTAAAAAAATTAAAGAAAAAAAAAATTAATACACCTCCCACTAAAATCTAGTTATTTCTCTTTTTTTCACAAAAGCAAAATTTGTCTTCTAAATTGTAAATATTTGGGGTTAATATTTGGACTATTTTTAAGATTATAGGATTAATCCATATTGACTATTATGGTCCTTACTTTTATTTTAATTAGTTTATTCACATTAAAGTTTTCCTTACTTAACATAGATAGGCAAATTATATATGTTCTATGAAGAATTGCAACTTTTACCACTTTTATATGTGGGCTAATTTTTATTTTGTTTTATTTATTTATTTTTATTATTCATATTTTTTGTTTTTATCTTTTTTTCTACCCATTTATTGGTACGTTCTGAATGATTTTATGCTGAACATGATTAAATCTTATTTTGAAGTCACTTTGTCATCTCAGCTTGCGATCACATAAATGTTTTAAATGTCGAATTGAAATGTGGCGCTCAATTTTGTTGAATTGAAATTAATTGAAAGAATTAGCATTGGTTTGGTTCGGGCCATTACACATGCCTATAGCTCTAGAAATTAATTCAGCCCATTTATCCCATTCAATATTTTGTGCTCTAAAAACATTGTCATAGATGTTATTATTCAGAAAAAAAAATTACCTTGTTATAAGAGTTAATTGAAAAAAAGAGCATATTTGATTAACAAGCGGTGCATTTTTTTTTCATCACATACTTTAAATTGTTATGTCAAAAAAATTTATTATGACAAAAATTCATTTCCAACACCAAAATAGTTTTTAGAATGTGTACATTGAAAATAAATTGGGAGCATAAGATGGAAAACTGATGTGACATGTTAGGTTTGTTTATGTTGAGATGAAACTTTGTAGGAACTTTGCTTAAACACTTGCATCAATATAAGTGGGTCTCATGATGTTGGGGTTTAAATGTTGTTGGGTGGAGTAACAACTTTAAATCCCCAACTTAGATTTATAGCATTGCAAATGGTCTTAGATTTGCATATAATACAGTGTAGTAACCTACATAATTAAATCATGGAATTAATGCTGACAGCGATTATCATGTTTGTATCTGGTGAACGGTAACCATTCTCATGGTTGCATGATGAAATCAACAGCATTAGCAAAAAAGAAAAAGGAAGGCGGCCTAATTGCAGTATTGTTTTGGGCATAATATTCCTTTTTTTTGCAAAAAGAAACTTCATGTTATTTTTCCTACTTAATTTTGGTTTCTTAATCCTATTTTCAAAAGTAGACATTAAATCTTAATGAATTAATTTTTGTTAATTATATATGTCGTCATTGTCACTAAAGTAACATAACACCTTTTAAGTCACTAGTTAATTCACTTTTGCTTAACAGTTTTAAATTTTTTCCCTTGATTTCTATGCATATGGTTTTTGCATGTTATTTTATTTGTCAATTTAATTATTTTTTATTAAAAAAATGGTACATTAAAAAAATCTTATTACATTAATACTGCGGCAGGTGTCATATCTGACACTAAAAGTTATAGAAGTTCAAATGAAATTATGCACATATTTTTCGAAAAGTTCGGTCACATTAAAAGCATGAATGGCTTCTTTGTTAGTGAAATTTTGAAATGTTTTAATAGTGACTATAATTAACTTTAAAATGACTTTTAATTTAAGAATACTAATATTTTATTCAAGGTTTACTTTTATTGAATTAGTCGTCTCTCTCTCTCTCTTTCTCTCCCACTCTCTCTATATTAAAAGTTACTCATATCTCGCAATGTCATTAGATGAGGTAGTCCAATTTAAGGCATATTATAACATCGCATTTTATAAATCGCATACTTGCGATTCATTTCTTAAGTAAACTTAATTTAATCATAGTATTGAGTTTGATCAAGCGTAATTCATGCATAATTGTCGTCTCGAATTGTGCCTAACTTTTCTACCACAACAACAACAACGGCAAAAACAACAATAATAATAGTAATAACAACAACAACAATAAAATAATTTTATCGAGTACTAATGTGTGTTCTTTATTGTTTCACAATCTCTTTTGCCAATAAGAAGAGCAAAATTTTTCACAAGTTGCTGCTATTAACAATTAGATTAATTGTTTTTTTTGGGAGAAAAACATGTCAAATACATCCGACTTGACCCAGGAAAGGAAGGGTGGAATTGTCTTGTAAATTCATTCAACTTCCTTCTCATTCATCTTTTTACTGCTCATTCGGCTTATCTTGACCTCGGGTCCCTCTCATAGCGGCAAAGTCGAACAAATCAAAGGTTATTGTCACATTTTAGTAATGTATAAAAATAATTTGCAACATGAGATATACATAAATAGAGAAAATATTTATCAGGTTTTCTGTCGTTATTGACTGAAACTGCAAATCAACATTTGGTACATTCTGGTAGTAATCTGCAGGTAGTAATATATTGTGTATGCAGGATCCATAAATATTATTAGAGATGGGAAATAGCCCAGGGCAGGCTAACCTGTCTCGTGACCTATGGTTTGATGGGTTGGGACTTGGGATTCATCAACCACATTGCACTGTTAAAAAAGTGGTAAGCCGTGTTGCTGGCTAAACGAATTAACCGTTTTAGCTACATTAGTAACATCATTAAAAAAACTTAACTAGAAACCAGCCCCACACTACAAAAGAGAAAAAAGGGGGTGGTCCTGAGTCGGGTTTGATGCTGGGCAGATATGGTGGTTACGGGTCAAATCGGCTAAGGTCCTGGCTCTAACTGTCCTCCTATTGTATTAAACATCTCTAATATTCCTCATTTGTTTTTATATTTATTTATGCTCGAAAAGAAAGGAAAAAATAATAATGGAAATTAGAGATCTTTTGTTGTTTCTTCATAATAAATTGTATCCTTATATTGAATAGAATATGTACATCTCTTTATAATATTTTATGTTTGATTAATGCTAATTAAAATGGATAGTTGCCAGATGCTTTCTGTAAACCTTGCAACTGTTGTAACATTATCATAAATAATTTCATTTAACATGAATACTCAAAATTACATATGATATTATGTTTTTGGCAATAACATTGGAATTCTCACCCGTTGCAAAATTTTTGATAATATTAGAAATCAGAATTTTTTGTATGCATATTACTTGTGAAAATGGAAAGTAAAAAATGACAACTGTTGGAGCAAAAATTTAATAAAAATAAATAATATGCACAACACAATTTTCCGATGTGCAAAAATGTACATCGGTTTATTTTGAGTACGACCCTATTCAAGAGGATAAACCTCCTTAATTACGTCCCCCTTTCGGGAGGCCACCTTTTGATTCCAACTCAGTCTATTTTATTATTTCCCTTCTTTGTTTGTTTTATTTTGCATTAATAAGACTTTATATAATTTAGGTGGACATGTATATTGTATGCCGAGTCACCTGTTATCCAAACTTAATTGCATCAGATAGTGTCCGTATAAGCACCTTCTAGGAAGGGTACTACATGTACACATTCTTCATGTGCAGGTTAGGACACGGGCGGTTTAATTTAATTTGGAATTTAGGTTGCACTCACTTATTTATCGTAAGTTGCCTACGTACCTCTTTTATAGAGGATCAAACCAGTCGTAGTTCTTTGATTTTATTTGATTTAATTTATCTTTTTTATCTTGGTTAAGTTATTTATGTTAGGATAATTTTTGATTTAATTTTGGTACTTGGACTTTAAAAAAATGGCTAAGTTATATTTTTAGCTACTTCATGATTTTTTATTTATTTATTTATTTTTATTTGCCGACTTAACCTTTAGTGGGGCCGGTCAATTAATTTTGTTTAGCTTACGATTGCACCCGAAATTTATTTATGGGTTTCCTACGTATCCTTAGTGGGATCAAATCGACGTAGTTCTTGGCCCGAATTTTATTTAGGCTTACGTATCGGAAAGGGGAGAATTTAGTAGGTTTGGTTGTATGTTTGGCTCGGGTACGGTCCATTTTGCCATACTTATTATTTTTTTAACAAGGCTTCGACTTTTTGAAAAACTCCCCATTTAATTTGTTTTGGTTACGTAATGTGTAACGAAAAGTTACAGAATTGTAACTTTAACCTTTTAAAGAGAGGAAAAATAAAAAAAAAGGCTTATTTTGGTATATTTCATGGACTTGAAAATTTGAGGGGGGTCGGTTTGAGCCCGTTTGAGGACTTCGATTTAGACTGAACTCGACAAAATTTTATATCGAGCTTCCTACGTATCCTTAGTGGAATCAAGTCATCGTAGTTCTAATAGTTACTCAACTTAACCATATTTTATTTTCCCCCGTTGTAAATTTGATTCAGTGGACCCACGAAAATTTCCATACCCTGTCAAATTTGATGTTAATTGCATATGATAATCTTTATTTGATTACCGTGATACCCTTTGTAAAGCTCTCATTTTCTTTACCCAATCATTAGTTGCTCTTAGCATAAGATTTGAAAACAGTAAGTCCACAACCTTGAACTGGAAACTTTTAAGTGTTTGATATTCTTTCCAACCCAAACACTTTTTATGTCTATTCTGTTTCAGTTGATTAGGGAATAGGACTCTTCTTTATTTATGTCAAAAGGTCCTTGATTCTCGGCATCACAATATTTGCTAATATATATTCCTTTCTTGGATTTTTAGTTAGAATCAATCTGTGAGACTTAATTCAAAAGAGTTTCACAATGAGTCTAATTCATCTAGGCTTATAAAAGAGGCTTCAACTCTCTGTTTTATTTTTGTTAAACCTTTGAGACCCTTTTTTTGTATTTACTCTCTGTGGAGCGATTATTCTTTGATAGGTAGGAGCAAATCATCTTCTTCCATCTTGTTTTGTACTGGTAAAAAAACATTCCATCACTAATCTCTTCCCCCATCATATTGATTTCTTTCTTTTTGTAACCTCCAAAACAGAGCATGCAATGGATTTTGCCACAACTCACTTCAATAACAATAAAAAAATGACGTATAATGAATTCTCTTGGCTCTTTGACCATTGATCATATCATATATATTCATGATTTGTGAAATTTATTTGCCATTGAACCAAACCATCCATGGCAGAGCATAGTTTCCCACCCCATTTGTCTCTCTTTTTTTTTAACGGTTCAGCAGAACCTGGGATCCCACAGGATCCCGTAGCTTATGGGTCCGGCGGGACCTGAGATCCGGCAGGATCCGTTAGTGTTTGAGGTCCAGCAGGACTGGCGATTCGATGGGATCCGATTTTGGCATGTGAGTCCAGGAAGTCCTGAATTTGGAATTAAGAATTTGAAATTTAGCAAGAACTAAGTTACGAACACTGTGATGCGTTTCCACCATTAATATTTGTATCTTTGCTTCTTCTTCTTCATCTTTGGCCATGACTTGACATGAACACTTGAAGGTGGTGATTTGAGGGAGATTGAGAATATGAAGGCTAATTTTAATGTCCTTACCTTTAGACTTCACTTTAATATTGCTCCCTGTTTTTGCCTTCGTCCACTCGTGCTCTGTTTTTTTTTTTTTTTGGGTTGATTCAGAGTCTTCTCCTTTGTATTTCTCTCTCCTCTTAGCCCCTTTGCTTTCACTGTCCTCCTTCCTCCCTTTTTTTTTTTTTGCTTGGCTATACTCCTTCTCTATTTATAATAGTACTCAGTAGTTGTCTTTTACTTCAACCACGTTGTAGCATTATCTGGGGATGGAAGAGGTGGGCAACGTGGGCTATCAACCACCACAGAGAACTGCCTCTGTAAAATTGCTCATTTCTTATTTTACTGCAAAATTACTAAGAGGTGTTGCTCTAGTTTTCCATTTACAGCTGAATGCTTTTTTTTTCCTGGGCGTCCTTTAAATAGTCAATGGCCAGGGAGGGAGTCTTATTTACACACCCCTTTTTTTTGCTCTCTTTTTTTTTAAAATTCGTTTGTTGCCCCCCCCCCCCCCAAAAAATAAAATTAAAAATTAAAAAAAAAATAACTACACCTTTTTTTTATTTTTTATTTATGTCTTTTACTATGTAATCAGATCCACTTTTGTTTGTCTTTCATACTAAGACATAATAGTTATGAAAGTGCTATACCAAGAATTATCGAAATTTTTGGTTCAACAGTTGCCCCCCGTGCATTATTGGTGTTATATGTTTATAATGCAAATAATGCACGTATTTTGTCGAGTCTTTGCACCAACAGTAATTAATTTCCCTCTTTTTTAATCTCTTTTTTTTTGTAGAGGATAATTAACGATCATGGACGGGGCTCTTGGCAATGAAAGGGCTCCACTTGAAAATGGACAAGAATGTGGCTACGGGCCTTATTATCGGCGTTCAAGCTCTTTGCGAAGTCTCAATGCGATTCCTTCCTCCTCCTTGACATCTATTTTGGTTAGGAAGGTTAGAGTCAAGCAAGGGACACTTCATTATCGTCGAAATGACGAAAACAAATGTGTCGATGTGAGCAAGGATTATGAGAACTATTTCAATGCTATTATTCTCGAAAAAGTTAATACTGAACGTCATGGCCTGAAATATATCCTACTGAGGAGGAATTTTATCCAGCCTTACACAGGCTTCTTACTGCGAGAAGGAACTGGGGGCCGACCTTCCAATTTCGAGGCCGCTCAACTTTTATGTTGGGGGTGATGGAATGGACTAAACGAGTGCTTACTCGTTTTGACGAACCTTTGAAACAAGCTGGCATATTTGGTGCTGTTGGTGTTTTCCAGTTTCCGTACCATTTTGACGCAAATGTATGGCGGGCTTTCTGTGAACTTTGGGGTCCACTAACCAATACTCTTCACTATGGTGCGAGCGAGGTTGGTATTTCACTTTATGACTTAGAGCGGGTTGGAGGTTTACCCATTCTTGGAGATATATATGAGGAATTCTTACCTCCAAACAAGGATTTGGCTAACCACGATGAATATCCTACTACAGTTATTGAGCTGTTACGTATTCATGCTGAGCTCTGCAAGTTTCACAAGGTTAATCATATTTATTATGACCTCTGGTTGGACCATTTTTACCGAGAATACTTGGTCTACTTTGCATATGGGGAACAAACAAATTATGAGAAAGAGAAATTTGAGACCAAGAAGAGCAGCCCGCTTCGTATCTCACGTCAAGAACGAATGCCAGACTTAAATGTTACAGCTGAGGGTGAACTTGCTGCTTTCTTAGTCTTTTGGCTGAGTTGCTTTGTCTTACCACATGGTAGAGAGGTCATAAGGCCAGAAACATTTGTAATGGCTGCATTGATGGCTTCTGGGCGACGAATTTCTTTGGCTCCCACAATGCTTGACTATATCTATCACGGCTTAGGAGAGGCGGCAAGTCATCCAGACCATCCTGGTAAAGCTAATGCCATTTTTCCCAGCCACTATGTGATAGGTTGGTTAGTGGAGCTATTTCCTTGTTTGTATCGTCATCGTCTAGATAGTGACTGTCCGAGTGATTTTCCCGCTCTTGTTCGTTATGCTGGATTACTTGGCAACAAGCTTTCCTTATCCTAAGCTAGATACGTTTTCGGGGATGGGAGGTATCTTTCCCTCAGAGCTAGCTCCTATCGTGAGGACTCCCGTAATGGTCGAGATGTGATCGACATGGGGTTACTGGAGGAGGATTTTAAATTTTTCTTATCCATTCGGTCAGCTGTACTTCCTGTACGTGTTGGTGCCGATTTACTTTTGGAGCCTTATTACCCCAACCGATTTGCTCGCCAATTTGGGTTTGATCAAGGGGTTCCATCTAATCGCTTAAGCTTTATCAGAGCCCTTCGACAACAAAGGAGCGTGATGGATCTTGCACAAGCCTATGCTGATCTTTAGAGGTGGGATACAGGGGCTAAGTTTTATGTCCTTCCTTCCTATTATGAAGGAGTTTGTTCTTGGGATTATTGTAGTTGGTGGACCAAAATCAGTACTCCTTATTTGAGTCAGTCTGTTGAAAAGGTTCACTAGACTACAACGAATAAGAAAGAGCTTTTGAGGAAAACTGTTTATATTGTTGATCACCTACGCCCTCTCTATGAGTTTGTTCCCGGAGCTATTGAAGTTTCGGGAGATATAGGCAGCAATTGTACCAAATAGAAACCTTCAGTGTCATCCTCTGAAAAAGGGAAAGCCAAGGCTTCGGGAAGCGAAAAAAGGCCTCAGAAGAAGAAGAAGAAAAGGCCCTCCTATGATCAATCGCATATTACCATGAATTCTCATGATCAATCGCCTATTGAAGTAAATTGCAAGAGAGCTCGCTATGACCGCCCCAATCAATCTGATGATTCTGATGTGGGGATGGCGCAGGTTTTGAAGATTTGCCTATCGCGGACTTAGATACTTTTACTTAACAGAGAAATTTGAATCAACGGGATGCCCTCACAGGAACAATAGAAGTGCCCCTACATGAAGTGCCTCTTGCTGCAGTAGAGCACTCTGATACAATCGAAACTGCTATCATTCTTATGCCTACCACTCCTGGTGACTTGGTTGAAGTCATGCCTATTCAAAGCATCCCTACTTCTTTAGCGAGTCTCTTTTGTAACTTGAAAGAAGATTGGGTTTAAGAAAGCATTCTCAAAGGAGTAGGGGCGATCATTGATATCATTTCTAATCATAGCTCTGCCAGGGACTTGTTAGCTAGCAAAACACAAATTTTCTAATCTTTGAATGCACTTCGCTCCATGATTGACATTTACAAGCCCAACACAATAGAGATTTGTTGGCTTTCCTCCAAGGTAGAAGAGATATTTGGCATAGTTGAGGCCGCTGCGAAGATAGAAGAATTAGTGGATGTTGATCGAGTTAAGGCTTTGTCTGACCAAGATCTCACTTGTTCTTCTGAAATTGTTAGTATTGAAGGCGAGCTTAATATCCTGTCTAATGAGGCCACAAAGCTTAAAGTTAAAGAGCAGGAGATTCTGAGGGAGGAGGAGCGGATCTGCAAAATGCGAGAGGATTTTACCGCCCAACAACGAAACTTAAATGAGGCAGAGAGAATGTTGAAATCCTCTCTAGATTTGAGGAAACAAGAAGCTGAACAGGTGAAGGCGGACTTGATTGAGGCTGGGCTTTCCAAGCTGCAGGATTTGGAGAAGGAGAAGGAACGTCTCAAGAACTTGGTCGACAATGTAATCTCCTTTAATAATGTCTAGATTTTGCTTTGTTTTGTTTAATTATTTTGCATTTATATTCCCAGCCTTCGGCCCATTTTGTACTGTACAATTCATGCTATTGCAATAAGATTTAGATGTTTCTTCCTTTTCTCCTTTTTTTTTTGATCTCTCTCCCCCCCCCCTTTTTTTAAGAAATAACGAAAATCAGAACAATTACACAACAAATAGTATTTAGTAATGATTCTCGTTATAAACATCACATGATCACTTGATACATCACATGAATCTAAAATCTCTCATATATAGGGGAAAAAGAGGGATTTATTTATTTTTGTGGCTGGGTCTGGCATACAACCAGATTGCCTACGTACCCCCTTTCTAAGGGATCAAGCCTTCCGTAGTTCAATGCAATTCAACTATCTAGCAACTTTAAGTAAAGAATTTCTTTACAAATTTGCTATTGACACAGGCATATACTATTCGGCCATCATGATTTGAGAGCTCATATGCTCCTTTAGGAAAGACTTTGGTGATTACATATGGGCCTTCCCATTTAGGCTCAAATTTCCCTTGTGTCTTTCGATTGATGACAATAGGTCTCCTTATTGTTAAGACCAGATCACCCATGCCAAATGAGCGAAATTTGGCTCGCCTATTGAATGCACCAGCCATTTGAGCTTGGTAAATTTCAAGCTTTTGTTGGGCCATTAGCCGACGTTCATCTAATGCTTCCAGTTCGGCAAATCTGACTTGAGTGTTTTCATCTGGATTGGTGAATTGCATGGCCACCCTTAAAGAAGGTAATTGCATCTCGAGGGGTAACAAAACTTCAGAACCAAACACCAAGTTATAGGGTGTACAGCCAGTTACAGTTCGAACAGTGGTTCGATAGGCCCATAAAGCTTCTGGTAGTCGTTCATGCCAATCCCTTCTTGATTTTGAGATCATTTTCTTCAGAATCTTGCAAAGCACTTTATTGAATGCTTCAGCTTGACCATTCGAGGATGGATTATAGCTTGATGAAAAGCTATGTCTGAACTTGTACTGCTCTGCAAGCCTTATCATCACTTGATTTTTAAAGGGCGTTGTCTGAAATGATCTTGTATGAGACTCCGTATCTATAAATGAGATGGGTCCTGATGAAGTCAGCAACTTGCTTTGCCCCCACTTCTTTTAACGGGATGGCTTCAGCCCATTTTGAAAAGTAGTCTGTTGCCGCCAAAATAAACACATGTCCATGAGAGGAGGATGGCTTGAAAGGCCCTATCACGTCGAGCCCCCATGCATGGAAGGGCCAAGATAATATGCTTGGGTGGAGTAATTGTGGTGGTTGGTGGATGAAATCTCCATGCATTTGACAAGCTTCACATGCTTTAGCAAATTTTATAGCATCTTGAACCATAGTTGTCAATAATAACCCAACCTTTTGATTTAATTAGCAAGTTTTGGACCTGCCTGATGAGCACCACATACCCTAGTATGAACTTCATTTAGGACGTAAGTTGCTTCCTCTCTTGACAAGCATCTAAGTAACGCCCCATCAAAAGCATTCCGATATAAGGTGTCATTTTTAAATGTAAACCTTAGTGCTCGTCGTTTTATATTTACCCTTTTCTTGGGATCTGTGGGTAGAATGCCACATTGGATGTACTCAATAAGAGGTTGCCTCCAGTCTGTCTCTTCTTCGATTTCAAGAACGGAGACCACATTTGTTTCTTCAATTTTATCAAGACGATCTAAAGCTGAGGCTAACAAGTGACGTTCCCCAATTGTTATTTGAATTTCCCTTTCATCAGGGAGTGTCAGTGAAGCAGCCAACTTTGCTAAGGCATCTGCTTTATCATTTTCAGACCTTGGCACATGATTGACTTCTACTTGAAGGAATTGGTTCATAAGGCTTCTTGCCCTTTTCTAGAGAGGCGCTAATTTGACATCTCTTATCTCGTACTGACCATTTATTTACCGGATAATTAACTGGGAGTCACCAAATACTTCAAGTTGGTCAATACGCATTTCATGGGCCAATTCAAGGCCAATGATGAGTGCCTCATATTGAGCCACATTATTTGAACATATCTCAAGGAGAGCGAATGAGTAAGGAATGAGTCCTCTAGATGGTGTGACAAACACAATTCCTACTCCGGCTGCTCGACTCCTTGCTGCCCCATCAAAATATAACTGCCATGTTTTAATTTCAGCGAGCATAACTTCATCATCTGGAAAATCATCGGGCAGTTCCTCGTTATCTAGACATGGATGTGCTGCTAGAAAGTCGGCTATAGCTTGTCCCTTTATTGCCTTTTGAGGCATGAACTTGATGTCAAAAGGGGTTAAAAGCATAGCCCATTTAGCCAATCTCCCTAATAGCGTATGCCTGGATAATATATACTTTAATGGATTTGCCTTCGAGATTAAGATAATCTGATGGGACATGAGATAGTGTCGTAATTTTTGAACGACGAAGACTAAGGCCAAACAAATTTTCTCCATGGGGGAGTAATTTATTTCTGCACCCACCATTGTCCGGCTGATATAATACAGGGCATTTTCTTTCCCTTCGTCATTACATTGAGCCAACATAGCCCCTAAAGACCGTTCGAGAACTGCTGTGTATAATATTAAAGGTTTTCCCTATATTGGAGCCATTATGACAGGTGGCCTTGTGAGGTATTGCTTGATGCTTTCAAAAGCATTTTGACAAGCTTGATCCCAAATGAATGGCGTGTCCTTTTTTAAGAGTCTTGTGAAAGGTTGACACCTTCCTGACAAATTTGAAATGAACCGCCTTATATAAGCCAGCCTTTCTTGTAAACCCCGTAATTCTCTTAGGTTTCTGGGACGGGGCATTTTGATTATGGCTTTGACTTTATCGGGATCAATTTCAATTCCTTCTTTCTGAACAACGAACCCAAGGAATTTCCCGGAAGTAACCCCAAATGCACATTTTAAGGGGTTCATCTTGAGTTGATGTTCGCGCCACTTCTCGAAGACCTTTCTTAGGTCATGAGGATGATTTTCTCCATCTTTTGTTTTCACAACCAAATCATCAACATAGCATTCAACTAGGTTGTGGAGAAAATCATGAAAAATGATTGTCATTGCCCTCTGATAGGTGGCCCCAACATTTTTCAACCCAAATGGCATTACTGTGTAGCAGTATATGCCTGGTGGTGTCCGAAAGGCTGTTAAGTCCTCATCTCCGGGGTCCATTTTGATTTGATTGTACCTCGAGAAACCATCCATAAAGGAAAGAGCTCCAAACCCTGTAGTGGCATCCACGAGGAGCTCAGTGATTGGTAGTGGGAAATCATCCTTGGGACATGCATTATTTAAGTCCTTGAAATCCACACATATCCAAAGTTGACCATTCTTCTTTCGAACTGGTACGATGTTAGCCGACCAAGTGGGGTATTGAAATTTACGAATGAAGTTAGCCTTTATGAGCTTGTCAACCTTAGCATTTATTTGAATTGTCAGTTCAGGACGAAAGCGTCGTTGAGGTTGCTTTATCAGCTTTACTCCTTCAGAAATGGCTAACTTATGGACAACGACACTTGGATCTAAGCCTGGCATGTCTTGATATCCCCAAGCAAATACATCCTTGTATTCCCGAAGGAGTTGTTCATAGTGTGCCACCTCTTCATTATTTAACATGGTACTCACAAAAATTGGCTTAGGTTCATTAGTTGTGCCCAAATTTATCTCTCGAAGCTCATCAATTGTTGCTTGACCACCCTCTTCCATTTCTGGTGGTGCTGGATGGATAATCTCGACAAAATCCTCAGAGGATCCTTGTTTTACAGCAACTGAGTCAACATCTAATCTCTTAGATGAATACGTGTGAACTTGGACTTCATCACACCCTTTACAATTTAGCATATCGATCCTGTGATGCTTGGGAACTTTTTGACAAGGAAATTCAAAGTTTTGAGTATCTTCCTCGTCTGCCACAGACACAACATTAACTTGCTCCACCTGCTCAATTTGGCTAACATCATTTTGTCCCCGAACCCAGACAAAGCTTCTAGGCTGTTGCTTTTTCTTCTTCAGCTTCTTCTTTTTCTACTTTTTGACTCGGACATTCTTTTGCTTGGGTTCATTGATTTTACCAAGTCTTTAAAAAAATGAGATTCGGGGTTGGACTTGCTCATTTTGGGAAAACATTTCTTGTTCTCGGGGTGTAAAGACCATATCATTTGTGGTATGAGCCTTAAGAATCCCCCCATCATTGGATATTTGAAGATTTTCGAAGGTATTCTCTTGCAATGATGCCTTTAGGACTCCACTTTCAAATGAAATATTCAATTTTTGGTTTTCCTTGGCAAGTCCTCTCTTATTCTTCTTGCTCCACTTTGATGATGATGGCCCTCCTGGAGATGAACCGCTTGAAGAGGATGCTCCTATTAGAGGCTTTGAAAGGTTTTCCCTTAACACCACTCTCTTGTTGCCGAGTGATGTTCTTATGACCAGATTTTCTTTGGGTACCGACTGATCAATTCTTCGGAGGGGAAAAGTATAACTCGTGACAAGAGAGTTCACAATTTCCTTCACTGGAGTCAAGGCCTTTTGGTCGTCCTTTCTTTTGTCTTTAGGTGTGTATTTGAACAACACCTTTGATCGTGGAAACTGACCTTTCTTGGCTTCACTAGCGTAACTATTGACAACCCGAATGACCTTTTGGGGCAAAGTGAGGGCCTTGGGTTTTTCTTTTTGGTTGTCCTTTTCTTGGGCTAAAAGAACTTGGGAGGTTCCAGAATCCGCTGATTTGTAAAACTTGGCATCAGCATAATTAACATCTTCCCCATGAAAAGGATTGACGTCCCCTCGGATTGTTTTCTCATTGCCATGTTCGTCAGTGTATTTCAAACACTGGTGAAGAGTGGAGGCGATAAGCCTACTAGTATGAAGCCATGGCCGCCCGAGTAAGGCGTTGTAAGAAGTATCAGCATCTATTACATGAAAAAGAGCATCTGTGTAGAGATCATCTAACTCAACTTTCAAAGCAATAATGCCTAAGGCTTTCTACCCTACCTGATTAAACCCTTGTATTGTGAGCAAAGTTGGGGACAACTGATTTGGTGTTATCCCTATTGCCCTTAATACCCTCAATGGAAGAAGGTTGACTGCAGAACCACAGTCAAGTAGGATCCGATGTATTCTTTTATCCCCAATCCTACTGGTGATGTATAGAGGCCTGTTGTGATTTGCAGACCCCAACTGGAGGTCTTCATCAGAGAATGTTACGCAAGCCATGCATGCAACACATCGGTTTAAAGGATATGATAACACCTCATCCACTTCAATAGGATCAACTTGATCTTTGTAGTCATCGGGGTCCATTAACGCTTGTATAAGTCCCCTTCTTTGCTCTCTGGACATTTGTAAGGCGTCATAGACACATAGACGCGCTGGGATTCGCTTGAGATGAGAAATGACATCATAACGAACCTTTTCCTTATGGGACCCTTGACAAACTTGAAAAGGGGTTGTGGCAGGAAGATCCTTCTTGGAGTCTTTAGTTGATTGTCTGTTCTCAGCAGTTCCCTGGTTATTTGAGCTCGAGGGAATTACTTCCTCACCACCCTTTTCTTTGGCATCATCCGATGTTAGTGGTATCTCTGGTGTCGTTTCTTTTTTCTCCTCTTTCCCTGCTGGTTTCGGTGGTTGGAGTTGACGACCAGATCGAAGAGTTATTTGATCCACTTCTTGAGCGGTGTTTGCGGGAGTGGCATTCGCTTCCTCACATTCATCAGCCCATGAGACCATGCAACATTGGGCTACTTCCCCTTTTTCAGGGTCATCATCCGAGGAGTCACTG
This sequence comes from Selenicereus undatus, assembly GCA_017589665.1. NCBI lineage: Eukaryota > Viridiplantae > Streptophyta > Magnoliopsida > Caryophyllales > Cactaceae > Selenicereus > Selenicereus undatus. Next base: position 76,692,830 of record JACYFF010031958.1, on the reverse strand, counting down.
CCGAAAAAACCTTTGGGGATATAATCACTTAAAGTGAACGAGGTCTTAATAGGTGGCACGTACTCCTCTTCAGAAGATAAGTCTGGCTTCTTTCTGGCCCTTGGCTTCTTTTTCTTGTTTTTCTTGTTTTTCTTTTGAGGCGGCTTCTGTCCTCTTATTTTAACTCCTGGGGACTGAGAAGCACAGACTATTTCCTGCCGAAATGATCACCTGTTGGAGTAGGTTTGCCACCCAAAGCTATCATCATGCTCATCTTCTGATGTTGCCCATGCCTCTAGACTTGGGTCTAGGTAAAAATCATATAAGGTGGGTGCTCCTGGTGAGGGTGCAGGCATATCTGGATACGCCCATACTATTGCTACATCATCATCAACAATGAACTTGATGGGGACCGCATGAGGTGGTAATGACACCGTTAGGATCCCTTGATTAGTTTCTGAGGATGATGGGCGAGATTCATCCCTCTGTTCCACCGTTGAGGTTGCATTTGACGATGCGGTGGGTCCTTTGGCTGGAGTCCCTTCTATCTCGATTTCTCCCCTTCTAATCATATCTTCGATTATGTCTTTGAAGACATAACAATATTTTATGGGGTGACTAATGATCCTATGGTATGAGCAATACTTAGGATCATTTGTCATATTGACCTCGGCAGGTCGTTTTGACTCTGGAAGAGAAAGGGCTTTTGCAGCCATTAACTCATCAAATATCCCTTGAACATCATCATCATCAAATGGATACTTCTTTTCTTTTCTTTCTTGGAGGGTGAGTCATCGAGCTCCCTCTTTTTGTTTGTCTTTGCCGTTGTTGAAATTTCCGCCATTGATTGGCTTTAGGCTTGCTCTGACAAACGTAGCCATTGACTCTTCCTTCTTGTTTGGCCTTTTGATTTCTTCCCTCTTGGTTTGTATGGCTTTCTGACGAGCAAGTTGTCTTTCTACATTGCTTGCTTTAGACACGAGAGCATCAAAGTTTTGAGGCTCAGCAGTACCAACATATGTAGCGACTTGAGGGTCTAAATTGTTTGCACACATTTGAACTGTTGATTGCTCGCTTAGCTTTTCTGGGCATTGCAAGCTTAAGCTTCTCCACCTCATGATGAAATCATTAACACTTTCGTTTGGCCATTGGTGAGTATCAGCAAGATCTATTATAGAAACTCTTCGCTTTGAACTCACGAACTGGGCTAGGAATGCCCTTTGGAGGTTATCCCAAGTGTGTAATGACCCAGGCTGAAGTTGGGTATACCATGTAAACGCGGCTCCTTTGAGGGACCGTATGAACTGCCTGATCAACAATGCGTCATTTAAGGCAGTTTCGCCGCACGCTGAGTAAAAATGGGCCAAATGCTCATGCGGTGACCCATTTATTCCATCAAACTTTTCAAAGTTTGGCTTTTGGTAACCCTTGGGGAAAGGAACCGAGTCGTAGTGACTTGGGTGTGGGCTCCTATACCCCAACACTGGAGGATTCATGGCTGCTTGATACTCTCTAATTCCTTGAGCTACCAACTCCTTGATATCTTGCGGAGTGATAATTGTGTTGTTACTGCTAACCTCATTAGTCTTTTCATGCTCCCTATTTTCAAGGCGCATAGCGAGGTTAGCTATTTCAGCCTCTTTTTCTGCAAGTTTCCTTTGCAACTCTTGCATTTGCTTCTCGAGACTTGGCGTGCTGGTAACCAAGACCGGCATGTTTTCAGCCTGATCATCCTTGCTGATTTGCTCTTGTAAGATGATGGTGGATGTTGCTTCTTCTTGGGAAAAGGTAGGCCTTGTAACCTCATCTTGTCTTTTCAGTTGGTCCTTGCCTTGCTGAAAGGTAGTGGATGAAGATTGTAAGGCCACCTCGGCATGTGATAATGCTTTGGCCCTTGACCTTGTGATCGGACCGCTGTATGCTAGTGACCTGATCCCTTCAAAGGTTAAATTACTTTGATTTTGTGGCCTAGGAGGTAAAATCCTCCTACCTTTTGTAAGGCTTTGAGGAGGAGTAGTGGTTGTGACCTGCAAAAGTCTTGGCACCGTAGTAGAGGTGCTTGAGGTTGAAGATTTAACAAATTTAACCTTTGCAGTTTTAGGTATTGTTTCCTCATCTGAATAAGAGGTCATCATGACTTCGGCTATGGGAATATCAACAGGGATAGGCCCGATAAAAATCTGCCTTGTAGGGTGAACTTGAGGAGTCTTCTTGAGTCCTGAGGTTCCTTCCCCAAATGGCTTATTGGGGGTTTTCGAGGTTGGGGGTTTTTTGCTTGTCTTTGCGCCTTTCCTGGTGGATGCAGGAGCCCAAGTGTGGATTGAACCTGAGGAAGGAACTTAATTTTGCCTCAGGGGTAGATTAGCGACCCGAGTTTGCCTTGGGGTCGAAGTGGGGACCCGAACTTGCTTTGGGGTCAGATGAGGGACCCGAGCTTGCCTTGGTTGGCTTGTCACTCGGGCTGTTGGTGCTTCCCTTATGTAGGTTCCCCTCAGATTTGGCATTTGGCTGGGGTATGGAGTCAGCACCGGGTTGAATGGCCTAGCCATCGAGGGGCACGCCGTAGAGGATAACCTTTGCTGAAAAGCCCTCCTCAAGGTCATCTTAGCTAGCTCCAAGGCTAGTGATGGAGCTAGCTTCGGTGCAGCTGACTTGGCACGACACTTGTCGCTTCTACGTTTGTTGCGTTTTAGGTGCTTCACCGCTTTCTTTGTAAGCAGTTTGTCGGCGTTAGGGGCGGGTCTGCTTGCCCTTTTGAGGCCCCTGAGAGGTTCCATTGAGTTTGACAATGGAAACTCAGCCAGGATGGATCGTGGCCCAACAGTGAAGACCACGTGCACATTCTTCCTAGCCTGGAACATTCCGCGTTTGATCACAAAAGTGACGGGAAGCTCATTGAAGTTAACGGTGACTTGAGGTGCCATTGTTTTTGAACTTTAAACACAAAAACAAACACAACAAAAGAGAAGAAAATAAATATTAGTCAATAATATACAAATCGGAGATGAAAAGGAAAATAGGGTCCCACCAGGTGTGCCAAAAATTATGTTGAGCAAAAATTTAATAAAAATAAATAATATGCACAACACAATTTTCCGACGTAGAAAAATGTACATCGGTTTATTTTGAGTACGACCCTATTCAAGAGGATAAACCTCCTTAATTACGTCCTCCTTTCGGGAGGCCACCTTTTGATTCCGACTCAGTCTGTTTTATTATTTCCCTTCTTTGTTTGTTTTATTTTGCATTAATAAGATTTTATATAATTTAGGTCGACATGTATATTGTATGCAGTGTCACCTGTTATCCAAACTTAATTGCATTAGATAGTGTCCGTATAGGCACATTCTAGGAAGGGTACTACATGTACACATTCTTCATGTGCAGGTTAGGACACGGGCGATTTAATTTAATTTGGAATTTAGGTTGCACTCACTTATTTATCGTAAGTTGCCTACGTACCTCTTTTATAGAGGATCAAACCAGTCGTAGTTCTTTAATTTTGTTTGATGTAATTTATCTTTTTTATCTTGGTTAAGTTATTTATGTTAGGATAATTTTTGATTTAATTTTGGTACTTGGACTTTAAAAAAATGGCTAAGTTATATTTTTAGCTACTTCATGATTTTTTATTTTTTTATTATTTTATTTTATTTTATTTTATTTGCCGACTTAACCTTTAGTGGGGCCGGTCAATTAATTTTGTTTAACTTACGATTGCACCCGAAATTTATTTATTGGTTTCGTACGTACCCTTAGTGGGATCAAATCGACGTAGTTCTTGGCCCGAATTTTATTTAGGCTTACGTCTCGGAAAGGGGAGAATTCAGTAGGCTTGGTTGTACGTTTGGCTCGGGTACGGTCCATTTTGCCATACTTATTATTTTTTTAACAAGGCTTCGACTTTTTGAAAAACTCCCCATTTAATTTGTTTTGGTTACGTAATGTGTAACAAAAAGTTACAGAACTGTAACTTTAACCTTTTAAAGAGAGGAAAAATAAAAAAAAGCCTTATTTTGGTCTATTTCATGGACTTGAAAATTTGAGGGTGGTCGGTTTGAGCCCGTTTGAGGAATTCGATTTAGACTGAACTCGACAAAATTTTATATCGAGCTTCCTTCATATCCTTAGTGGAATCAAGTCATCGTAGTTCTAGTAGTTACTCAACTTAACCATATTTTATTTTTCCCCGTTGTAAATTTGATTCAGTGGACCCACGAAAATTTCCATACCCTGTCAAATTTGATGTTAATTGCATATGATAATCTTTATTTGATTACCGTGATACCCTTTGTAAAGCTCTCATTTTCTTTACCCAATCATTAGTTGCTCTTAGCAGAAGATTTGAAAACAGTAAGTCCACAACCTTGAACTGGAAACTTTTAAGTGTTTGATATTCTTTCCAACCCAAACACTTGCTATGTCTATTCTGTTGCAGTTGATTAGGGAATATGACTCTTCTTTATTTATGTCAAAAGGTCCTTGATTCTCGGCATCACAATATTTGGTAATATATATTCCTTTCTTGGATTTTTAGTTAGAATCAATATGTGAGACTTAATTCAAAGGAGTTTCACAATGAGTCTAATTCATCCAGGCTTATAAAAGAGGCTTCAACTCTCTGTTTTATTTTTGTTAAACCTTTGAGACCCTTTTTTTCATTTACTCTCTGTGGAGCGATTCTTCTTTGATAGGTAGGAGCAAATCATCTTCTTCCATCTTGTTTTGTACCGGTAAAAAAAAATTCCATCAATAATCTCTTCCCCCATCATATTGATTTTTTTTTGTAACCTCCAAAACAGAGCATGCAATGGATTTTTCCATAACTCACTTCAATAATAATAAAAAAATGACGTATAATGAATTCTCGTGGCTCTTTGACCATTGATCATATCATATATATTCATGATTTGTGAAATTTATTTGCCATTGAACCAAACCATCCATGGCAGAGCATAGTTTCCCACCCCATTTGTCTCTATTTTTTTTTTTGAAAGGTTCAGCAGATCCTGGGATCCCACAGGATCCCCTGGCTTATAGGTCCGGCGGGACCTGAGATCCGGCAGGATCCGTTAGTGTTTGAGGTCCAGCAGGACCGACGATTCGATGGGATCCGATTTTGGCATGTGAGTCCAGGAAGTTCTGAATTTGGAATTAAGAATTTGAAATTTAGCAAGAACTAAGTTACGAACACTGTGATGTGTTTCCACCGTTAATATTTGTATCTTTGCTTCTTCTTCTTCATCTTTGGCCATGACTTGACATGAACACTTGAAGGTGGTGGTTTGAGGGAGATTGAGAATATGAAGGCTAATTTTAATGTCCTTACCTTTAGACTTCACTTTAATGTTGCTCCCTGTTTTTGCCTTCGTCCACTCGTGCTCTGTTTTTTTTTTGGGTTGATTCAGAGTCTTCTCCTTTGTATTTCTCTCTCCTCTTAGCCCCTTTGCTTTCACTGTCCTCCTTCCTCCCTTTTTTTTTTTGCTTGGCTGTACTCCTTCTCTATTTATAATAGTACTCAGTAGTTGTCTTTTACTTCAACCACGTTGTAGCATTATCTGGCGATGGAAGAGGTGGGCAACGTGGGCTATCAACCACCACAGAGAACTGCCTCTGTAAAATTGCGCATTTCTTATTTTACTGAAAAATTACTAAGAGGTGTTGCTCTAGTTTTCCATTTACAGCTGAATTCTTTTTTTTTTCCCTGGGTTTCCTTCAAATAGTCAATGGCCAGGGAGGGAGTCTTATTTACACACCCCTTTTTTTTTGCTCTCTTTTTTTAAATTCGTTTGTAGCCCCCAGAAAAAAATAAAAATAAAAATAAAAATAAAAATATTTAAAAAATAACTACACCTTTTCTTTATTTTTTTTTATGTCTTTTACTATGTAATCGGATCCACTTTTGTTTATCTTTTATACTAAGACATAATAGTTATGAAAGTGCTATACCAAGAATTATCAAAATTTTTGGTTCAACAACAACATCAAAGGATGGTGCTAAAAAAAGGAATCAAAATGATATTTCAAGACTCTTTCAATATTAGGGATCAAAAATTTGAAAAAAAGGCCAATTAGGTGAGTGACATATGACAATTGGTGTAGTACATTAATTTTGTTTTAATATATCTAGTTATATAGATAGGGGGTGGGGAAATTGGCCAGGTTTGGTCAGATTAGAGTCAGGGCATTAACAAAGGAGTTGGGTTTAGTCACATCCAACCTATTAATAAAGTGTGTAGGGTTAAGGTTTTATGTGAATATGGACCAAGTTCGGATCGCCCCCACTTTTAGTCCATTTAAAATTATGCAAACATGCACAAAAACCTTAATATAAGTAACACTTATATTAGTATGATATATAGATTGACAAAAAAATTAGGTCATTAAACAGGCTAGTAATTGGCTTACCCATTAGCATGCTGTTACAGGTTGATCTGTATTGATTCATCTCATTAATGACCTTATTCTAAGCAAATTAAGCCAGTTTGGTCTGATACGGACCTTGCCCCCATCTCAAAGGTTGAAATTTAGGGGGGTGATGAAAATAAAAAATTAAAATAAATTAAAAAAAACATACAATCTATACATTTATTTATTAATTTATTTATTGAAAAGAAACGAAACTCCTTGATTGCATACCTTGTTTCATCCTATCCACGGATGTTAAAATGGCGCATTGCAATTGAAGCATCTTTTTTATTCCATAATCAACACTTACTTAATAGTAAAAGTTAATTAAAGCATTTGAAGTTTCTAAGAGGAGATTTATGAGACAATAACTTCATTAAATCCACCTAAAATCGACAAGTTTTGTAAAACACACGTTTAAACTAGCCATCCCTCCAAATCATATCATCATATATCATATCATATATATAATAGAAAAGTTAATGGTATGAATGAATTGCTGATACATTGACAAGTGTCACATTACTATTAGTTACCTTATTTTTTTTTCTTGAATTCCAAGTGTCATAATAACAAGAATTTAATGGACTCTTTTACTCCTAAAATTTAAAAGTCAAAAATAGTTTTACAATTGGATTAAGTTTACAATAAATAGCTTTGAGAGGTTAAAATGACTTTGCTATAAAATGATATAAAGACACTAAAGTATTATTGTCATAATAAAGATTTCATGTGCTGTTTTACTCGTACATTTTGACAAGTTAAAAATAATTTTGTAATTAAATTTAGTTTGTAAATAATAATAATAATTGCAGATTAATATAATCCTTTATTTATGCTGTTTCAAAAGTAAGAAATGAGTTTACCATATATAATGAAATAAAATAATAAAATAATAATATTTATGCAATTATTTCGACAATTGCAAATATTTGTCAACAAACAATAAAATAAAAAATTAATATTTATTTAATGTACCCTTTAAAAAGTGCCTGCCAATCAGCACACTCCCTTTAACGTTAATCAACTCAAGTTGACTATCCAAAATGTGTACCATAAGATAATGTAATTACTATTTAAAAATGTCATCAACTACAATAACTTGAAAATTTAAATAACTCTTGAGAACAAAATGTTTGTGCTTAATTATTTTATAATTACACCAATAAAGAGGAAAATTTAGATAAATGAAAAATTAGTCTTTATTACACAAATAAAAGTGAGTGCAATGATAATACAAAATTTTGATTAACAAGTTTTTTAACTATATATTATAATTTCATAAATTATTTATGCATATTTTTTGGGTAATACAAGTACATGAGTCACATGACCAAAATGAAAGTCATAAATTCATTCTTCTATTTAAAACAACTACATATAGATTCTAGGTTCATTTTTATGTTACTATTTTCTTAGAATTTATGCAGAATCTGATATTTAAATTATGAGCCAACAATATTAAAAATATTATATGAAAAATTAATATTTGGAATTAATTAATTATCATAATTTCATTGATATTTATTTCAAAATTTTATTTGTTTCAATAATTGTTGCATATTATGTATGGTAGATTTTAGATGTCATTAAAGATAAATTATTTTTATTTTATTATTATTAAATAAACATTAATAAAAACCCGTGCAAAGCACGGGATTCATCCTAGTAGTTGTGAAAAATCGAAACACCTTCGATGTCCATTTAAGTAGTGGACCCTGTGCCTAGGGAAATTTACAAGGTAGTCATTCTTTAAGTGTGGGGCAACGGACAAGGTTTTTTTCTCAACAAGTTGCTGTTGGTTTTTGAGGGAAAATTAAGTGGGGGAAAATGTGAGTAGAGGCAAAATTACGAGAATGCCCATGGTTAAGTGGTGAATAGGAAAATCAAGTGGGGGAAAATATGGAGAGAGAAATGGGAAGCTTCCTTTACCATTCATAAGTCGAACACTACAGACGAAGAGAGAGAAATTGGCTTCAATCAGAAATAGGAAAGAAGTTTTCACTTCATTCAACCCAGTGACATACGGACCTCGTAGAGAGAGGCTAGGGCATAGGTAGAAAGAAATTGACAGTGAAAGAGAGAGGTGGAAGAAGAATAGTGTCGTTGGCAAGGTAGAAGAAGAAAGTGTTGCAGCAGGAGTGTGTAGAGAAAGATTAGGGTAGCAGTGGGGAGAGAAAGTGAGAGCAAAAGGGATAGGTGGAAGGAGAAGAGTTGCGACGTCAAGGTAGAAGAAGAAAAGGTCCGGGGTCTACGATAGAGGTACAAGCCAGATGCGGGAGGAGAAGAGGAGATCTAGTGTAGCACAAAAAACCACCCAAATTAGCCGATAAAGGGGTACGAGAAGGTTGAGTTAGAGGTGAGTAGTTTTCAATTCATAAATGCAGTAATTAAATTGAAATTTTTTGTTAGTGTACAAGAATGATGATGAAATTGTGGATGCTTAAATGGATTGTCAATTGTGAAATTATTGGGAATGGAAGGATGGAGTGGAGGGTTGTAGTTGTGGGGCCTCTGATATGAATTGAGGATGTTGGGGTGGTGTTGTGATGAGAGAGAGTGGACAATCCAGTATTTACCATAGTTTCAATATAGGTATACCCAGGTTAACCTGTTGTGATTACTTGGTTAACAGAAACAAAGAATGTAGGTTTGAACGTTAATCTTGACATCTAAGTTGTGGTGTTATAGCTAGGGTAGACTAGATTTGTGGATGTTTGGAAACCCCATTGTGTTTACTGTAATTTTAACGGAGGTATACCCAGATATACCTCTTGTGAGGACTTGGTTAATAGCTGCGTAGAATGTGGGTGTAGACCTTAATCTTGGCATCTAAGTTGCGGTGTTGTAATTGGTGTAGATTAGATGTGTGAACTATGGTAACCGCATGATGTTTACCATAGTGTCAATTGAGGAACACCCAAGTCTATCTATTGTGATTACTTTGTAAACAGATACAAAGGATGTAAGTGTGACCGTTAATCTTGGCATCTAATTTGTGGTGGGTGGACTATGTATGTGGATATTCGAAAACTCCATTGTGTTTACCATAGTATCAGTATTCATATACCTAGATATACCTCTTCTAAGTACTTCATCAACAACTGTACAGAATGTCGGTGTGAACATTAATCTTAACATCTAAGTTGCAGTGTTATAGTTGGGGGAGATTAGGCATGTGGTTGTTGGTAACCGCATTGTGTTTATCATAGTATCAATAGAGGTATACCGAGTTTAGCTGTTGTAATTACTTGGTAAGTAGATGCAGAACCTAAGTTTTGGAAGCTGTATTCAACACCAGATGAGAAGCCAATAAGTACATGTCATAGTTCTAGTATTACATATTGTAGTTAGTATGTGACAGTATTTCTTGTATTTTCTAATTTGCAGGTTTAGACAATGGAGTTGCGTAAGCGCTGTAGAAGCCTTCAAAATGAAGTAACCTATGTCCAGAGATCAAGTTCTGGCAATGATGATGATGGCAGTGCCTTTGATGCTTTGGAGCTGGATAGGGGTAGTTCCCTCAGTTACCCTGTTACTTTCATTGGTGGCTGAGGTGAGTGGCAACATTAGAGATGTCATTGTGCCTGAGTCACGCTCGAAGAAGTTACATGATAAGGGAGGCAGTAGTGACGTTGGTAACCACAAGCAGAGGAAAAGAAGTGATGTGTTCGTCACCGAGGTGCAATGAAAGAAGTTACATGATAAGGGAGCGTGTAGTAAGGTTGATTCCCTGAAGCCAAAGAAAGGTGTTGGAGGGTAAGGGCATTGGTTAAAGAAATCAATTACACAAGCAATTTGGTTGCCTCACAAAGTGTCTTTTATTCTAGCAGTAAGATGTGTCTAATATTAAAAATGTATAGAACATTGATAGATTGTGAGGAGCTGATGATAAGTTAATAAATTAAATTCATGGTCATTGTATGATAGGGGGAAAACGATGGCCTTATTTATTGCATTTGATTCCAAATTGGAGCTACATATATAACACTTGTATATACACTAATGAACTATAATATTTATTGAACCCATCCCCTCAAAAACTACTTCAATGTTAAAGACATAGAGTCGGTGACTTTGATTTTTAATGCATCTACTTCAAGTCTAATAAATGGGACTTATTGCAAACTCCCTTTCAATATATAGGATAAGCAGTTATAGTCATCCCTTTACTTGTGGTAGTACTATCCATGTTGCTCGCTTTCTAACATTGTCAAGGTAAGATAGTTGGCCCATCTAGGAGAAGGTAGTATAGCCAAATTTCTGCCGGTTTTGGGACCACTCTAAGTTATTTGAACAATGATTGAAAGCATTATTGCAACTTCTTCTTTGAAGCTGTTATGGTAGAGACTGACAATAACTATATGCACCGTTATGTTGTTTGTCATCGAGAGGTAAGTGTGAATTTATCTTAAAGAGCATTTGATTGTTGAATTAGAGCTTTTTTAATTCATAATACAAGCAATGTGTGTTTACAATGACTTCATTGGCCTTGCCTTATAGAATTCTAATGCATGTCAGTACTTAGATGTTATGATCTTGACTATCCAAAACAAGTAAGAGATGTAATTGACTAGCTTATTGCAGAGTTGAGGGAGGGTCAGGATATGGTTTGAACTAAAAGAAATGACCATCACTTCATTCAATAGGAAGATAGGGCAAAGGATTTGAAGATAAGGGATGATATAGCTAAATGAAAGAGATGGTGTACGGTTTCCAATATACTCAACATTATCTTCGTCATTTGGCTCACATGGATATGGACAAGGTAATGCATTTAATGATGCTGGTGGTAACTAACTAAGCTACCATTTTAGACGATTATGTCTAAGATAAGTTGTAGATTAGTAGGTGGATGGAGCTGTAATAGATGTAGCTGTTGTGATTATTTTAGTTACCAACGTCAAATGCAACGTGCAATGGTAGCACATTAGGGTTATGGCCTTTTTTGTTGGCCATTACTTGTAATGGTAATGGTTATTACCTGTCGTAATGCACCTATTATCTGGCCTACGTAATGGTTGTTGTGGACAACTAGTTACGTCGAACAATCCGCTTTGTAAAGCATGGTATGTAAGATATTATCTACTGCTGCACTGGTTGATTGGATATCGATATGTGAAATGTCCCGAAAATGTTTTATGTTACACAACATAAATTAATTATTGTTAGGTGCGTTTGATGCATTCTTAACTTGGTCAATGAAGTTGCTGAAAGAAACACAACTGGATTGTACACCGCATGTGATTGTATTTACTTAAGTACATATGCGATGACCTGAACGTGTGAAATTTAATTTAATGTATTGCACTATTGAGGACAAATTACGTCTGCAACAATCATGAGAACTAAGTTTATAATCATAAAACAATGATATGGAGTATATAACTTCCGTCACAGGGCTTCAGATTCGTTTTTGTCCACAATGCAACTCCATTTCACACACCTGCAAAATAAACACCACAACAAACATATTACATAAGGCTCATAACCTACCTACTATGAGTTTCACCTTTCCTTCCTGTAATACTCACTTTTTGAAGCAAAGGGGTTGCCATAAACAATGCTTCCATTTATTTTATCACAAAACTCAATCATGTCTACCACAGCAAATATAGATTGCAATTTAGGTAAACTGCTCAATTACTGACTTTCACTACCTTCAATAGCCAACATTCAATAGTGTTGTCAATCACACTTCAATAACTAATTCATAATGTACCATTGTCTTTTTCAAGGAGAGGAGTTGCCATAAACAATGCTTCCATTTGTTTACCATACAACTTAATCACGTCTAACACGGTAAATACATATTGTAATTTAGGTAAACTGCTCAATCACTAACTTTCACTACCTTCAATAGTCAACATTCAATGGTACTACTCAATAACACTTCAATTACCAGTTCATAACATACCATTTTCATTTTTAAGGGGAGGGGTTTCCATAAACAATGCTTCCATTTGTTTACCATACAACTCAATCATGTCTACCGCGATAAATACAGATTGCAATTTAGGTGAACTACTCAATCACTAACTTTCACTACCTTTAATAGTCAACATTCAATGGTATTACTCAATAACACTTCAAGTACCAGTTCATAATTTACCATTCTCATTTTTAAGGGAAGGGGTTGCCATAAACAATACTTCTATTTGTTTACCATACAACTCAATGTCTACCACAGTAAATGCAGATTGCAATTTAGGTAAACTGCTCAATCACTAACTTCAACTACCTTTAATAGCCAACATCCAATGGTGCTATTTAATGACAATTCAATTGCCAGTTTATAATGTACCATTCTCTTTTTCAAGGGGATGGGTTGTCACAAACAATGCTTCCATTTTTTTTATCATACAACTCAATCATGTCTACTACGATAAATACAGATTGCAATTTAGGTAAACTGGTCAATCACTAGCTTTTACTACATTCAATAGGCAACATTAAATGGTGCTACTTAATGACACCTAAATTACTAGTTAATAATGTACCTTTCTCTTTTTAAAGGTAAGGGATTGTTATAAACAGTGCTTACCTAAATTTACCTAGTACCTCCATTATGTCTACTGTGGTGTACACTATATGCAATTCAGGTGAGCAACTGAGTCACTTATGTTTATAACCTCCATTATCTTGTTCTCATTATTGTTGTCATTGTGTACACCATTTCACAGGGTTAGAATGTATGTCCAACCGAAGTCCAGTGCCTACCATGGTTGACACATGAACCTTGCTGTGTATTCCAAATTGCATGCAAATGTGCTTACCGTTGCCCAACCTTCCCAGCGCATACACCATTGAAATGAAGGACAAATTTCCCCAATTCTGGGGGCATTCACCCAACAGAGTACCATATTCAACACCACACACACTAATTAATCAAACAAGATCTACACATTCCCTGACATATTTCACTTAATTACAATCACATACCTTCAATTCACCCTTAATGAAACATCTCTTATACTCCAACGTGCGTTCTTGCAAGGCCCTACGTGACCCACTTTCTGTCTTCCCATTCCAGCCCTGTTCCTCCTCACCAGCTCTCCAACCACCCCCTCCTTCCACCGTCCCCTCCACCGTACTTTCCTTCTTCTTGCTGACTTTCTCCGTTGCACTTCTTCTCCCTCACTTTCTCTGCTGCTTTTCTTCTTCACACTTTCACTATTGAAGGAACCCCAGTCTTCGAATGCAGTGCTCGACTTGTGAATGGGAAAGGAAGCTTCACATTTCTCTCTCCTGAACTGCTTCACTGCTTAACCATGGGCATTCTCGTAATTTCACCTCTACTCGCATTTTCCCCAACTTGATTTTCCCTCAAAACCAACACCAACTTGTTTGGGAAAAAACTTTTCTGTTGCCCCACACTTAAAGAATGACTACCTTGTAACTTTCCCCTGTGCCTAAATATATCATTTTTGCTTAAATTATGGAGGAGACACATTACTGCATGCTAGTTTCCTTGAGAAAACAAAGCACGTGGCGACAAGACTAGACCTAGTAGGCCCCACAATTGATGAGTGCAATTTTTTCCCTTTTTTTTAAAAGTGTTCTCTCCACACATGCCCAGCTCTAGAGACTAATTCAACCATTTTTCTCATTCAATAGTTTCTGCTTTAAAAACATTATCATAGATGTTATTATCAAAAAAAATATTACATTATTCTAAAAGTTAATTGAAAGAATAAGGATATTTGATTAGTTTCAATATTAATTAACAAGTGCTAATTTTTTTCTTTCATAAAGACTTTAAATTATCATGCCGAAAAAGTTTATTATGACAAAAATTCAATTCCAACAACAAAAATAGTTTTTGGAATCCAAATATATATATATATTGATAATAAACTGGCATGGAAGTATAAGAAGGAAAAGTGAAAGTTATTTGACATCTAGGATTTGATTATGTTGAGATGAATTTTGTGGGAATTTTGCTTAAACACTTGCATTATATAAGTAGGTCTCATGGTGTTGAGATTTAAATATTATTGGGGGTGATGTGGCAACTTTATATTCCCAAAATAGATTCCTAGCATTGCAAATGTTCTTAGGTTTGCATATAATAGAAAGCAATAACCTGCATTACTAAATCATAGAATGAATGCTAAGAACGATTATCATGTTTGCATCTTATAAACGATAACCATTCTCATAGTTGCATGATGGAATCAACAACATTAGCAAAAAAGAAAAACAAATGAGGCCTTGCAATATTCTTTTGGGCATTATATTCCTCTTTTTGTAAAAAACAAATCATGCTATTTTTCCTAATGAGTTTTGGTTTCTTAATCCTATTTTCGGAAATAGAAATTGAACATTAATTAATTAGTTTTTGTTAATCGTATTGTCATTATCACTAAAGTAACATAGCACACCCTAACTTTACGCTTTGTGATTGGAGTCATGTTAAGAGGGATGATATAACATAGTGACCCATCACCTTGCTAGAGTCTTTCCTTCAAGCATCGAGCAGGTTTGGTTAGGGATGTGCCCTAAGCAAGTCTCCAGTTATATACTCATGGATTCCCTATCAATGAATTAGCTGCCTGCTTTTGCCTTCAAAAAGAGAGAGAGAGAGAGAGAGAGAGAGAGAGAGAGAGAGAGAGAGAGA
>JACYFF010031958.1:76662327-76677813 GCA_017589665.1 Selenicereus undatus | reverse complement strand
AGAGAGAGAGAGAGAGAGAGAGAGAGAGAGAGAGAGAGAGAGAGAGAGTAACATAGCACCCTTTAAGTCAACAACTAATTCAATTTTGCTTAAGAGTTTTAGATTTTTTTTCCCCTTGATTCTTGTATATATGGTTTTTGCATGTTATTTTATTTGTCAATTTAATTATTATTTAATAGAAAATGGTATATTAAAAATTTGTATTACATTAATACTGCGGCATTTGCCACATTTGACTAGGAGTGACAGTGGGTCCCGGAACTGACCCAGACCTATCGGGACCGACCCAATTTAGAGGGTCTGCGCCCAATGAAATGAGACCCAACAGGTCTTAATCGGGTCTGGGTCCAAGAGATCTGGGTCGGATCTGGGCCTGGGTATAAAGAATTCAGACCTAAACCTGACCCGAGACCCAATTAAGATCCATTAATCTTTTTGAAAAAAATATGACAAAGGCAATTGGTTAAAGTAACTCTAAACTACTAAATCCTAAAGCCACTTTGCTTTTTGTCAGTCGTATAATAAGAACTATTTTGTTACGTTCGTTTAAAATTTGATAGACTATGTCTTTGTGGTATGTATTAAAATATTATTTTTGGTGTGTAAAACATAAGTAAAAACACTGAACTGTGATACGTGTTGCTAGAATGTTATTTTCTTAAATATTACGCCTTCCAAACTCAATTATTTGTCTTTATAATGCGTTAATTGGTGTGGAGATGTGGAAAAAAAAATATTTAATGCGAAAAACAGCTAGAATCCATTTATGACCTGTTGACCTGCCAGACCCATAGGATTTGTGTCTGGATCTAGGTCCTATCTTTCTAGACCTAATTAACGGGTCTCGGGCGAGTATGGGTCTAGGTCCAAGAATTTTAAATTGGTGTGGATCTAGATGAACCTGACCCAGACCTGACCCATCGCCATCCCTACATTTGACACTAAAAGTTATAGAAATTCAAATGCAATTATGCACAGATGTTTCGAAAAGTTCTCTCAAATTAAAAGTATGATTGATGGACTTCGTTGTTGGTAAAATTTTAGAAGCTTTTAATAGTGACTGTAATTCAATTTAAAATTTACTTTTTAATTAAGGGGTAACTAATATTTTATTCAAGGTTTACTTTTACTGAAATTAGTCAACCTTACATATATATTAAATGTTACAGTAAAGGCATCTATCTTGCAATATCATTAGAGGAGACAGTCTAATGAATGGCATATTGCAACACCCCATATTTATAAATCAGATAATCGCAATTCATTTCTTAAAGCTTAAATTAATCATATTAGTGAGTTGGGTCAAGCATAACTCGTGCACAATTTTCTTCTTAAATGGTGCCTAACTCTTCTAGAACAACAACAACAATAGTAACAATAACAATGATGACAACGATGACGACAACAACAACAACAACAATAGTAACAACAACAATAATAATAAATTTTGAAAACAATCAAATAATTTTATCAAGTACTAATGTGTGTGTTCTTTGTTGTTCATAATGTTTTTTGCCAACTAAGAAGAGAGAAATGTTTCACAAATTGCTCCTAAATTAACAATAAGAGTACTTGTTTTTTGGGGAAGAAAATGTGTTCAAATACATCCAACTTGATTCAGGAAAGGGAAGAATAGTCTAAATTTATTCAAGTTTCTTCTCATTCAATTTTTTGTACTACTTATTCACTTCATCCTCCTCTTGTAGCAACAAAGCCAGGCAGATCAGAGGCTTATCATCACATTTTAGTAATGCATAAAGATAATTTGCACTATAATACACAAATAGAGCAGGACATTTATCTTATTTATCTTGAAATTGAATGAAACTGAAAATTGAAATAACAAATGAGCATAGTAAAGTTGAAAATTCAAGGGCTGCTAAGAGTCCAAGTATTTCCTAAGAGCAAAGCTAGTAGCACAAAGAGCATCTACTGAGCAAATACAAATAGAGAGAGAATCTTTAGGGAAAGGAATGGTCTTAGATTTTCATGAGTTATTCTTTCCTCTAAAACACTCCCCTAAAAAAAGCAAATTTGACACCATGAGAAATGGAATGAAAAATTATGGCAAAAAGGAAATAAAGTCGTTGTAACTAATAGCCAAAAGATACCACATGTCCTAATGACTCATGCATGCACATGATTCCTATGAGCTAATTATTTTTCTTGCAAGAATTTGTTCCCTCTTAAGAAGATCATTCTTCTCAAGGATTGAGATTTGGGTACTTGTTGACTAGGTTAGAAGTATCCCCAAGTGAAAGTCTTTTAAAAGGTCTACATTTTCACTTGACTAACACCTTATTTATAGCTTTGCGCCTTCACTTCACCATCTTCTGCTCAAGGATAACTTTTGCCTTAGGTGCTTGATCAAGACCCTTCAAGAATCAAGGTAAAGGGGGTAATTGTTGAGGTGAAATTGGTAGCTCTTCTTCAGCTGAGAAACACAAAAAGTGTTGTGAATTTTGGCATTTAAAGGGAACTCCCGGGTGTATATAACATTCCTAATTTTATCAATCACTTGGTATGGATCACAATACCTGGGAAATAACTTTTGTTACTTTTTTTAGCTACCATCGCTTGTCTATAACCTTGAAATTTCATATACACTTAGTTACCAGGGGAAAACTATGTTAGATATGTGTTTGTTTGCTTGTTACTCTACGCGGTGTTGGGCTCTCCTTTGACGCCACTAAAGCAGCTTAATAATTCTTCTCTCTGAAAAATTCATATTAATTATTTCATCTTTAGATTTTTCTTGGATGACATGACAAAGGTTGAGGGTGTGAATATCCATGGAGAGTTTCAAAAGGAGTGACATTGATTGAGGAGTGAATACCACTGCTCTGCTAAATTCATGCAGTCACTTTAAGAAGTAGGAGAGTCACTACACATACAACGTTAGTAAGTTTCTAAGCACTTATTAATCATTTATATTTGACCACAGGTTCGTGAATGACACCTAGAAGACATAAAAAGGTTGACATCTTGGATAGTAAACCGCTTTTGTTAGAAATCACTAAGGAAAATAAGATCCTTATCATGGAGTTTAAAGTCATTATTCATGAAGGCTTCAACAATTGTTGGAGTAATGTCAAGATGTGATAGTGCAATAAGATTAGAGTTTTACCTTAGCCTATCCACGACAACCATGATGACTGATTTGCCATGAGTAGATCCCAATCTTTCAATAATGTCCATGATGGTTTTGGACCAACATGCTGACAAAGGCAGCAGTTTAAGATTGCTTAAAGTGGCTGTAATTTTCTTTTTTGGATTGGCAAATATCACATGTGCTTCTAAAGAAAAGTGCCTTAAATCTATCCAAGGAAATCTCTCTCATATAGTATACTCCTATTAGTGAGTAATGCAACCATTAGAGGATAGCACTTTTGAGTTGAGGTGAATCTCCAATGACCAATTTTTCATTTCCCAACAATTCTTGTGACCAAGTATACTTCAGTCTATTGATGAGTGTTAAGCCAAAAATCATGCATTATTTTATTAAATAATCCGATTGTATTATATACATTATTTCGTTTAATTTGCTCTATTTTATATATTTTTAGGATTAGCATTAATTAAATAAAGAGGAGAAGAGAGGACGTCGAAGTTCGGGTTTTACACGCTTGGCTATAAAGACGGTCCAAAATTAAGAATTTATGAAAAATATTATTTTCATATTTATTTAATTGGGCTAGGGTTTCAAGAGTTGGAGAAAAGCTAGAAGTCTAGAGGGAGAAGGAGTCTAAGGAAGAAAGGAAGAAGAAACCCTATTTACTAACCCTAATAACCCTCACCATATAATAAAACCCACTCCAGCCCTTCTTCACGTCCTCCTCTTTCCACATCATCATCTTCTTCATCATACAACCTCACGGCTGCCCTACATCCTCACATCCTCACGCCACTTCTTCTACCTCTACACACCAGACGCATCTCCTTCCCATCATCATCATCATCCCATAACCATCATCTTCTTAAACCCATCAGCCCACGCCTAACCCATAAAAAAAAACCCATCGTCAATTCCCCACCATAATCATCATCATCATAATTGATCATTCATCACCATCATCTATTCTGTTTCACCCTTTTTTTATTTTTATTCTTTTTTTTTTGTTTTGTTTGTATTCTATTTTGGTAGGTTACAAACATGAATTATTTGGGTGAATTTTGTGATTTTATTTTTAATATGAGTGAGTAATTTTTTTTTATGCTTAGTATAATATATTTGAAACCATGCTGAATTAATTATTTTGAGACAAGTTTTATGCTTGAATGTCTAGTTGATTTTTATTCATGATTCTATAGCGATTAGTATTTATCGTTCATAATATTCATATTATATTAATTAGAATGCATGCTAGTTAGTTTAATACGAATTCGTATGATAGTTTAAAAGGCTTTAATACGTAAAAGTTATTGTCTTTTAAGCGTTAGTATCACCCTAACTAATCATGGATGGCTCAAACCCATATCTTTTAATTAGGTAATCGTTATAGATCTTTGTTAAATCGATTTGCTAGTAAATTAATTACAAAACGTTAGATGATGTTTTTCTAATACGTAATGCTCTAGTTTGATTAAATTTTTGCACTGGTGTAAGGGTTATTAAAACTAGTAGGGTTTATATTAGGGCTGGACCTAATTAAACTATAATATAAGGAAAAGCGGGGAAGATTCGCTGGTGGGTGTCTTCTACAGTTTAACTCATGGATGAAATCGACTTGTGTGTTAAGGATAAATATTAATTTGCATGGTGGATATAGATTATGCTAAGCATTTTTCATAAATTTGATATATTTTGATCATTATTTGTTGCTTAGAGTTAATTTGATTAGTTTGTTAATTTTTGTTCTATTTTTATTAGCTTCAATATAATTTCAATCGACCCCCCCCCAAAAGTATAGTCTTTTAGGAGTGTCTAGGTAATTTTAAATAGTCTAGATTTTGATTTTTAGAGCGGTTATAATTTTAGATTGATTTATATTCAGTTTTAGTATTTAATTACCGGTTTGTTAGAAATTAGACTAAAACTTTTTATTTTTGTTATTTTACGATTTTTATCAGTTCTTAGAGTATATATAGTGTCCTAGTCTTCCCATATTTAATTTTGTAATTTTTTGAAATTATTTGATAATTGTTCAGAATTATTTTGCGAAATTGACATGTGCAGGTTTTTAGGTTATTAATTCTGAAAATTTCGATTTTAACTGTTAATTCACGATTATTAGGTATTGTTAAGTCCCAAAAATTGTGTCCTAGAAATAGGGTAATTTTATTGATTATTTTCGTATTTATATTTATGCATATTATTTTATTTCTAATTTCAGATTTTATATTCTGCATTGATATTTTGTGGTAATTTTCTGATTTGATTTGTATACAATTGAGGAGTTATAAGCTTATATACCAGAAGAATAATATTTCAGGTTACTGTTTGACATTTTTAATATGTTTTTTCTGATTATTATTTGCTGTTTTGATTTTTAATTAGAATTTCAGTTACTATTGTGATTTTATTTTTCTAGATTATTTAGGAAAACTTTTTACTGTTTTATTTCCTGAATATAATCCAAAATATTTAGGAGCATCATTGGGTGTTTTTCCAGATTTTTATGCATTAGATTTTAATTATTTTAGAATTATTAAGTTTAGATTTAATAAATTGGATTTGTAAAATCATTCAGGATTAAGCTAGCCTTTTTAAAACAATCTTTCCTCGTGGATTGATCCCTACTTCCCTATGCTATAAAAAGTATTTAATAACTGAAGTAGTGGTTAAATTTGTAGCTCTCGACAAGCTTTACAATGAGCTAGGTCATGACTCATTAATGATGTATTTTAGGGTATTATCTTGTTACCAATAGCTTTGAATATGCTTGTGCAAGTTAACAATAGAGGCCTCCAAAGCTATACGTTATACTTCTTGACTAGTGATTCTGGAAAATGTGCCAACCACTTTGTTTGTCTTCCCTTCTTGTATTCAATCTCACAATTATAGTCCACAAGATTGACAAGCCAAACTTGCCGTATAATCATTTGTTTTAAGAGATGCTTAAGACTGATTTGTTCCAATTATGAAAGGTTGATGTTGTAGATTGTTTAGTCACTAGTTAAGAGGTCTTAACCACTTAAGTTTTGATCAAATTCAAGACATTTATTGTGTAAACTTGCAGACAAGGAATTTATTATAGAAATGTTGACAATTTGAGCATGAAAGAGTAAAGAAGTGAAAATGGAGTATCGATCAATTAGGAACAAGGCTTAACCATGTCGAGTTACAAGGCTCATTTAACCATTCTCATTGGCTCCTTCTGCGCATGTTTGTGATTGCATTAACTATTAGGAGAGACTCTCAAGATCATGTAAACATTGTACTTTCTTGTACATTTAGGTAGTTTGACAGCCTTGACCATAATGTGTTCTTTCAGTTTTCTATATTTAGGTAGATGGACAGCCTTTATATCATTGAGGGGGAGTAATTGTTTGTGACATTCACACTGTACATGTTCTCTATTTAAGTTAATCAGATGATAAACTGAAGGGAAGCAACAAGAGAAACATTCTCACCTAAACATAAATTTATCATGGTATCAGAGCGTAATCAAGTCCAAATACAAGTCTAGTGCAATTCTCCTCTACTCCTCTCGATGGTGATGAAGGAAAGAAACCCACAACTCATACTGTGGGCATTAATAATCCTTAATCCCTATATTACCTGTGCAGTTCAGATCACCCAGGAAATATAATCTCTCCCATAATCCTCAATGGAGAAAATTATGCTAGCTGGAATAGGATTGTTTCAAATGCATTAAAATCGAAAAAAAAATTATTTTTTTGTTAATGACACTTTAGCTAGGCCAGAACTCAACTCACCAGAAGCTCGTGCTTGGGAGAAATGCAATTCAATGGTCATAGCTTGGTTCTATAATGCGAATGACAAAAATCTACATGGCTCAGTTGCATATGCAGAACAAGCAAGCGAGATTTGGACTGACGTAAAGAAAAGATACTCGTAAGGTAATGAAATCAAAGTTCATCACTTGAAAAAAGAAATTACTCTTACTAGTCAAGGAGCTATGACAGTAACATAGTGTTTTCCTAAACTCAAAGAACTATGGCATGAATTGGGCACATACTGGTAGAACCAATTCGGTGTAGTGAGATCCAATATTCTAGCCCTTGAGGCATTGCCACATTTGAACAAGATGTACTCGATGGTGCTCAAGGAAGAAAGGCAATAGAGAATCAGCAACGAAAAAAAGCTGAGACTGGGTGTTAAGGCAGTAGCCTTCAAGGCGTCAGCCACTACCAGATTAAAACACGGACCCCAACCAAAGTGCACCCACTGTTAGAAGTTACGCCATGACATAAGTGCTCCGAACTTGTCAGATGCCCAGCAAATTGGGCGAATCTATAGCAAAATCGTGGCAGAACCGTCAAAATCTGATGTAGAACCAGCCTTTCACCGGAGCTAGACCAAGTAGTATTGGCAGAGGACTACTCAGAGCCACTGAAGCCGGCCCATTCCTGTTTGGAATGGCATCGCACATTGTGGGACAGGGGGAGACAGAAAGCTCTGAAGATGAAGGGAACCAAGCAATGACGTCTCACACTGGTTTAACTCCAAGCTAGATAGATGCATTATTTGCTCTCTTTAAGGAGAGAGAAAATAAAGAAAAATTGACTAGTAAGGATAGTCTGTCCACTGATGTGTTTGGTTGGGTTTTGAAAACAAGGGCCTCTTATCACATGACATCAGATATGCATACGTTAGCTATCTTGTTTGATCTTGCCCAAATAGTATAAATAACATTACTTGATGGTAAAATTTTGAAGGTTAAGCAAGCAGGAATAGTGAATCTTAGACACGATTTAATTCTTAAAAATATCCTTTATTCACTGAAATTTAAATGTAATCTTATTTTCGTTCGGTGACTTGCGTATGGTAAAAATTATATTTTATTTATGGTGCACAATAGTGTCTTATTCAGGACCTCATTTTGAAGACGCTGATTGGCGTGAGTGAACCGAGAATGGTGTGTATTATTTCAAGAAAAGTGCAGGAGGAAAAGCTTTAACAGCGTCAAGATTGTGATATTTGGCATCAATGCCTTAGACATCCTTCATTTGGTAGTCTATCTCATCTGTCAACAAACTTTGGTTTTAAGTTAAATAAGAATTTTGATGAGTGTTGTGATGTTTGTCATCGTGCAAAACAAACACGAAATTCTTTTGTTGTGAGCAATTCTCGTGTTGAAAGAACATTTTCATTAATACATTGTGACTTATGGGGACCATACCATACCTGTTCTCTTAACGGATGCTGCTATTTCTTGTGTATTATGGACGATTATTGCCATGGAGTTTGGGTTATCTCTTGAAATACAATAGAAACTTACGAAAAGTTTGTTAGT
Source organism: Selenicereus undatus (assembly GCA_017589665.1). NCBI lineage: Eukaryota > Viridiplantae > Streptophyta > Magnoliopsida > Caryophyllales > Cactaceae > Selenicereus > Selenicereus undatus. The sequence continues at coordinate 76,669,393 of JACYFF010031958.1, read as the reverse complement.
TTTTGTTCGTTGGTTCAAAACCAATTTGGTACAACTATCCAAAGACTGCGTAGTGACAACGGTATCAAATTCACAAAAGGTCTTTGCTAGTCTATTTATCAAAAGAGGGAATCATTCATGAATACAACTCAACAGAATGGTCGGGTTGAAAGAAACGATAGACGTCTACTTAATGCTGGTCGTGCTTTAAGATTCCAAGCATCACTCCCTTTGAGATTTTGAGGAAAGTGTGTTTTGACGGCTGCATATCTTATCAATAGAACTCCAACAAAATTGTTGCATTACAAGACCCCTTATGAGGCATTCTTTGGTGTTTGACGCACTAACGATCACTTAAAAGTGTTTGGGTGTCTTTGCTATGCCCACAATCATACTAAGCCACATGATAAATTTGATGCAAGGACTACTAGATGTATATTTTTAGGATCCTCAAGGTAAAAAGGGGTAGTTGCTTAATGATTTAGAACATCACAAATTACTTCTATCTAGGGATGTTAAGTTCTGTGAGAAGATATTTTCTTTTATTGGGCAAGAAGCTAAGATTGAGTTCACCACAATCCAACAGCACCAACCACACAATCCAGGTTGGCTTGAGGAAGTCCAATCTTCCACTCCAAGCTTCGATCTGCAATCCACGGCCTAGACTCAAGATGACCCCACGTAAAGGGAAACATAGTAGCATATGTCTCAACGGGACCAGACGAGGCAACCCAAACAATGGATGGATCAGATCCAGTGCTTTCTCAGCCTTTTGAGGCTCAAGGAGATTTCGTCTAAACAGAAGTCCATAGCAACAAAATCAGGCCTAATGATCAATGTGAGACCACTACTCAGCACGATCCATATTTTGGGCATTTAGAACTTTCGCAGACATCAACATCAATGGGCTGTTCTCATCCACAGCGTGATAGAAGACCTCATACGCGCTTGAGGACTATATATGTCATGCAATTACACACCCCACCTTGGAACTGCTTCATGAAGGCTGTTTGCGTGCATCTTATCCTCTACCTTATTCTATTCTTATGATCATTTTTCTCCTTAATATCACGCTTTTTTGGTTGCCATAATATCTAATGATGATCCTCAGCATTTTTCCCAAGCTATTGAACATCCGCAATGGCATGATGCTATGGCAGCATAAATCTCAGCTCTTGAAATTAATAATACTTGGGAGTTTGTTCCTTTACCACCAAACAAAAAGGCTCTCAAGTGTAAATGGGTCTACAGGACTAATTACCATGCTAATGAAACTATTGAGCTATACAAGGCACGATTAGTTATTTTAGGTCACAATCAAATTGAAGGAGAAGATTTTCATGAGACCTTTGCCCCTAACAGCAAGATGGATACAATTCGTTGCCTATTGACTGTAGCAACATCCAAAGGGTGGGAATTACACCAAATGGATGTACATAACTCGTTTCTACATGGCGATCTCGACAAGGATATTTACATGAAACCTCCACCTGGTTTTTGCCCGCCTAAACCAAATATAGTATGCAAATTTAAGAAGTCACTTTATGGTCTTCGACAAGCTCCACGACAATGGTATTTCAAGCTTGCATCCACTTTGCTCCACTATAGGTTTCAAGCCTCTTCTCTAGACCATTCTTCGTTCATCTATCTCCGACATGGTGTTTTCTTCGCACTTTTAATTTATATGGATGATCTGGTGTTAGCCGGCAACAACCATGATCATTGCCATCAATTTAAGAGTTATCCACACCGATGCTTTAAGCTTAAAGAATTAGGACCTTTGAAATATTTTCTTGGCGTTGAGGTCGCTTGTTCACCAAGGATTGTTCTTATGTCGATGTAAGTATGCTCTTGATATTCTTATCGAAAATGGGATGTTGGGAACTAAGCCAAGTAGTCTCCTATGGAACAAAATCACAAACTATCTAGCGATGCTAGAGATCCATTGGTTAATGCGTCTCAATATAGACGTCTCTTTGGGTGCTTCCCTTATCTTACTATTACTAGACGTCTATCACACTGTAGTATACTCATAGTCACGAGCAATGGGCAGACATCTTCACTAAAGCGCCAGGATATCGTTCGTTTCACTATCTTCTGTACAAGTTGGGCGTCTCAAATCTGCACACTCCAACTTGAGGGGGAGTATTAGGAGATACTCTCAAGGTCCTGTAAACATTGCACCTTCTTGTACATTTAGGTAGTTTGACAGTCTTGACCGTATTGTGTTCCTGGGTATGGCAGTAAGAGATTAAAATTTAAGAAATTTAGTGGGGAAACAGCCTTCAAAGAGTAGCAATAACATAAAGTTGAGGAAGAAGGGAATCAGACAGAAAATGGGTAAAAAGGAGGAGAGGAGATGATGTCAACGAAGAGGAACTTGATTGACGATGAGTGTGTTGCCACTGCAAAGCCTTGGTAGGTTAAGCGGCATAACGAGGGGAGAGGCATACACGACACTTTCTCAGTTTCTCTAGTTTCTGCTAGGCATGAATGAATTATAAACTGGAAAAAAGAATAAATATGCTACTGAGGCACTAATTCCCCTCTCCCAAAATGAGATGTGAACGTGAAAATATGATTTCTAGTATACTCCTGACATGACTTTGATTTTAATCATCAACTAGTATTAAGGAATAAGGATCATATAATGCATGAAAAATCTCATAAATTTTTTCTTTATAATATTATTTATAGTTTAATAATAAAAATATCACAATAAGAATGTGTTAAAGAGAAGAAGCTCACTACCAAAAAATTGTTAATACTCAATTGGACTCTAGTACGCTAAAAAATGAAAAAATATGGTAAATTTTCACATATTACAATAATAATATGTGATAAAGGTAATACAATGTTACCACTGTTAATTATTGATGCTGGCTTAGCGTCCTATGCTTTGAAAATTGAAAGTAAATTTGTATCTTTTGGTATTAAAATTTTGTGGTATTTTCTTTTATATAAAATCTCTAGTATTCCATATTTATGTTTACATTTATGTTCAAATAGCTCTTAAAAAATAATAATGATAAAAATCACATATATTTTATTACTTATTGATAATAATAAGTATATTTTTATGGTAAGTAAGATATATAATATCAAAATATGTGTATGCGGCCATGTGCCTTTACAATATTCCGTATTAATAGCCAAAGTTTATGAAAAATTAGAAATTGGACATGCACAATAGATTATTCATAATTGGTGCATTTATTTTATTATAATGTAATACATTGTTTTAGATAATATTGGAAGTAATATTATTAATATATTATAATTTTTTTTATCAAAATTAATATAATATAATGTTTTACCATTATTGAGCATCGTCTTTAATTTCTTTATTGGGGAAGAAAATCTTTGGAATTGTAATTTATTTTATAAATTCTTTTTTAGAAAGAAAATTTGCCATTCATAATTGACTAACTTCTTTTTCTTATAAAAAAACTACTAATTATTTTAGAAATTTTACGAGAATGACAAAGAGGTTTGTTTTGTTTATATATATATATATATATAGAGAGAGAGAGAGAGAGAGAGAGAGAGAGTAAGTGAGTGAGTTTGATTGATCCCTTTCTTAGTGGTAGTACGGAACACCTTTTCTTTTTGGTTAAGATGAGTTACAAATATAATACAATACTCTCACACTGAGAGCTGCAAATGAAGTGGGTCAGGACACCTCACCTATACCTATTTTCAAAATCAGTACCAATATCCACTGGGTACTGTAAAACAATATCCATACTCATGTCTATTGGGTGTTGCAGGTATGAAGGTTTTATTTGGATATATATAGACCAAAATAACTAAATTTGTTTTGCAACAGGTAACCCATATTCAATAACCAAACAACCAACATATCACATTCACACCAAGTTTCCAACAACATGTTATATCGCACCAAATACAAATGAAAGTTTCCAAGTCTAAGCAACAAATTAGAGCTTAACAGTTACAATTTCTAACAAAATACCACACCAAAGTCTCGAATACAATATAACTCATATGAATTAGCAAAATATCTAAGTTCAAGCAATAAACTATAACTTCATATAAATAGGTACATACAGATCTTATATGGGGCAAATACGGGCTTGGTATTGAAAAAATGGGTAGGGGGTGGGGTGGCACCTATACCCATAACCATATCAACCGCACCCATTTTAGCAATTAGAATTGTTCATTATTAGGTCCAAATCCGGACCGAACTGAAGACCGACCTGGATCGAATGAATCCGATTCAGTTCACGATCTACAAATTCTTTTATTCGGTCCGGTCCGGTCCGGTCCACCGATCCTGGCCGAGGACCGAATAAATTTTTTTTTTTGAAAACCGGCTTTTTACTTGTTCAATTTCAATTTGTAATTTCTCATATATTCAAGAATATTGATTTTTTTTTTCCATGGTGGAAATATGTTGGAATGGTTCATACTGAAACAAATATAAGATGTCCATATAGTAAAAACGTACGCCTTTGATATCATACAAGTTCTCAATTTTGCTAGCGCGACAATTCAAACTAGTCCAGTCTGGTCCAGTCCGTTTTATTTTTGTCCAGTCCCGGTTTGATCCATGACTTATTCGGTCCGGTCTACGGTCCATCACTTCTCTATTATTCGGTCCTCGCTCCAACCTGGTCCGATCCGATTCGACTCGGGTTTGGACCGATGAACACCCCTATCAACAATACCTACCCCATATCCTTTTTTTTCCCTCTATTTTCAACACTCTTGCCCATACCCATCAAGATATATTTTACAGGTTTTAAGCTGCTATTTGTTAGCTTTAATGGTAATGTAGCTCGAAAAGGAAAAATCGAACTTAGGACCGAATGTACCCAAGGTTTCAATATTGATATCCAAGTCAAGACCTCATCGGCACAGTAGGATTGGAGATGAGATGAGATTAGGGATGAGATTACGAATGTTAATTTCTAATATGTACCATAAAAGGTTTTTTCAATAGATAGAACTTTTTCTATGCTCTCTCATATAAAACTTACTTAATATGAGTAGTTTAAGAGAAGATAGTCTCAATGAATAGAACTCTAACATGAAGACTTGCACATAAAATTTAGGCAATGCCATTTGAAAAGAAAAAGAAAGATTGGTTTCACATAAAGTTCTTGTGAAATAATGATTAGTGTTTTGACTTGTCTAAATAATGTTAAACACTGCTCTAAACAGTGGTGGATCTAAAGCATTTTACCAGAAATGTCCATATATTAAAACTAATACAATATACTGAATATTCACCTTTTTTGACAACAATGCACCATTGTTATTATTACGCATAAACATTAAATAAGTAAGGCTTAACAAGTACTATAAAATTATAGAGCATGATTAAAAGGATTTAGCAATTAGAATAAGTATAATGAGATAATTTAATAAATTTCCTACACGCCATATATATGCTATCATACATAAGTCAAATATAACATGTATACTATCACAATTTTAATAACTGGACAAAAATAAAAATTAAGAATAAACGAAGAAGGTATTAGTGATTCATATGTCAAATTTACATAGTACAAAATTAACAAGGATAGCTAGTAAATTAGTGATAATATATCAGTTGTATTAAAATATTTCATATGACAATATTTTTTTCTCTCTTGTAAGATGCAAACTTAATACCCAATACATAGTCTAGACAATATAACTTATTTTTTCATTTTAGTTTGGACTTTGGATTACATAAATATTCATAATGCTATTACGTTTGCATTGATGAATCATTGGAATACTTGATGTAGGCGTTTTGTTGAGAAATGAGACAACAATATTATCATAATGACAGTTGTGAAAGACAGGAAGAAAATATAACTTATCTATTAGTATGCAAGAGAAAAAGACCCCCCTCTACTGCATAGAAATCGAATATGACATAAAAAAAAAATTATGGTAGCTTGGCAGTTATCAATAAAATAATGCAAATGGCCTACTTGTCTTTGGGCTCTCATTATGATTCATCCAAACATTTTTATGGGTTGTTCAACCATGTTCATAGTAAAGAAAACTTTGGACCTTATAAGAATACTAAAAAGGTTTTTCGGGATATGGGTATCCATACGCGCCTCTAAATTATTCATAAGTTTGCCTATGATGGTAAATTGAACATAACCTCAAGTAAAAGAGCAAGTGAAAAGACTTCTTTTGTAAAATAATAGCTAATTGAAACATACATATGAATACGCTAAACAACAAGATTAGTGCAACTCTTTGTCAAGCAAAATTATTGTCTCACCCGTAACATGTTTTTCACAATCTTGATAAACTAGGTCATCATATAAGAGTTACATAGAAGATTTAAAAATGAAATAATCACTCATGAAAAGCAGATAATGAGAAAAAAAGAACAGTGCAGGAAGGAAACTATAATGCAATTTCATTTTCGATTCCGTTTTATTGAAGAGTTATTTCCGTTATAAATATTGTACCACCTCCTACAAAAGTTTCATTTTCTTCCCCATCCCCCAAAAGACCTTTTTCCCTGAAATTGTGTTTCAGAATACAAAAAATATTTAATTCAAAAATGCAAACGTATAAACAGTGCAGATCTTTAACAATTTGTTCCCCTCAAAATATATGCGTTTGAAACCAAAAATGAAGATATTTACGTTGTTCGTCTATTAATATGCCATACTGCAATATATTTTCATTTCAGAAAAACATTTCGGCCCGAAAAACAAACCGTAAAATAGTTCCCGCAAGGAAAAAAGGATGCAGGTAGTAGGGATAGGCATGGCGAGGGTAGAACCATATGCGCACTCATACCCATTTTCAAAAATCAAACCCGTACCATGCCCATCGAGGTTTTGCATAAATATACCCATGCCCACACCTATTGGGTTTTTCAGGTTTACGGGTTTATTCGGGTATATATAAAGTGCACAAGGTGTCACCTGTATTCAACCTATATTTGCATACAACGTATCTTTCATTATCAATTTAAAGCGACGCTACAATAATTCATATCCAGATAAACTCACGAAAGCTAAAATTGCAATATATAAATATATATACATATATATATATCTATATATATATATATATATATATATATATATATATACAT
>JACYFF010031958.1:76643990-76657327 GCA_017589665.1 Selenicereus undatus | reverse complement strand
TATATATATATATATATATATATATATATATATAGATATATATATATATATATATATATATATATATATATATATATATATATATAAACTGTGAGTTTCATGCCTAACTTTTATTTTTGAATTTTACCTTATTTTGGTTGCTTGCTACTACCAAATTGGGTACACAATCGGGTATGTGTTTTAAAAATCTATTCCCATACCCATACATATACCCGTTTTCAATAGCAATACCCACACGTACTTGAAACTCATTTTCATCACCCATTCTGTTGAGAAATGGAGCGAATTTTTATCAGATTTTTCGGGTTCGGATAATACTCCAATCCCTAACAGCTAGCATTACCACTTCCGTACAGTGTGGACCGAGAAGAACAGGAGCAGCATGAACTTGGATGACAGTTTCTTGCCAGTAGAATGTGAAGTTCCAACTTGCAGCTCTCAACAACAATTTGATTTGACATTGACCGGAACATACGCTATACATTCAGCTTAAGGGCCTAATTCCACCTGTCAAACATCACCTGTTACCATACACAAGTTCCAGAACTTTACCGTGACACTGAAACAATTTCCAAAATTAGGATGACCAGGAACAATAACATTCATGTCTGATAAATACAGTTTCAACTGACATATCAGCCTCAAAAAATTGTGCTATTAATGAACGTATAACAGTAGAATGAAGATGATGAGTGGAATATACATTGTGTCAGCCTGTCAGGTGCCGGTTGCAAATCTCAGCAGCTGCCATAATTAACATCTTCAACAATCTGCCCAAGAAAAGTAAGAAATAACTGTTTAATATGACTCATCTTAATCACCACTGTCTTGACCTTCCTACTACTTGTTAGCAAGGAGATCAGGTCAATTGGGTCCAGCAAAAGCTCCATTGAACTATCGAGATGGAGAAGCCACCAAAGTAGTCAAGAATTGAGGCTTGTAAATATGGAAGTGAACATCATCTATGAAGCATGAGGCCACCAAATCGGTGGAATTGATTCACTGATCCCTGTAGCTATCCAACTATTGCTTCTGTGTTTCACATAAAGAATGTCAGAAACTATTAGTTTCCTGTGATTTCCAGCATGGATCATCTGAGCATAGACAATCTCCTTCGCTTTCTGTAATACTTGCGTGCACTACGACTGTCACTCTCATTCTTAGAGGTAGATGCAAAGGCCAGGGCTATCGATGGTTTTCTAGAAGTTCTTGCTTTTCTGGAAGCCCATTTCAGAGGCAGATTAGCTACGACACTGCAGATATCTCTTGCACTGTTAAGCTCAACTAGCCTCTCTACTTGATCCAGCATTTGACGTGTCAATGCCATTGCTTTATCTAATTCAATTGAGTCATCCGGGGGTTTCTTCCACAAAGCTGTTAATAACTCACTGAATGAATGGTTGGACATGGAACACTTGTACTCCTGATGGTTGTCACACATCATATTGACCTTCATAATATGTTTGCAAACGTTTCCTCGCAATGACCAAGCACAATCACAGAAAGCGAACTCCGACCCAGGGTTCCAAACTACACGGGCAATGTTACTCTCCTTCTGACTCTGAACCTTGGCGAACGAGTTACCTTCCTCATCAAAATAAACAGCACTATCAGGAATTTGCAGCGCACGGTACCAAGAAGTTGAGGCTATGTATGTTTCCTTCACATTTTGGAACGTGTCATGTTCATCTGCATAGCGGTCCAGCCAGTAACATGAATGTACCTCTGCTGTCAGCTTGTGCACTAACCAATCAACCCTTTGAAATGAACCTAGATATGAATCTTCATAGAGCTTGCTTTTCAATTTGACATGATAGGCTTCAATAGCACCAGAAGCTTCCTGACTCGCAAGTGGGAGAGTCCGCATCAGTGACAGCCACATCTCTAACCAAAGAAAGAAACTTAGCTCAATAAGGAAATTGGCAAGTTAATGTGCACAGTCACAAGAATAGGGCGCAAGCCTAACCAATCTTGGGCAACCAGAAATCCTTGAAATACTGCATGAAGGCGGTTTGATCAGCAAAAGCTTTGATGAAGTCCTCAATTGCAGCCGCAGAATCCACCCCATTCCAAATGCTCCGAACAATGTCACCCAGACGTATAAAGATCTCTCTCTGAATTTCAGTGCCACTGCATTTTTTCACTACATTTTTGAGCCACGATCTACGGACACGCCAGAGAGAGAATAGAACAGGACAGGAGAACACATCCCTGTGACAGAACGAGCAGTAAGTTAGCAAATGAGATCTACCATATTTTAGAACTGAAAAATGTTGAAAGAGGGCCCTGCCTCAGAGGCTCCAAATCTGCTGCTGCGTCATCTATCACAAATGCACTGAGCATCCATCCTGTATCCACAGTGTGAACTCGATCAACTAGAGCTTTCATCCACTTCAAGATATCTGGCTTGGCAAAACTACGAGTGATGACCCATGCCACAGGAAGCGCATGTTGTCTTGAATCAAACACAAGAAGTGTACACAATGGGTACTGGAAACAAGCACTAGCTTAAATAAATATCACTGCAGAAGCATAACCGACATTTTCTGCATGGAAAAGAGGAAGATGGAAGAAATAGAAGAAACATGATTAAGGCTCCAATGGAAAGCTTCAAAAACATCACATGGCACGTAGCTATGTTCTCACCTGAAGTTTCTTTATTCCAAAAGTTGAATCTGCTGCGATGATGCTGCGGTGGCCAAAGTGTACCATCTGTTGCAACTGCCATTCGGTTTGAATCCCCAAAATAAAAGGGTCAACTTCAGATGAATCCTGATAAAAGAACACAGACTTCTTGTTTCGGTCAACCCACAGTCGGATACTAGCTTGATCATCCAGATCTAATTCGTGGGTAGATCTTTTAATTATCATTCCTAGCTTTTGAACATACTGAGAAGCCATATTATTTAGTTTCACATCTGAACCACAGTATCTTTGAATCCCTTCAAGGTGTTTCTCCACCACATTCTCTTCCGGAATGCCTAGGTAAATCATTGACAATGTTTGTTGTTGAATCTCACTGCAAATATAAGGAACTTTCTTGGCCCCAGGGCCTAGTGCATCTCTGTCAAGAGCACCATGGCAGGGAACACCAGACTTGTTTACATGGCGTCTCTCATTGTAGATGATAAGTGCAAGTGATGGGTGTGCATAAAGGCGTTTCACTACAAAATGACATGTACAACCTCTCATTGATTGTGGTCTTGCTGCACGGTTTCGCGTATTTAGCCGATATCGTCGACTAGGTAATATACCACCACCCTCTCCATAATTTTCAGGTCCAAATGAACACCAATATCTGATTCAAACAAGATAAAAAAACTTTGAGTGTTGCTATGCAAGCCAACGTTAGCACCTACAGACTCCTTACTAAGCTTCAGAAACTGAAAACTAAAAGCACATCAATAGAAAAGCCATATTTGGAACCCAATTTCCATTCTACATGGAAACATAAGATGATCGGTTTCAAAATTATAAAAGGGACAGTTTCCATATGACCCTGCTAGAAAGGAAATTTAGATAGTCCTTTGAAACAAAACATCTAACAAACCCCACCCTAGAAGGGATCCTAGTGAATCATGGTTTGCAGGATTTCATATCTTTGCAGCATTCCTCTAAGAGGTAGAAAGCCTATTATACCTAGACTCTCCATTTTGCCATGCCGTGCCCGTATCGCCTGACACTCCATGGGTGTCCAACACGTATGCAAATTCTAACGCAGAGAAAAAAATTACGAATATATGGTCTTTTTTCTTTCTGTTCATTGTTTCTTAACGGCTCTTTAGTGTTTTACCCGTTTAACAAGTGGAAAATCTTTTAATTGATGAAATATTCTAGAAAGATCAATTTAAAACAGTAACTTCTATAAGCAAAATGACAAGTCCTCATATCCATGTCTGAATTTTGGATGGTGTCCTCGCTTCCTAAATTTAGAGTGTGGACATGGACACTCGGATCCATACCAACGTCTAACACCCCATATGCATGCATTCTCAAAACAAATAATGGTAAAGCATTCCAGATTCACATGAGATACTTTTCTAAGAATATGTCTAAAAGCTACAAAGACCAATCTCCAACATCCACCAACTACCACAGCGAATAAGACTTTAAATTAAGCAGCCACACTACATTCACAGCATCCACCGTTTTGGCTGATACCCTATAGTAAGCATCCCAGCCTTTCCACTTGGTCCATAAATAGAAGAGATGATTGCGCTCATTCAAATAGATCCAACAAGAATGTAGGAAATGAGTTTTGCATATTGAAAAAACACTCTTGGACATGTGGTGAAGTACTCACCTAACCTTCCAACTCAAGCTCAAGGGTTCGAAACCCCACTTGCAAGGTTTTTGATACCCTGTCCCCCCTTATGTGGGCTCCTTACCTTACTCCCTAGGCTCTGCATTAAAAAGGTGTCTTGCAGATTGATATTTAAAACACAAAATGAAAGGTCCACGCAATAATGTATTAGACACTTCACTGAAATGACAAGCTAACCAAAACTTAGGACGACAGCCACAAAAGCACTTCTAGCACTAGGTTTATCGCTTTCTTTTTCTTATGTTTTCTCTCTTCTCCTGCTTTCTTTCTTTCTTTTTTCTTTTTTTTGGGGGGGGGGGGGTTAGCACAGAGGCTCTTTGGCGGTGGGAGCAAGGGTTGTAGATTCTGCAATGAAGGGTAAGGTGTATGTTAATACAATTGCACTTACAGCCTGTACTCTAAATATTCATCATTCTTGAACTCCTTCAGGCTTCCCCTTGATCGTTTCCTCCCCCTTTCAATATGGAATCGAGTTGGGGACTCCACATTAGAACACTCTCCAATTATGAACTCCTCAACTCGATCATATGGAATTTTAGCGACATCATCATGGTGCTCAGCAGTGCCAAACTTGATCCACTTCAAATCAGCTGATGAAAATTCTCCCTCTGGTGGATACTGTACTTGAATATCATCAATGCAGTCAACTATTTCCATTTTCTCTTACAGCTGCCACAAGAAAAGCTGTCCATGTGAGCAAACTTTATAAAATTTTTAAAAAGGCACAGAAAGAAAGAAAGAAAGAAAGAATGAACTTAGCGAAATTGATTATGTAAATAACAAATCTACAAAAAGGTGAAAAATGTTAAAGTCAGAAGGTGATCCTTCACAGTGGATATGGATGAATGTAAGGATGCCTCCTGTCAAGCTAGTATTGCAGGCCATGTGATTACGGAAAGCATGGAAAAAGGCCCCTCAACTCCAATATTAAAACAAGTGAAATTATTCGCATTAGTTGATTCATGCTCATTATGCCACAAAGAGAAGAGGTTACCAATACCAATATTATCTCAGCCCATTGTGACAGGAAGGGAGTAGATCCTCAATATTTACAACTGGAAAAACACTCACCCCTCCCCCCAAAACAATAAAAGAAAATAAAGATGTCCACAGAATGTTCATAAGCCATCAAAATGTAGGGTTTTCAATAGAAGCTTTCATTCATCCATGCATAGCCAAAGGAAATTCAATTCCTTGCTGGTTTCAACCAATACATCAATAGGAATGAGAATCAGGTCTACGTGACAATGGAGTGTAGAATGTTAAGCATAGACATTCCTAACAAGGTTCTTTTTTTTGGGGGGGGGGGTTGTTTTTATATATGAATGCCAAGGTGCTTGATTATTTGATTAGAATCATGTTCCAATGTGAATAGCCTATGACAACTAGATAAAGAACATCTGACGATCACACAACATAATAGCAACTTAACCAATCCCAGTTTTAATCTATTTTATCTGATCCCCTATCCTAATATAGGACATAATTAAGCAATCCCAACATTGATGGGAAGTCAAAAAAAAATGCAACCATGAAATCATCAAATTATTACAGATAAGAATTAAATTAGGAGTGTACAACTTCTTCATCTGATTGATTTCGCTAGACCACCCCCGGCACAATTCAAAACTTTGAGCTTTAACTTCTGAGTTTGAATTGAGTTCAATCCTATAATGACATTTATAAAGTCCTTTCTCATCCAACCAATACAATTCTGAGTTCTGTCACTTGGTTTGGCTACCATTTTATGATAGTTCACGATAGATTACTATTGAGCTGCACCCTGCAAGCATAACAGCTGCAAGTATCCACTTTAAATTAGGGACATACGTAAGCCAAGTGGGCTTGCTTTTTGGCTTGCCAAGCGTAGCATAACCCTCAGATCAAGCTGAGCCCGACTTGCCAGTCAACTGAGTTGAGCCTAAGCCTAGGTGTTTTCAAGTTCATGAGCTCATCAAGCCTAAACCAGCTGAATATAAACAAGCTGAGCAAATTAGCCTCATGGCCAAAGTATAAATACAAGCTAATGAGCTAAATAAGTCAAACAAGCTATTTTAAGAAATATATCTCAGGGTCTAACTAGAAGAAATACATTTTTAGACTTTGCACATTGATGTCTTGTTATAGAGTCAACCATATGGATTGGTGCGGAGTATTGCCCATTGAGTACCACGGGAGTTTCAAACTTCCAATTCCCCAGGTCCTCATGACCCCATCCAAACATTTCATAGTTTACATAGCTTTGCATTGAGGAAGTGACAGCTTCTTTGGTTCCTATCTTGATAAAAGTTAATCTGTAATCTTCTACTGTACTTGTGATTGTACATGGATAGTGCAAGTAATTTTTTGCAGATGCCCAGGAAGATGATACAATGATTGAAAACATTAGCACTGTGTGTACTTTTGCTATAAATCTAAGACAGTCAAATTGCAACTATGAGCCACGCTTCAAGCCTCATGAGCTTGGGCCGGGCTGGGCCCAAATACAACCCTACTACCTCTATTGTGGAGTATGTAAGAGTCATCAACAAGGAAATACATCTCAAATAAAACTTCACAAAAAAAAAATACTGAGTTAATATAATAGGGTTGTGCAGTTTTTTCTATTATTTGTATGAGTTGCTAACACTTGCTCCCTCTGTTGGGTCTATATCTCTACAGCCTCCTCACCCAGCGGAAGATCCAGGATTTTAAGGAAGGGGGGTTGGAATAACAGTACACACAATATCAAATTTAACAATAGTCATAAAACTAAATTGCATACCTGTTATATTACATCTAATCTAATTGTACTCGACGAGACCTCATATCTATGGAATTTCGGATGTACAACTTGAAGGGAATGATGATTCCATAGCTTTCTTTTTGAAATATATCTATGCATTTTGATCTACAATAAGAATTATGATCAGTCTATTATGAAAGTTTCAATATCAATTTCAATTTCGTACACACAATTAGTGCCTAGACTTGAAATTGGACGAAACTCAAATTAAAGTTATTAACCTAAATTCAAACCAAAATATTCAATCATCACCCAACCAACAATTAGATTAAACTAGAACTCAAACTCAATTTCATATACATGGCCAATACTTCATCAAATAAACTCAAACTCAAGTACTCAATCATCATCTAACCAACAATTAGATTATATTGAACACAAGCTCAGTTTCATATACATGGTCAACATTTCATCAAACAGACTCAAACTCAAATACTCAATCATCATCTAACCAACAAGTAGATTAAACCCATAAATTAAACTACTGCAGAATTGAAATCGGCAAATCACAAATTAAAGGAAATTAATCTACGAATTAAAGCATTAAACAACTAACTAAAGTACTAAACTTACAGTCACAACTCTGGACTGGGGACTAGTCGGCCGTCGGCGCCGACGCGTTGGGGGTGGGCGTTGAAGGTCAAAGCGGAAACGCGATGGCGGTGAGTCCCTGGACACACCCGGGGGGGGGCGGCCGCGAAATGCTAGGGTTCTGGCTCACTTTCTCCTCGAGATTTTTTTTTTGAAGTTTAGAGTATTGCCACTGGGCACTGGACAGAAAGAGGAACGTCGAGGCTGCGGAAAAACACAAATAAATAGACATTCAAAATTACAAACATATATATATATATATATATATATATATATATATATATATAAACAAACAAAGCCTCGAAAGCTAACATATATCTAAATTTTTAAAAGTTTGGACTTTTTTTAATCTAATTTCAAACCTAATTTTGAGTCATATAAATTATTATTTTTACTTAAAATAATAAATAATAAAAGATCTTTACTATTATTATAAAATATGGAATATTAGAGATATCATACAAATTATGATGATAATTATGAATTTTATTTACTATAAATATACAACTATTAAAAAATAATAAAAAATTTCTGATTTTATTGTTATTGTTGTTGTTGTTATGATTGTTCATATGTTATGATGTCATCTTTAAATTACTTAATATTTATCAAAAGTCAACCATAATAGTTATTTAGAAACAGATGAAGTATAAAATTTATTCAGTCAAAAGTAAAATTTAAGAATTGAAATATTTGAATATATACAGCTATGTGCATCAATCGGTTTTGGAACTTTATCACCAAAATGATTCCCAACAATGTTAAATATTATATTTACCTAAATCTATACTATATATAAAAGCAATGTTGTGATGATGTGGAATTTTCTTGCATTATCATTAATTAGAGATTTCGAACCCTTAGATTCATTCTCTCTCCTCATCACAACCACCCAATTATTGAAAATAATTAATTTATAATTTTCAAATATCTCACATAGTAGTAAGGGAAAAAATCATTAATAAGGAAATGATCGCAAGAAAGTATAATCTTATGAAGTATAATTCCATAATTATCGAAATGAGGATTATGGAGGTTTTTTTTTCTAAAAGGAATGATTATGCAGTAATTAGTGATTGTGAAAATTATAAAAAAAATATATCATTCTTAAACCTTTTGAATTCATTCTGTCTCCTTATCACCACTAGATTGCAAAAAAAAATTAATCGCAGGAAGTAAAATATCAGGAAGTATAATTCCGTAATGGTGTAAAAAAAATCATTAACAACTAAGGAAATGATCCTAGGAAAGCATAATCTCGGGAAGTATAATTCTGTAATGGTTGAAATAAAGATTATGGAGTGGCTATACCTTTAGTATCTATACTATATATAAAAGCAATGTTATGATGATGTGGAATTTTCTTGCATTCTCATTAATTAGAGATTTCAAACCCTTTGATTCATTCTCTCTCCTCATCACAACCATCCAATTGTTGAAACTAATTAATTTATAATTTTCAAATCTCTCACATAGTAGTAAGGAAAAAAATCATTAATAAGAAAATGATCGTAAGAAAGTATAATCTCATGAAGTATAATTCCATAATTGTCAAAATGAGGATTATGAAGTATTTTTTTTCTAAAATGAATGATTATGCAGTAATTAGTGATTATGAAAATTATAAAAAAATATCTTTCTTAAACCTTTTGAATTCATTATGTTTATTTATCATCGCTAGATTGTAGAAAAAGGTTAATCCCCGGAAGTATAATATTAGGAAGTATAATTCCGTAATGGTGGAAAAAAATCACTAACAACGAAGGAAATGATCATAGGAAAACGTAATCCATGGAAGTATAATTCTGTAATGGTTGAAATAAAGATTATGGAGTGGTTATACCTTCAGTATTATTTTAAATAATAAAGTCAAATCCCAATAGAGAATAATCTCATAATTATGGAAATATGAATTATGAAGTAGTTAGTAACAAATAACTATGAAAATTATAGATAAAAAAGATATCATTCTTGAACCTTCAATATTAGCGTAAATACTCAAGTATTTCTTACTCATAGTTGAAATTATATATTAAGATACGTCTCATAGTTAAAATCAATTCTGCCGTCTTACTCATTGCTCATGCGTGTCAAAGTGATCTTTTTTACCTCACTTTCAGATATATAATAATTATCGTTTTCTTCCTCATATATTTATTTGTATTAATTTGTTAATTCGTTAGCAAGTGACCTCCTCTTTTGTAATTAGTAATGTCAAAACGCTTGATCGTACTTGATTGAAATTTTTGTACTTTTTTGTTGTAATTCCCCCTATATGTGGCTTAATTTTTTTTTCTTAATATCTAATCTTTCACTAGTTGACGCCATCATTGATTTCTTGTTACAATTCGTAATCTCACTTCTTTAGGTGTAGTTTTTGTTAGGCTTGATTAACAGTGGTGCTGTTTGGTTTGATTCGTTTATATTCTTAATTATTTCCATCCGATTTATGACTTAGGTTAAAATTTTTTTGCTTATATTATATTATATTATATTATATTGTGTTAGTAACTTAATTGTGTTTAGATTCTTTCATGTTTTATTTATGTTGTTCATTTATGAATTTTTGTTTTTTATAAGAAAAACTCTAATAATTTGATCATCTTCCTTAGCGTTTCAAATTTTTAATAGAAACAACAATGCAAACTATTTCACATGTATCTAAATTGTTTGGTGACCAATTTATTTACATCATTTAAAAAATTTTAAATATCTATACTACAAATTATAATATGATTTTCATAATTTACAAAAGTTACTATTAAGATATATAAAAAAACCATAAAATTTGACTTTCTTTTTTACATACGTAGATAAGAGTATAGTCCTCTATATCTTCAAAAGTTTTGCTATTTTGAAAATTGAATGAGGTGGTCAGGTTGGGGTTTAGAACAATATGGAGGGGGTGTTGGTGGATTTCATTGGGTTAGGAACCATAGCAGTAGGATCAAATTGCATTAATGGACATATGTGATGAGTTTAATATTAAAAAGTTGATCCTAATTTATAAAGTTTTTAGAACGATTTTGATTAATTTATTCACCTTCAAAATATGCATCCAACATTAACAAATGTAATTTTTCAATTTTCTCTTTAAAATCATTGCATACGTTCAATACTACATGCATGTTTGAATCAATGTAATTTTCTATTTTCATTGTTTAGTTAGAAACTATAATGCATGCTTGAATATTTCCATTGTTTAATTAGAAATTACGATGCATACTTGAATACCATTTCTATATATTTTTTTTATCATGGCATACATTCAATACTGTAATGGATGCTTTAATTAATGTAATAGTTTTTGTTATTTAGTAAAATACTGTAATGTATTATTGAATACTATTTGTAGGTTTTTTTTTTCATAAGTCATGACAAATGTTCAAAATCATTAATCATGTCATATAGTTAACTTAAGACACAAATCACAAGGTAAGGTTATAAAAATTTTTAATTTATTGGTTTTTTTTTTTGGTTTTGAAAATCATGTGTTAATTGAGATTTTGATGGGTCCTTATAATTTCAAAAAATAAAATAACCCCATTTTAGGTTAGCTAACCGAATGAACAAATTTGAAAATACTATTTTTGGGGTTTTAAATTATGGGTTAACTAAACAGACAGTCAAACAGTGACAACTCTGTGGGTAATATGTTGCAACTAATTATAATCCATTATTTAATTAGAATATTTTAACATACGCATTTATGCTAACTCATTATCTTTCCTTTTAAGAGGGGACAGCTTATATAAATTGGTAGGTAGTTTCAAATTAATAGACTAGCTACCATATATGATAATTTTTATTACTTTTCTAAATCCATCCACTATTTTCACAGTCCTCCTTTTTCAAAAAAAAAAATGAAAATTGCTTAATTCAAATCACCTAAAATCACTAAATCTATGGTCCTAAATCTACAACAACTCATTTGTGTTGCAACTCATGATTTAAATGGAACACTAATTTTAGGAAGATATGTTGTCTAAAGAAGAATTTGATGACATATTTTCTAATAAAAGGCCACCTAACTTCATGATTTCAAAAGGAGGAACCTAAGCACATCATGGATGACTAATTTTGACATATTGCAACTACATATTGAGATAACTTGAATGAAATTATGACCAGAATATATTTATTTTCAAAGAAAAAAATTCCCTAAAAGAAAAGGATAAAAAAGTATATTATACTAAAAAATTCTAACTATAATAACTAGGCTTATTAAATTTTTATAGTGAAAATTTATTTCTGCTTATAACAATATCACTTACTAAGTAACTTATTTGTATCTTTTTTTCTAAATAATAATAGCAACTATGTGCCTTTTGTAAACAACTTATTATCTATTTTATAAATCACCGTGCAAAGCACAGGTCTATACTAGTTGCAGTAACATGGATATCAGTTTACATACATTTAGATGAGATGTCGTATCAAACACATGTTAGCCAACTATAAGTAGTAGTCAGGTAAGATGGTTACATGAAAATAGGTAAACACCAAAACAAAGTCATCAAAATCATACATGTGCATGAAATCGTTTGGAAAAAGTACCACAAATAATTTATTGTATAAACAATAACTAAGTTATAAATCATGTAAAAATATTGTACCCAACTGATTTTTAAAAAAGTAGTGAAAAATTCATAATCAGTTTAATATATTATAAATTGAATTTTTCCATTCATAAATAATTTTGGGAATGGTTTTCCACCTAATTTTAAAACAACTATTGTATTTTTTTTTACATAGGCTTAAAATAATTTTTTCACAAATTACATGAATTACGAATATAATTTACTATACTTTTTACACATAGTTGTTTCAATTAGAAAAACTTAAAACTTTATCAATGCATCACATCGGTATAGGACAAACAAAACAAAACCTTATAATCTTTTGATCCATGTACTCTTACATAATTTACCTTTCTTTAAAAAAAAAATTACATCCTTATCGTTAGAAATGTTAGAAAATAATTCATTAATGCACTATACCAAAAATCATGCATTATATTTTTATCAAAAAAAATATGCATTATGTTAGAAAGATTCTAGCATTATATTTGTCTAAGTAAATGAATTATACAAAAAATTAACAGATAATAAAGCTTCCAGTATTTTTTTTTCTAAGCAATGCATTTTTTAAAATCAATCCAACTAATGCATTATATTATAATAAAATAAATGCACCAATTTCAACCTACTATTTAAAATAAATATAAATATAAATATAAATATGGAATAACCGCGATCTTCGATACAATATAATTATAGTTATAAATCTTATATATAATATAATACCACTAACAGATTACCATAAAATACAAAATTGCATTCAATTTTCGGAGCATAAGGGCTCAACCGTTATTAACAACTACCGGTGGTAAGATGACCTTCCCTTTACTACATGTTCGTATTGTGATATGTCAAATGTTACCAAATTTCTTTTAATTTTCAAAATACAAGAATTGGATGGTAAAATTATCTTCCCTTTTCTTATTCTCATTATGATATGTTAAAGTTTTTTAGACCCTCAAAAGTTGTCTTGTGTCTCATTATAAAACTACAAATTCTAACAATATATATATATATATATATATATATATATATATATATATATATATATATATAT
>JACYFF010031958.1:76601526-76643980 GCA_017589665.1 Selenicereus undatus | reverse complement strand
TATATATATATATATATATATATATATATATATATATATATATATATGTAACAATGCATCAATTCATTAATATATGAAATGTGTATGCATATTCAACTAAGTTAATCAATGTGTATTTTAATACATAGGAAATCTCAATTTGTAAGAAATCTCAATTTTAATACATAGGAAATCAGTGTGTATGCACCAAGCGTCCCCTGATTTGTTGAGGTATGTCTCTGATCCCTCTTTATTTGCTATCCGGAACATTTCCTCTTCCTCTTTCTCTTACTCGGTAAATGGTTTCGCAATCGTTTTCTCTATAAACCTTTTTTCACAAAACTGTTTTTGTATGTCTTATGGAATCAACCTCTCTATGGGTAGGGATACCGGTAGAGGTAAGGTTGCCTACAGTTGGATCTCCCCAAACCCCGCGAAAGCGGGACCAACACTGGGAGTTTGTTGTTGTTCGTTGTTGTTAGGAAATCTCAATTTAATAGTTTCTTATAATTTGTACTACCAAATAATTGTATTTTAAGTTTGAAAATTATTAGTTTAGAAAAAAAAATTAAAAAAAATTCGTACCTCACATGAAATATTAGATGATTGATTTATTTTTTATGTACATTTTCTACACACAAGAACTCAAAAATCAACCCATTTATCACATAGGGGAAGATATGCTAGTTTATAATTCAGGCATTTAGACTTGAATCCACAAGTTCTCGATTCTCCAAACAAGACATCACCATGCCACCAAAAAACTCTTCACATGTATGACATATCGATACCATGACCACAGTGACATAAGTGTACTTTGTCATAAACAATCTATCCTTATGACTACACTAAAAAATTTGCTCGTTGTAAGGGGTTTTAGTAATCACCTTATATTTTTTTCTATGACTCAACCTCTAATCCTCTGCACCACCCTCATTCGGAATAAAAATGCTAATAGTATACGAAATTAGGGCAAATGTAAATGGATTAACGAATCAATCAAAAACAATTACAATTTACAAATAGTTAGGGCATTACTTGATTGAATTATTCCAATGGAAGCTGTCTGGAAGCCAAAATTTCGACAACTTGATTGATTAACAAGAATTATGATGCAATGAAAGCACAACTTGGGGAAAGCATAAATCAATGTGGGCGTCACGTTTCTCACCTCTTGAAATCCTTATGTTTTGGAGATTTCCCTAGATTCTTGAGATTGAGACTCACAAAATGTAGGGATGCTTGTTTCTGAATAGTAATCAGGTGCACATAGAGACATAGTGACATAAACAAAGAGGCAGAATACCAACAACGAACACAAAATTGTCTCAAAAATAATAAAAATTATAAAATGACATGTTCCGCTGGATTTTTTGGACAATGACTCAGCCCCTTACAAAGAAAGAGTCATGTATGTTGTTATTAATAGCTTGATTTTGATAACAACAGATTACACACTCAAAAGAAAAATACATCTGAGTGTAATGTGAATAATATTTTGTAAGTAAAAGTTGATGATGAGAGTTTTATGCAAAAGATGTATTTGCATCTAATACTATTATGGGTTTTGCACTTTTGCCTAAATAATTGTTGAAAAAATTATCACACAACAACAACAACTCCTAGTGTTGATCCCGATTTTACATGGTATCGGGAGATCCAGAAATAGGTAGCCTTATCTCTACAGACAGGACTGTTTGTAGAGAGGTTGATTCTAATAGACTCTTATAAAACTCTTGAGAAAATATTCTAGAAGTTGAAAATCCTTTGATAAACAAACGTAGCAAACCCCTGACATAATTATCAACAGAGGAACTGAGGAAGGTTAAGAGTTCTATGTATCTTAAGCAGCATGAGGCGGCATAATACTAATCTAGCCTAGAGCAATTTACAACTTAAACAATTGAAGTTGGATGAGTAATAATGCAGATGCAGTGAGGGTACTGCTAACATACAAAATACAACCAACGCAGGATGACATAAAGGTTAGTACAACGCTACATATTTCCTACGATTCAGAAGCCTAATGAGTGCTAAGAAGTTAGCTATCTAATGGTCTAAAACCTTAATCCTAGACCACCGCAAATACCTATCCTGAGTCATATCCTTCGTTAGCGATAAAAATTTCAGATCATCTATACACCTCATCCCAACTTTTTTTCGATCGTCCTCTGCCTCTTCACAGGTGCTTCCACATTCTTCCTCTTCACATGACCAAACCATTTAATTTTGGTTTCTCTCATCTTATCTTCTATGGGAGTCACGTTTGCTTTGTTTCTAATTACCTCATTTCTTATCCTATCCAATCTTATATGGCCGCACATCCACCAAATCATTCTCATCTCTTCTACCATCAATCTCTAGACTTGAGTTCTTTTTATTAGCTAGCACTTGAAGCCATACAATAGTGCTAGTCTAACTATCATACGGTAAACTCTGCCATCGTTGACACATTCCTCCATTTTTGTCATCCCATTTTAATATGATGGTTAATGTTTTCGTCAATCTCCGCTTTCTCCTGAAGAAACGAGCCTAAATATTTAAACTTCTCCACCCTTGGTATTGCAATCCCATCAATGATCATTGTTCCACTGCCCTATTCCCCTTCGTTGAAACCACACCTCAAATATTTAGTTTTTGATCTACTTAATTTAAAACTCGCAGACTCTAGGGTGCACCTCAATCACTCCAACTTACTATTAATTCCATCCATAGTCTCATCAATCAGGATAATGTTATCTGCAAGCAGCATACACCATGACACCTAATCTTGAATCTCTTTAGTGAGTTCGTCCATTACAATAGTGACAAGAAATGGACTTAGGGCTGATCCCTAATGAAGTCCAATATTAACTAGAAAGTTGTTAGTGTCAACTCGTGGCATTCAAACACTTACCTTTACTTCCTCGTACATATCTTTAATAACTCGAATGTATACAACTGTCACTCATTTCTCCTCCAAGCACTTCTATAACACTACGTGTGGTATTATGTCATAGGCTTTCTCTAGGTCTATAAACACCATGTGAAGATCCTTTTTCTAATCCCTGTACAATTCTGTGAGCTTTCTAAGGAGATGGATTGCCTCCATTGTCGATCTACCTGGCATAAAACAAAACTGATTCTTTGAGATTGAAATGTCATTCCTTGGCCTTCTCTCGATCATCCTGTCCTATAACTCCATAGTGTGGTTAAGCAACTTTATACTCCTATAATTGTTGCAATCTTGAATATCGCCTTTGTTCTTATATAGGGAGATAATAGTACCGAATCTTCATTCAATGGTCCTTTTTGTAGTCATAAGAATGACATTTAAAAGCTCTTTTAAGCACTTTAGTCTTTCTTCACCCATACACTTCCACACTTCCATAGGAATTTGGTCTGGGCCTATGACCTTTCCATTGGGCATATTCCTCAGGACCTCTTTAATCTCCTCTTCGCTAATAGGGCTACAACATCATTACATCAATAGTATTGTTGTCTTTCACCCCCCCTTTGTTCTCTCCTTTGTGGGCACTCTATCATTTCCCCATCAAAGAGTTTATAAAAGTATCTTTCCACCTTTCCTTTAATTCTACTTTCTCTACTACAACTTTATTGTTTTCATCCTTAATGCACCTTATGCGACCCAAGTCTCTTGTTCTCCTTTCCCTAATCCTTGCTAGCTTAAAGACCTCCTTCTCACTTTCCTTAGTCTCAACTTTCTAATATAATCTTTCATAAGCAATGTTCTTGGCTACAACGACAGCTTTCTTTGTTACCTTTTTTGTAGACTTATATTTAACTTCATTCATCCTTTTTTTTTCATCGGCTGTACTATTAACAAAAGCAGTATATGCTTCTTGTTTCTCCTTAACTTTCTCTTTCACCTCTTCATTCCAACACTAAGATCCTTTTATTCTACCACTGTTTCCTCTAGAAGAACCTAAGATTTCCTTAGTTGGCCTCGTAATGACTCTGCACTTGCTTCCCACATTTGGTTTGCATCCTCTACTTGTTTCTAACTCCCTTGTACCTTAACCTTCTTCGATAACTTTGTTGCTTTCCCTTTAGTAAGATTCCACCATTTAACTCTAGGATTCCCAATAGTTCTCTTCTTCCGCTTCAAACTTCTAATCCCCATATCTGTCACTGATAACCTATGTTGTGTCCCCAAATATTTACTAGGTGTCACTTTACAATCTTTACAGAAACTTTTATTATTTTCTCTAATTAATAAGAAGTCAATCTGAGTCTTTGTGATGTCACTCCTAAAGTTTACCAAGTGATCCTTTTTCTTCTTGAAATAAGAGTTTACAATCATCAATTAATGTGAAATTGCAAAGTCCAAAATTGAAACCCCTCCATTATTTCTTTCCACAAAACCAAAACCTCCATGGGTCGTATCACACCCATATGCTTTAGTCCCAATATGCCCATTAAAGTCACTTCCTAAAAAAAGTTTTTCACTATGAGGTACACCCTGAATAACCATATCCAAATCCTCCCAAAATTATTTCTTAGTATGCTCTGCCAAACCTATGTGAGGAGCATAAACACTAACTACATTGAGGATTTCAGACCTTACTACTAACTTGATAGACATAATGTGGTCACTCATTCGCTTCACCTTGACAACTTGGTTAGTCAATTCCTTATCAAACAAAATACCAACCCCATTTCTACCTCACTGCTTAAAAACCTTCTAGACCTGGGATAAGTCAACGCAGGGTTTCTATAAGTTGGGACAAAGAAAATGGGAACCCAAGGTGTGCTCTTTGAGCAGAAATTGGCCTGGGTTTTGGGGAGGCCTACTAACTAGTTTTTGAATCTGACTTATTTTCATAAACTTTTATAGTAACCTTCAATTTTGGTGATTCTTTTTTTCTTTTGAAATCTTATTGAGTCTAGTTTCTAATGATACTAATTTCATAGCACTCATGTAAGCATGGAAGAGGATATAGGGAAAAGAGTGGACATGTGTCAATTTTTGCAACTATTTCATTAATGAACTTGTCTCTTTTTCAATCATTAGTGCATTTTACCTCACAATTTATTATTAGAAAGCTCATGAAATGAAGAACACACACACAAACACAGACACAGACATAGACATAGACACACACACACACATACATACATATATACATATATACATATACATGTGTGTGTGTGTGTGTGTGTGCGTGCATGCGTGTGTGTGTGTATACATGTAAGAAGTAGGCAGTCTTCTATACCACAAGTCAAAATCCTCAGCCTTAGGGTTACATCCTATGAGTACTTTGGAAAAGCCATGAATTCAATCCAAAGCCTTTTACTCCTTTGCGAACAATATCTATACCTTTTCTATACCTTTTGCATGATATAGCAAGAAAAAGAATATTTTTTTTTCTATTTTCTTTTTTTTTGTTGGGGGTGGGGTTAGCTCACCCTAGCAACGGAATAATACTATATATAGTTTGCTGCACACATGTAGCTGATCTTGAAACTTGCTTGATTTCCTACTCTCCGAACATCATAGGCCATAGCATCGAAGCTGGCAAATACCATTTCATTTAACACAGATGACCCTTTCTAGTTTAAACATTGAATGACACACTGGTGAAGATTAGCAGCTAGTATCTTAATCCCTAGCTAGCTCCTAACAACTTGTGTGACCTGCAAAGCATTCGCACAGTTATAGAGGAGATGATCTATAGTTTCTTCATGCTATCTACAAAGATGACATACCCTTTCTTCCATCTTCATGTATTTCCTTAACCTTGCTCTGACTAGTAGCTTCCTATTCATTGAAGCCGAATTGATGAATGAATGTTTAAGGACACTCAACTTAGCGCAAACCATTCTTGCCAAATTGACTTTTCCTCTGAGATTTAGGCTCCAAATATACTCAATTGTAATGGAATAATCCCCATCCTTTTTGCCCAACTAGTGCCAATGTGTAAGCCCACTACTGTCTCATTTAAACTGCTCCTTTACTATACAAATCTTCCTCTACTACCAGCAGATATCATGCCCTATGGAATAAGACCACCAATCCTTAAGCTTTTGGTACTTTTCATGAACCTACTTTACCCATAGTACATTTGTAGACGCCTAAAAATGGCATACTATTTGTAAATACCCATGATGAAATTATGCCTTTGCATGTTTAAGGGCCCAACAAAATAATCCTTAATTCGAGTATGAAATAAATGCTAAAAAAGCCAAAAAGGCCAAAATTGACAGTGTTTGCGCGTCAGTTGAGATCCATTATGGGGAGCACAAAATTATTAAGTTTAGGTATTGATATTCTTCCTTGAATGAGCTTTCTAATGATATATTGTGCATCAAAAGTTGACGACCAACAGAAAAGATATAAGTCGAGTATTGTGGCTTGTGCTAAAAATGACACATGTTCACTATTTTGCTTATATATTGTTCCACACTTGGTTATAAATT
Organism: Selenicereus undatus; assembly: GCA_017589665.1. Lineage (NCBI taxonomy): Eukaryota > Viridiplantae > Streptophyta > Magnoliopsida > Caryophyllales > Cactaceae > Selenicereus > Selenicereus undatus. The sequence goes on along the minus strand of JACYFF010031958.1, from coordinate 76,637,581 downwards.
ATGAAATTAGTTTTATTAGAAACTAGACTCAATAAGCTTTGATAAAAAAAAAAAAGAATCACTTAAAAATGGACGTTAGATGGGAAAGTTATAGCCCAAATAAATTGAGCTATCTGACATGACTTGATGAAACCAAGAGCTGGCTCAGGTCATTTAGCTGGGAACCTGGTTGGGCTCCACAATTTTCTCCCTCTCTTCGAGTCTTTTTTGGCTAAATGGGATTAATTAACTAGAATTCTAGGTTGATTAGTTTACCAAAACTAATTAGACAAAATCTTAGTTGAATTAATGTACCTGTATAGATTAATCATAATATGATTAGGGCTAGGTCTCTTTTCTCTAAACCAATTTAGACTATCCCCTCAACTATAAATAGGGGGCTGCCCTGAGGAGGTTGGGGGAACAAGTAAATTGCCACGAAAAAATTTCCATAAGCTATAGCCATCAACTAAAATTGGTGTCAAAACACATCAAAAAATTAGAGAGAGAGGAGAGCATTAAAATTTAAGAGAAAAATACTTTACGCATTGGAGGTATTGGGAGAGAGAGAGAATTGGATCACGTATTAAAAAGGCATCCTATGCTGGGTTCCCAGGTAAATTGGGTGGGTTATCTTGAGTGCAAAAACTCTATCTTTTCCTACTTTTCTACTCTGTTTATCTTTTATGATTTTTGATTCTGAATTACCAAAGATATATCTTTAGGTATTCCTCATTCACTGTAACTTACGTAACTACTTTTGTTTGCATTAGACTAAAGTTTGTACCTTTGACATGATTTAATATAATTTATACTAATATGTTGCATGAGTGTGTGTTAGTATGTTTAAGTTTTGATTTTCCGTGTTGATTAGTAGAGACCGTTAGTGATGATGGGCTGTGACATGATGCACTCAGTTTCCTTGGAGTGATTTTCAGTCATGTCACCGTACCATCGCCTCCGAATCCGGATCCTCGGTTTTAGTCCTTGGAGTTAAGATGGTTGCCACACTAGGGATTAATTGAGGGTCTTTCAGAAACCTTTTTGAAGCAAATTAATAGTCCCTTTTGGTGTCCCTTTTGGTTGTCCCTATAAGTTTATGGTTCACTTTGAAGACTAAAATTGGTTTTTAAGTTTTTTTCTAAAACTCACTGTGAGTCTATTAGTTAAAAGTTTAATTTTTTTTTTGTTATTTCACCTATTTCCTCCTTTATACACTTTGGGAATTGGAGTTCGGATCCTGACGATAGGAGATGTTTAGACCAGAAGACAGGATTAGAGCTGGCCTAGAAGCCCGGATGGATTCCTGGATCTCACCTGTACCCGAATTCTGGACTAGGTTGAGGCTACTGGCAGAGCCCAAGCCAGGAAACTAGACTTGGCTTTGACCAGGGAACCCGTTTGGAGTCCTTGGCTAGCGCCAAGGCTCAGTTTCCCACAATCCTGCAGCCTAGTTCTGCCTACTGTTTTACAAAAAAAAAAAAGAAATGAAATATGCTTCTAAAAAAATAATAAACTACCTAGTAATGAATCCGACAATTGGTGGGGGATCGTACCCTGGGGGAGGTGGATCCTTAAAGTGGTGACTCCACTAGGGACTTGTTTTTTTAAAGAGGATGAGATTTGAACTTTAATGGGGCAAATTATCTTAATTGTACATGCATTATGCATACTTGCATTATAAGGTGCTGCCTATTAGGGATCAACAATGCCTCTATGTTAAACCTCGATAAAGTAATTGATCAGTCGGTTTTTCCACCTGACTTTCAACTGGGTAGACAATTACTTCACCTGCTCGTGAATGTTTAGAACTTATATGTGTGTGCGATTATGTGAATATTTAAAACTTCAATTGATTATCTGAGCTAACCTCTACATAAAAGACCCATGTATTGATGCTTTAAGATTTATGAAATTATCATTGTGTTTTAGCCTTTTAGGAGAGCCCAAATTAGAAAAAAAAAATTAGTCTAGGAACTGGATTAGGAACCAAAGTGGCTTTTGAGCCAATTGAGTCCTAAAATGACTGGAGCCTAAATACGAACGGGTTCTTACTCTAGTTTAGATCATTATTTTAGTAAAAAAAAAAGAAGATGTAAACCCAACTGGGTTCATGTAATAATAATAAACAAATGTAGTTATATGTTAGTATGTGTTTAGGTCTAGGATTGAGTATATTTTAGGCTCATTACAACCCAACCGGGATGCATTAGGGTTTAGTAGTTAATATGTTAGACTACATGTATCAGGGCTTAGGGGAATGAGTCAGGAAACCTAGGTGTAAGCCTCTTGGTATGCCAAAACCCAGCTAGGATCCAGGAGGAAGTATCCAGTCCAGTCTGTGTTCTTTAAGTCCACTATGGGTTTACATTCATCGCATGAAGTCAACATTTTGAGCTCCTAATGTTAGATTTTAGTTCAAGGGTCATGCAACACTTGGTCTCATCATGAGTCCATAATGAAGCCCCATTAGGCCATTAATGTCCGAGTCCATTCTAGATCATGCATCATATTTATAATGCATAGTTCAACTAGGACCAAGATACATGGTCCTCGCATAAATCCATGATCTATGCATCATACATTCACTCCATATGTCTAAGATCCTTGCATGAGATGAACTAGATTCATCCATGTGCCTAAACTAGCCTATTCTAGGCAAACCAAGCCATAGTCATGCTTAGGCAAAGTCTAGGCCCATGAGTTACATAAGCTACACTTAGACCTAACAAGGGCGTGCAGGTTAGCTTCCTAAGCCTAACTTAGAGCCAAGTCTAAGGCAAGGCTCAATTTCATTTAAAACCAACAGCTTGAATCCAACTTCTTAGACTTATCTTTTCCAATCTAGCCTAAACCTTCACGTTGTTATCTCATTGCCAGATTGTAAGTTAATAACCATTTCCTTCAGTCCCATAGCCAATGGTATTAATCTTTCATTTCCATTATTCACTCCTCTAAATTGCTATCCTTATTGCTCAGGATAGAAAAGACTAAGAAAGTACACGAGCAAAGTCCATAAACCGGTAGATTTCTATCTCTAGAGAGTCCACAGGAACTCCACTAGTTGGGTTAAAGTTAAAATCCAAGTCAAAGTCTAATACTTCACCAATCCCGATGGTAGGAGGTAACGAACTCGTTTAACTCATGAAGATGGTAGAAAAAATACAAACTAGACTAGATGAGAGTAAGAAGAAGATAGAACTGATGGTCACTAAACAAACTCTTATCAAGAATGCCGACCCCAAAGGAAAAAGGTGAGAAATCTGGAAATGGAGGAGGGGAAGATAATAAGAAGAAGTGAGAAAAATGAAAAAAAAAAGCATTTCTCAAACCGATCCACAAGTAGATCGAATAGAACAACTACTTAAGGAATCTTCCATGTTCAACAATTACTTTAATGACTATGTGGGACTCGCTTCAATCTAAAAAGGGAAATTAACCCCCAAAATTCACTATGTTAGACATCAAGCTATATGGAACTGAAAATCCTTACCATCATGTGAGGAATTTTCTCAGTGGAATAAACTTTAAAAGGAATTGACAAGGATATCTTCCACATCATATTTCCTTAGATGTTCGACAAGGATGTGATGAGGTGGTATAATACTATAGACCCACGAAAGGTCACAAACTGGGGTGATCATCGGAAAGAACTCCTACCCCTGTATTCATACAATGCTTACCTATCAATTATACTCAGAGAACTCGAGTTAACTAAGAAGGAGGAAAAGGAAAGCTTTTATGACTTTCTTGATCGATGCAAGACAAAGGTCGCTCATATGGCGAACCAACCCTCAGAGGCTGATCAAGTAAGGTTGTTTATCAGGACTATACAGCCTACATAAATACAACACCTAAGGTTTATGTCATTTGAAAACTTCATGATGTTAAACAATGTCTGCATGCTTATGGAAAAAGAGTCTCCACAAAAGAGGACTTTAAACAATCCCAATTGAGAGTAGTAGATTAATACTGAGTAATCAAGTCTTAAGTCTTGAAATTTCTTTTTCTTTTTAAATCCAAAGTCCAAGTTTGATGTAACCTTTATCATTAATAAAACATCTTCTTCCATACACTCCTTTTCTAGAATACTTTGTCCTATAACGAAACCAAGGTTGAAAAAAAAGAAAAAAAAGAGGGGCTAGTTAGAAAACCTAACAATGCAAGCTAGGCAAAAGGATAGGGACAGAAATAAAAAAGAGACTAAGGATTTCAATCCATCATCTAAAAAAAGCAAAAAAAAACCAGAAATTTCTTTATGATAAGTCATGTAGCTTTAAGAATATGCCTAGGATAGGAGACCTCCTTTCACAACCTGAATTAATACCATTGTTACACCTGATAAATTCCCACTTGAAACCATTTTGGGCCTTCAAATAAGCCTGTTTCTTTCATAACCACATCTGACTTAACCACAGAGTGGAATGTGCCATGGGTGGCACTAATATCAAAATCAACAATAAAAAAAGAAAAAAAAGAAGAAAAGTTGGAAACAAACAGCCCCGCCCAAAAAAAGAAAAAAAGAGAGGAAAAATGGAAAAAAAAGAGGAGTTTGAAAACAAGAAGGATAAGAAAAAAATAGAAATTGGTGATTTACACTTCATCACCCATGCACACTTGGGGATTTCATAAGGGTTGTTCGAGCATTCATGTCAATTCCCTTCATTTTGCACCCTAACCTAAAATCTTACTTTAAAAAGTCCTCTTAGAGGCACTCCTCTTTTAAGTCGTATGTCCTCACTCTTAAATTACGCCTGGCTTGATTCCACATTGGATACATAGCTAACCCCTTTGAGATTGGCCACGAAGATTTTTTTTATGAAGAAGCATCTGAATTGAATCATTTAGTCTCCAAAAAAAAAAAAAAAAAAAAACGAGAGAGGGAAAGAATAAAGAGTTGCCGGCCCAAAAACTTGAAAAGGTGGACCAGGCAAAAGAAGAGTTAAACTAAAACCATGGTTTTTAGAGGATAAAGAAGCATTCCATTACCCGCACTCATCAAATTAGGCGTGGATAAACCATTAACCCACTTACCACTTCTTCTCAACCATCATAACTAATCTCATCTCTATTCCAAAAATTTAGGACTCTTTGGCTCAACCATGATTTCAAAGTCAAGAGTGGATACTTGCTCCATATTCTCAACCTTTCTAAATGGGCACTCACCCATCATGCAAGACAAGTGGCTCCCCTGCATTTCCCTAGACTATTAAGGCTTCCATCACTGTAAACATTTTTCGCTAAGGAGATAACCGTATTCTTTATAATAAGATAGAGGCAACTTTGGACAGCACTAATAAAGGCATAGTTGTCTACCACATCCATGCACAACTAAGGTTTGCCACCAGTAAATATTTCCTTAAATGGGAACCATCACATTTATTCTACTGGATTGGGGGACTACTCCAATTAAAACTAGCATAAGCATCTTCGGCTATCACTATCCTTATACATATAGGACTTCTCTTACAATAAACAAACATTGAAGGGCTTCTTCAAAATAGGAGCACTTTAATGCCAAATTAAAAGGCACTCCTCTATTAAAAGAAATATTTCCTACCTTGGGTAATTCATACCCCTTGACCTGGCATAACCAACAGTCACTTCACTTTTTACCCCTCATCTTAAGCCATATAACATCACTAAGCCTAGCCCATTATTCATCTATGCCTTAATCGGGCCTTATCTAATGGGCCCCAAACTTAACATGAGACCTTCATATACTTGCATACAAGGTTAGGTCATCACGTGTCCACACAGTTAGCACAAATAAGTTTACATAGTTAGCATACATGCATAGTCTAACCTAGGCCAGCAATTGTACATGCATCAATTCATGGGTCTTTAACCTATTTACTAGACCTCCATCTGCCTTGATCACTTGTGAACCCTAGAGTGAAGAAGAGTACAATTAGCATTCATAGTGACCCTACAGGAATGATACAGAACCTTGCTTGGCCATAAATATATAGCAAAGATTCTCAAGATGGCATCAACAATTGCCGTAGAAGACATATGTACTTTGATCCTCCCCTCAATCAGGCTTAGTCAAAGAGGGAACTCCATTCTCAAAGAAGGCTTTACACAAGCATCCTTATAGAAAGGACATCAACCTAACTTCAAGTTATCAAGTAACAAAGCCTAAGAAGATCTAGCCATAGAGGACAACTCATCTTTTTTGTCTTAACATAAAAGGATGCCTCAACATCCACGACATTTTAGCATTCAATGGACTCCCATAAGAAGGAGATGACTCCAGTGCTTGAGCAGTAAAAAGGTCAAACTTGAAGGTTTGAAGTTTCAATATCTCATACCAAAAGGTCCTAAAGGTTTAATCTTCAAGCTCAAATGTCAACAAGTTCACATAGATTTGGCTACAGGTCACAAATAGGGTAAAAGTGGTCACAAATAACATTTGTGACTGCATTTCTGACTGAACAGGGCGGTCACAAAACCCTTGGTCAAAAATTGGATTTGTGACTGATTCGGTCACAAATTGTGATGCTATTTGTGACCGATTGTGTAGTCACTATTTGTGACTGAATTTGTGACTACTTTATTTTTGACACCATTTTTCAGACGACTTTTACGGTGAGAATTTGAGACCAACTTGTGATTGTATTTGTGACCAAATTGTTATTGTGACTGATTTTGTGACCACTGTGAGTCATATAATTTGTGACCGTGATTGTGATTACCCCATTTTTTGTGACTGATTTTGTGAACGATTTTGTTGAAAATTTTGCTAATCTTGTAACCGATTTTGGTACGATCAAAAACAACTTGTGACCATTTTTGTGGTCGATTTTTCTGTAAAAGCTTGAAACATGCATTTGTAATGTGGCCTCTTCCTTGAATTTACAAAATTGCAATACATAATTATATATACATTATAGAACAAAGCTTCATGGTTCCATAATAACCAAATATGGTTCCAACACAAATACCCAACACAAGTGCCTCAGTACCAAACTTCATAGTTTCATAATAACCAAATAAGGTTCCAACCCAAGTAACTTAGTACTAAACATTCAAACTTTAATTACAAAGTTCAACATCATTCAAAGTAATCCAAAACACACAGTAAAACATATGACACCATCAAACATTGTTTGCATATCAATCATGCACCATCCTCATCCTTATCCTTATTTCCATCCTCATCTTCATTCTCTTGTTGATCACCGCCACCACCATCATAATCATCTCCACTCTCTTCACCACCACGACTATTACTTTCCTTTCCAACATCAACATTGACAGATACCGAAATTGTAAAATTCATTCGTTGTGATAAAGATTTTACAAGTTCGTTGGCACTATATTAACAAAAATCATTCTCTTGAGTTTATGTAGGTAGTTAAGGAAGTGGTGTTCTCTGAGTACCTTCATCTTGGATTGATGGTTGGATCTCCGCAAGTCTTTTTTTATACATTTCCTATATTAACAAAAATTTAAATATTTATGTGATTTAATCATAGAAGACAAACAAATATTCAAGTAAATTACAAAATTTTCAAAAAACAAGTCACTTACATATGCCTCCTTTGACTGTTCATCCCCAAATGATTGATCTTTTTTTCCTAGAGTGGGTGTGCCCAAATATGAGTACATTAATGATGTAGCACTCAACTGCAAAATATATAAAACACATGTTCAAAATAAAAAATGAATATATTAATAATATGGATACCAAGATAATATATATCCATAATAAATAAGCTTGTATTCACCAAAAAGGACAAAAATGACATTAGGAAAACCCTTCTAACAATAACTACTCCTTATAAATCCTAATGAAATCTGCAGAATCTAAATAATAGCAAATGAAATTTGCATAATCTACTCATAGCAAATAAACAACTTTTTGTTTCGAAAGAAGATTAAATGATATCTCGAAATATATGTTTTCATATCTTATTTTCATCCATTTTTGTAAATACACTGAATCATGGATGTTGTATAGAATAGAGAAATTTCTCATCTAGCAGAAAACACATAAACAAAAACATAATAGAACAGCAAATGACTTGCAGTCCTAATAGGCTACATTCACATTCTAATTATATTAGGCTTTATGTTCAATTTCTATCCCATATATGTGATCATGTTGTAGTGATTCTAGTTTCCTATTATTAAAAAAGGAAAAAAAAGGAAAAACCTTTGTGTTGGGATAGTCCTTTAAAATCATGACCACAATCGGCAACAACAGCCTTATTAGGACGCCCAACCCTAAACAGAGGCAAGCAAGAGGTACTTAAACTCCTAACAACAAGCTGAGCATCCTTTCCACCATCATCATCCTCATGAAGACCTGATATATATTCATTACATCAAACCATGGTGAAGACAAGGAAGGGAAGTTTTGTCAACTTCACTTTCACAAAAGATAAATTCCGATAATTGGATCGAATAAAATTTTGCAGAACACTATCAGAGGGTAGAAGCCTTACCCTTCTCTGCCACTTCTTTTGTGCTAGAATTCTTTTTTTCCTTTTTTTTGGGACAGACAATCGACAATGGTCCTCTGAATTTGCAAGGCCGCTCTCCTAGAGCACTCAGTGAGAATCAAAACTAATTTAGGTTTTTGTCAAGTAGGCAAAGTTAATTCGATTTTTCTATCTTTGATACAAAGTCATGGGTTTTAGACATGGAGATAATACATTGAATGTGTTGTAGATTTACCCCCACCATATTTAGTTGGACTGGGAGCTATAGAAGGATTACAACATAGATACCAAAGCTTCTTTTCAGCACTACCTTGAAATATATTCATACTCATAAATCCAAACTAACATGAACAGTAGAATAAGATGAGAATAATTTTACAGTTTGCGAAAAGAATAGCAAAGGCATAGGCTGATATGCATAGGCATAGGAGATTTTAGTTACAAGATCAAGAACAAGGCCCTTAAACGAAGCTACACACTGAGACACATCCATACACACCCACAAACAGAGATGACGTTGGGAGGTACAACCAAGAACAAGGCCTCTTCGATTTGGTACCATAATTACTGGGACAGGAGCTTTATGAATTACACAGAGGGGAATGTACGCCGAATAAAAAGGTCACTGATAGACGGGGGGAGAGAGAGAGCTCACTAGATTCTTGTTCTGCTCATATAATGCAACTAGCACTGCCAAAAAACAAAGACAATTTACTAAATTTGTCATATTTGCTTGTTGTTCCTCCATAAAGAAGATAGCGTTTCAAGCGTAAAATAGTCATAAGTAGATGCAAACCTTTGGTTAGAGCATCAACAACTCTACCAGGTTCTAAGTGCTTTCTAAAAGCTTCTTTTTTTGCTTTCTTTTCCTGCATAAGGACCAAAAATCGCAAATCACCTAAAACCATTCTAACTTCAAAGCTTTCATTCTGAAAAATGAGCACAGATAGCAAGAGCTAATATACTTCAACCATCACAAATTACACACATTCCCTGCAAATCAGTTACGAGCGAGCCAAATTCTACAGTCCACTCAGTCTAAGAGTCCCATTTTCTAATTGAACAAAATCAAAGCCTTTCAATTAGGCTTGGATAGTTGAGAACAGTTCAGTAGTGCCCTAATTCACGAAAAGCTCTGAATTGAACACTAAATCAATAATTCCCAGCATACATGTGCTAGGAGTCCCATTCTCTAATTGGTCCAAATTAAAGTCTTTTAATGAGGGTTTGATAGTTGAGAACAATTTAGTTCAACCCTAATTTAGGCAAAGCTCTTGAATTACCCTAAATCAGCAAACCCAGTTCAATTAAAGCTCTTGAATTAATCCGTAAGTCATCATGAGTGGTCCTGCATCAACATCTTAGATCCCATATTCATTCACAATGTCGAATTTCGTATACAATTGAGTAGAAATTCAGTGAAAGAGATTATGGTACTACGATAGTGTCACAAATAGAAAATAGTGAGAAATGAGATAGGCAAATACTCAAATTTGGGTTTGAGAGAGACGAAGAACTTACAAATTTGCATATTGAAGCAAGATTTCACGAAGCAGTGGGCATAGATTCGTGCAAATTGAAGTGAGAGGAGGTGACGCGCTTCAGGACTGGAATGTTACAAATTGGAGAAGAATAGAGACGTCCTGTTCATGTGATGTTTTGGTGGTGGTGGACTCGTCACAGCGGGAGGAGGCGACCGTGGTTTGGGGAAGAGAGAAAGAGAGAGAGGGTGGCAGGAGTCAGAGGCAGGCTGGAGAACGAGGGTTACTGAGAGATTGAGGAAGTGAGAAAGGGGATGGCTTAATGTTAGAGAGACCCAAGGTTTTTTTAATTACTTTACCAATTTTGTGACCACAAATTAAATTTTTTATGGTCCCAAAATCAGTGTCATTCTTAAAAATATAGGAATAAATTGTATTGAATTTTGAAATATTGAAATTTATGATTGAATTATAGTGGAGTGAAAATCGATCACAAAATGTGACTAAATTTCACACTGCTTAACATTTGGTCAGAAATTTCTCACTACTCGCTATCTGTCACAAAATTAGTCACCAATTGTGACTGTTTTTAGGCGGTCACACAAAAAGGGTCACAAATTCCAGCCTTTCTTGTAGTCCACAAGAATCTGGCTACATGTCTTCAGGCTCAGAGGCCACCAAGTTCTCAAGGATCTGGCCACATATCTTCGGGCATCCACACCACTAAGGCTCACCGCTGGTTCCTGCCACAATGGGGCATTTCAACATTGCTAGCCTGGCATAATGTGACATTTCACCATCAAAATCTGCTAGACCGTTGAAAGGTCTGCTAATCCGGTGTCAGGAATAAATTCAAGAATCCGCTAGGCCAGTGAAAGGTCTACTCCTCAAGCGATAAGGAAATCCGCTAGACCGACCAAATGTCCGCTCTTCTGTCGACAAGGAAACTGACAAGATTGGCGAAAGGTTTGCTAATACATTGAAAGGATAAGAATCCTCTCGCTCTTAGCACAATTGTACATCCTCAGGCCACTATCACATCGAAAGTTGGCAGGCGCTAAATCTCAGGACCCTCAGTAGTTAGGTTTAGATTTCTAACATCGGTCATAGTCACGGTGAAAGTTGTGGGCACTGAGTCATAGGACCCTCAAAGGTTAGGCTTTGTTTTCTAACATTGGCCACCATCACGACGAAAGTTGACGGGCGCCAAGTCTCAGTACCCTCAGTGCCAAGGCTTGGATTCTATATCATTGGCCACTATTGCGGCGAAAGTTGACAGATGCCAATTCTCAAGACCCTCAGCGGCCACGCTTGGATTCTACGTCATCGGCCACTATCACGGCCAAAGTTAGCAGACGTGAAGTGTCAAGACCCTCAGTGGCCAAGCTTAGATTCTACATCATTGACCACTGTCCCGACAAAAGTTGGCGGACACCAAGTCTCAGGACTCTCAGCAGTCAGGCTTGGATTCTGCATAATCGGCCACTGTCACGGTGAAATCTGGCAAGCGCTAAGTCTCAGTACCCTCAGCGGCTAGGCTTGGATTTCTAATATCGGCTACCGTCAAGGCGAAAGTTGGAGGGTGCCAAGTGTCTGGACCATTATCGACCAGGCTTGGACTCTACATCATCACAACTAGACAGAAGACTATAAGCGAAGACCATTACTTTGACCTTCGCCCAGTTTAGGCTCAGCCAAAGTGGGGGCCAACTATAGACGCCTAAAAATGGCATTCTTTTTAAATGCTCAATGATGAAATTATGCCCCAACTTGTGTGTTTGAAGGCCCAATAGAGTAATTGTTAAGCCATTAATCATTCATCGTTTTATTAATTATTTTGATTATATTTTACACATTATTGCATCTAATTTACGTTGTTTTCATATATTTTTCAGGTTAGACATTGTTTTAATAAAGAGGAGAAGATGAGTCATTGAAGCTCGGGTTTTACATGCTTAGGTAGAGGACGGTCCAAAAATGATAATTATGAAGATATTGTCTGGGCTAGGATTGCAAGAGTTGGAATAGAGTTAGAAGTCGTGGGAGAGAAGAAGTCTAGGGAAGAAAGAAGAAGGAAGCTTACAATCACACTCCCATCCAACCTCATGCATCATCATAATCATCATTCCGTCAAACTCTAAACCTCCACACATCATCTCCCACACAAACATCACAAACCCTAAATGGCTACCTCACCCCTATCTTGATAAAACTAGCCCACGACCACCAACTTTCAACCTTCATCACCCTCCTCCTCACACCATAAAGAAAACCCACGACCCTATCTATTCTCATCATCTCACGCAGCATACCGACCCCTCTTTCCATCATCATCATCTCCCCGCCATAAAATAACTCCCTGACAACGACGCCAAAATTTGTAAAGCTTGTCGTAGAGCTACAAACTTAACCACTACTTCGATTTATAAATAATTTTTATAGCATAGGAAAGTAGGGATTGATCCACGAGGAAAGATTGTTTAAAAAAAGTTAGCTTAATCCTAAATGATTTTACTAATCCAATTTATTAAATCTAAACTTAATAATTCTAAAATAATTAAAATCTACTGAAAAAAAATCTAGAAAAGCACCCAATGATGCTCCTAAATATTTTGGATTATATTATGGAAAGAAAAAATTAAAAAGATTTCATAAATAATCTAGAAAAATAAAATCAGAATAGCAACTGAAATTCTAATTAAAAATCAAAACAGCAAATAATAATCAGAAAATACATATTAAAAATGTCAAACAGTAACCTAAAATATTTTTATTCAGGTATATCAGCTTATAAATCCTCAATTGTATCCAAATAATTTCATAAAAATCAAATCAAAAAATTACCACAGAATATCAATGCAGAATACTAAATCTGAAATTATAAATAAAATAATCTTCATAAATATAAATACGAAAATAATCAAGAAAATTACCCTAATTCTAGGAAACAATTTTCTGGACTTAACAATACCTAATGATCGTGAATTAACAATTAAAATCAAAATTTTCAGAATTAATAACCTCAAAACCTCCACATATCAATTTCGCAAAATAATTCTGAAAAATTATCAAATAATTTCCAAAAATTACGAAATTAAATATGGGCAGACTAGGACACTATATAAACTCTAAGAACTGATAAAAATAGAAAAATAACAAAAATAACAATTTTTAGTCTAATTTCTAACAAACTGATAATTAAATACTAAAACTGAATATAAATCAATCTAAAATTATAACCACTCTAAAAATCAAAATATAAACTATATAAAATTACCTAGACACTCCTAAAAGACTATACGTTTTGGGGGGGGGATTGAATTAATATTTAAGCTAATAAAAATAGAACAAAAATTAACAAACTAATCAAATTAACTCTAAGCAACAAATAATGATTAAAAGTTGTTAAATTTATGAAGAATACTTAGTATAATCTCAATCCACCATGCAAATTAATATTTATCATTAACACACAAGTTACCAAGCAAAAATAATCTAATCAAACTACTAAGGAATTAGGAGAAAAGAAAAGAGAATCTTGCAAGCCAATCCCACCTTTCCCTAGTAGATTTAGAAGTCTTGCGTCTAAGGTAAATGAGGCTAACCAAGAGATTTTAGAGACTTTTACGAAGGTAGAAATTAATATACATCTCCTTGATGCCATTAAACACGTGCCTCGTTATGCTAAGTTCTTAAAAGAATTATGCACTACCAAGAGGAAGCTCATTGGTAATGAGAAGATAAGTGTAGGGGAAAATGTGTCTGCTATTTTTCAAAGAAAACTTCCCCCTAAGTGTAAAGACCCTGATGTGTTTTTTGTTCTTTGCAAAATAGGAAACCTTTGCTTTGATAAAGCTATGCTTGATTTAGGTGCCTCTATTAATGTGATGCCTAGATCTGTTTATGACAAACTGAACCTAGGCGAATTAAAGAAAACTGGCATAGTGATTCAATTAGCTGATAGGAGCAACACTTATCCTGATGGAGTGTTAGAGGATGTTTTGGTTCAAGTGAATGAACTAGTGTTTTCTGCTGACTTTTATGTAATGAACATGGGTGAAGCATGTCATGATATTCCCATCTTGCTTGGCAGGCCCTTTTTGAAAACTGCTAGGACTAAAATTGACGTGCACGAAAGGGCACTAACCATGGAATTTGATGGTGAGTTTATTAAGTTCAATATTTTTGATGCCATGAGATTTCCCTCTGATGTTAACTACCTATATGCACTTGATGTTTTTGATGAGTTATCTCAAGATGTCTTTGACTTGTCCCATGAGGATGAGATGTTTACTGTGCGTACTAAGAATCTTGATCATACTGAGTCTCAGAAAGTGCCATATCAAGTTAATGATAACTTAGATGATATGATAAGGTCCTTGTTTCACTTGCAAGAGCATAATGGACCTAACAAATTTGAACTGCTTGAAAAGCATGCTAAGTTACTTCCCTCGAGTATCTCACCCCCTAAACTGGAATTGAAACCCTTACCTGAAAATTTAAAATATGCTTATTTAGGGGACAATGGGACTTTGTCTGTAATTATCTCTAGTGCACTCACCTTGGATTAGGAAGAAAAACTTATTAAAGTGCTTAGAGAACATAGCGAAGCTATAGGGTGGACTTTAGCATACCTCAAAGGCCTTAGCCCTACCTTGTGCTCACATACTATTACCTTAGAAAAAGATGCTAAGCCTAAGAGGGACCCTCAGAGGAGACTTAATCCACCTATGATGGAGGTAGTCCAAAAAGAGATTCTTAAGTGGTTGGATGCTGGGGTGATCTACCCCATTGCTGAATCTGAGTGGGTTAGTCCTATTCATGTGGTTCTTAAAAGGGGGGGGGGAACAACAGTAGTGCAAAACAATGAAGGAGAGTTGATACCTACTAGAGTCCAGAGTGGTTGGAGAGTGTGTATTGACTATAGAAAGCTTAACAAGGCCACTAAGAAGGATCATTTTCCATTGCCTTTCATGGACCAAAGTTAGAAATATTAGTTGGGAGGTCACATTATTGCTTTTTGGATGGCTATTCACGTTATATTCAGATCCCTATAGCTCCTGTAGATCAAGAGAAGACTACCTTTACTTGTCCTTTTGGCACTTACGCTTTTAGACGTATGCCTTTTTGTTTATGTAATGCTCCTGCTACCTTTCAAAGATGTATGATGAGTATCTTTTCTGATTTTATCACCAAGATTATGGAGGTTTTTATGGATGATTTTACTGTACATGGTGATTCATTTGATGAGTGCTTGCATCATCTTACTCTTGTGCTTAGACGTTGCATTGAAACCAATTTGGTCTTGAATTTTGAAAGTCATTTCATGGTGGAGTATGGGGTAGTACTGGGACATGTAGTGTCATCGAGGGGATTAGAGGTAGATAGAGCTAAAGTTGACATCATCCAGTCTCTACCCTATCCAAAGTGTGTCAAAGATGTGAGATCATTCTTAGGACATGTAGGGTTCTATAGGAGGTTCATCAAAGATTTTTCTAAGATTGCTTCTCCTTTATGTGCCTTGCTTGCAAAGGATGTCTCTTTTGATTTTAATGATGACTGTATGAGGGCCTTTGATCAGTTGAAGCTAACATTGACTTCCCCTCTTGTTGTGCAATCCCCAAATTGCACCTTACCTTTTGAATTAATGTGTGATGCTAGTGATAAGGCAGTGGGGGCAGTTCTAGGTCAAAGAGTTGGGAAAGTACCTCATGTAATATATTATGCTTCTAGAACTCATGACCCTGCACAGTGTAACTACACCACTACAGAAAAGGAGATGTATGCTGTTGTTTTTGCGCTTGAAAAGTTCCGTCCTTATTTGTTGGGTGTTAAAGTTACTGTTTATTCTGATCATTCTGCTCTCAAACACTTATCGGAAAAGAAAGATTCTAAGCTCAGGTTAATTAGATGGATGTTATTATTGCAAGAATTTCAACTAGAAATTAGAGATAAGCCTGAGCTAAGAATTTAGTTGATGACCATCTGAGTAGATTAGAAACAGGGGAGAGTGGTAGCCCTTTTACTGATTGTTTTCCTGATGAGACTCTGTGTTCTATGACTAGTAGATTGCCTTGGTATGCTGATATTGTAAACTATATAGTCACCAAAACTTTTCCCATTGAGTTGACTAGAGCTGAAAAAGAGAAAATAAGAGCTCAATCCAAATATTATGTTTGGGATGAGCCATATTTATGGAAGTTTTGTGGTGACCAGATTATAAGGCGATGCGTAGATGATAGTGAAATTCATTCTATTCTAACCTTCTGTCATTCTTTAGAAAGTGGGGGACACTTTGGACCTAAAAGAACATCATATAAAGTGCTTGAGTGTCGTTTTTATTGGCCCACTATTTCTAGTAATACTTATGAATTCTGTAAAAGATGTGAAGTGTGCCAAAAGACTGGAAACTTATCAAGGAGGAATCAAATGCCTTTGCATAATATGTATGTTTGTGAAAATTTTGATATATGGGGCATTGATTTCATGGGACCCTTTCCCCGTTCTTTTGGATATACCTATATTC
The DNA here is from genome assembly GCA_017589665.1 of Selenicereus undatus. NCBI lineage: Eukaryota > Viridiplantae > Streptophyta > Magnoliopsida > Caryophyllales > Cactaceae > Selenicereus > Selenicereus undatus. Next base: position 76,621,145 of record JACYFF010031958.1, on the reverse strand, counting down.
TTGTGATTGTTGATTATGTATCCAAATCGGTAGAAGCTGTGGCCACTAGGATTGATGATGCTAAGACTATGGTGAAACATGTTAAATCTCTAATTTTGCATAGATATGGAGTGCCAAGAGCGATCATCAGTGATAGGGGTGCTCATTTTTGTAACAGAACTTTAAGTGCCTTGTCAGCTAAATATCATATAACTCATAAGGTATCTACTAGTTATCACCCCTAGACTAATGGCCAAGCTAAAATTTCTTATAAAGAGATTAAGGGCATCCTTGAAAAGACAGTTAAGCTAGATAAGAAGGATTGGAGTCTTAGGTTAGATGAGGCTCTTTGGGCTTATAGGACTGCATATAAGACTCCAATTGGTATGTCACCCTACAGCTTAGTCTTTGGAAAGCCGTGTCACCTCCTTGTAGAAATAGAGCATAAATCATATTAGGCTGTGAAGCAATGCAATCTTGATTATGAGTTAGCAGGGAAAGAGCTTAAATTGCAATTGTAGGAACTTGAAGAGATACGCTTAGAAGCCTATGACAATTCAGTCATCTACAAGGGTAAGGCCAAAGCATTTCACGATGCCAAACTTATTAGGAAAGAATTTCAGGTAGGTGATAAAGTGCTATTATTCAATTCTAAATTGAGACTTTTTCCTGGTAAAGTAAACTCTAGGTGGGTAGGACCCTTTATGATAGTAAAGACTTATCTCCATGGTGCTGTAGAGATTAAATCCTTTGCTACTAACAAGATTTTCAAAGTGAATGGTCATAGGCTAAAACATTTCTATGAAGGCGACCAGGTATGTTTAATAGAAGAGATCTGACTTGAGGATCCATGAGCTTCATGAAGTCGAGCAAACGACTGTAAACAAAGACGCTGGTTGGGAGGCAACCCAACGTTTTCAGGGAAGTTCCTATTTACTTTTGCTTTTGTTTTCATTATTTCTATCTTTTTGCATGCATTAGGGACTATGCATGAATTAAGTGTGTGTGTGGGGGGGGGGGGGTGCATCCTGCATTTAATTTTCACAATATTTATTCTTAAAAAAAAGAGTAGAAAATTGAAAAAACAAAAAATCTTTTCTTTTCTTATAAATAATGCATGATATGAGTTTATGCTAGGCTTGCTTGTTTAAATTTTTTTTGTTTTATTAGCTATTTTGTGGTTTATTCTTTTATAAGTGAAGACTTCTAAGCATGATAGTTATCCTTTAGAGAAGTTTGAGTTGATCCTCATACATTTTTTTAATGAGTAACGCTCTTGATTATCCATCTTATTTAGTCATGTAATATATTCGATTCAGAGGCAATAAAATGACCTTGCCCATCTCCTAGACTATTGAATTAGTTGAATAACTTATTAAAATTGTGATTTTATTTGTCTATTTTTCATATATGAAAAAAAAGGTGAAAAAGAAAAAAAATGTTAGATTACCAGCATGGGTAGGAATAGGTGGCTTGGCACCTATTTCCCTTAAGTTTAGGTCTCAAGTGAGCCTTATGTATGGAGCAGCCCATGATTGGGAGAGTCGTGCCCCTTTTGAGCCGATCAATGACTTGCCAAAACGAACAGTCAAAGAAAGAATAAGATGAGAATGAATTATTTGCTTTAGCACCTCTACTCGGGTGAGTGTGAGACAAGGAGTGTTCAATTTCTAAGGCCCTATATAGGTCTCGAATATGTGCGCAAGTGGAGTTTGACGAGAGAAGAAAAGAAAATAAATACAAGGCAAGTTTAGGATCAATTTAATGAAGTTATTCTACCTAGTTCAATTGTCTCTATAGCCAGACCATGCCTAAATTTTTCTATCTTAAATTCTTTTTCGACCTCTTGATTGGTGTATGCATAATCAAAAAGAGATGGATAATTCTTGATCTTGTCATATCATTATAGAAGTGTTGTGAAGTGGATAAATGAACTCTCTAAGGATAGTTGGATGTCTAGCAGGTATTCACTTATTGAAGGAAAAACTAATTAATTCAATAACATTGTTTTTCTTAAGTAAGCCCGGACCTAGCATGAATATCATAAGTATGCATGATTTTATAAGAAAAGAAAGGATGTCACCTTTAGGTCGAGTATAAGATTTTTTTGCACGAGGACGTCCAAAGTCTAAGTGTGGGGGAATTTGTTAAGCCATTAATCATGAATCGTTTTATTAATTATTTTGATTATATTTTACACATTATTGCATCTAATTTACGTTATTTTCATATATTTTTCAGGTTAGGCATTGTTTTAATAAAGAGGAGAAGACAAGTCGTTGAGGCTCGGGTTTTACATGCTTGGGCAGAAGACGGTCCAAAAATGATAATTATGAAGATATTGTCTAGGCTAGGATTGCAAGAGTTAGAACAGAGTTAGAAGTCATGGGAGAGAAGAAGTCTAGGGAAGAAAGAAGAAGGAAGCTTACAATCACACTCCCATCCAACCTCATGCCTCATCATAATCATCCTTCCATCAAACTCTAAACCTCCACACATCATCTCCCACACAAACATCACAAACCCTGAACGGCTACCTCACCCCTATCTTGATAAAACCAGCCCACGACAACACCATCTTTCAACCTTCATCACCCTCCTCCTCACACCATAAAGAAAACCCACGGCTCTATCTCTTCTCATCATCTCACGCAGCATACAGACCCCTCTTTCCATCATCATCTCCCCGCCACAAAATAACTCCACGACACATCAACTCCACGCACCCATCATCTTCATTTCTCATCTTATTTCCCATGTCATCATCGCCTATCATCATCGCTTCAATCTCACGCTGCCCTTCATCATCTTCTTCCTCCTCATAATCATCTCCAAGCACATCCCAACCACGACAAATTTCTCCACGCCTAGCTCCTTCAAATCTCACGCCAAGCCTTCTTTTTCATCCTCGCAATCACCCTCACCATCTTGATCACCCACGCAGCATCTTCCACGCAGCCCTTCTCTCAAAAGTGTACCCTTTTGATCATTATTTCATGTATTGTTATTAGGGTTTAATTTTATCTTGATAGTTTATTCTTGAACATGATTATTATTGATGAATATTGTGATTTTATTCTCAACATGAGTGAATAATTTTTATGTGCTTAGTATAATCTTCTTGAAGCCATGCTAAATTTACTATTTTGAAATAAGTCTTATGCTTTATTGCCTACTTGATTTATATTCATGATTTTATAGCGGTTAGCGTTTATCGTTTATGAAATTTTTGTTAAAACAATTAGAATACATGCTAGTTAGTTTAATACAATTTCGATTGATAGTTTAGAAGACCATAGTACGTAAAATTTATAGTCTTTTATGCTTAGGTATCACCCTAATTAATCATAGATGTCTCAAATCCATCTCTTTTAATTAGGTAATCGCTTTAGATCTTTGTTAAATCGATTTACTGGTAAATTGGTTACAAAGTGTTAAATGATGTTTTTTTTAATTCTTAATGCTCTAGTTTGATTAAAATTTTGTGCTGGTGTAAAGATTATCAAATTAGTAGGGTTTACATTAAGGTTGGACCTAATTAAACTGGAATCTAAAGAAAAATGAGGAAGAACCGCTGGTGTATGTCTTCTACAGTTTAACTCATGAATGAAATTAACTTGTGTATTGATAATAAATATTAATTTGTATGGTGGATTGAGATTATACTAAGTATTATTCATAAATTTGACAACTTTTGATCATTATTTGTTGCTTAGAGTCAATTTGATTAGTTTGTTAATTTTTGTTCTATTTTTATTAGCTTCAATATAATTTCAATCGACTCCCCCAAAAATCATAGTCTTTTAGGAGAGTCTAGGTAATTTTAGATAGTTTAGATTTTGATTTTTAGAGTGGTTATAATTTTAGATTGATTTATATTCAGTTTTAGTATTTAATTACTGGTTTGTTAGAAATTAGATTAAAATTTTTTATTTTTGTTATTTTTCGGTTTTTATCAGTTCTTAGAGTTTATATAGTGTCCTAGTCTGCCCATATTTAATTTCGTAATTGTTGGAAATTATTTGATGATTTTTCAGAATTATTTTGCGAAATTGATATGTGCAGGTTTTTAGGTTATTAATTCTGAAAATTTCGATTTTAATTGTTAATTCACGATTCTTAGGTATTGTTAAGTCCAGAAAATTGTGTCATAGAATTACGGTAATTTTCTTGATTATTTTCGTATTTATATTTATGCAGATTATTTTATTTATAATTTCAGATTTAATATTCTGCATTGATATTCTGTAGTTACTATTCTGCTTTTATTTTTCTAGATTATTTAGGAAAGCTTTTTACTGTTTTATTTCCAGAATATAATCCAAAATATTTAGGAGCATCATTGGTTGTTTTTCCAGATTTTTATTCATTAGATTTTAATTATTTTAGAATTATTAAATTTAGATTTAATAAATTGGATTAGTAAAATCATTTAGGATTAAGCTAGTCTTTTTAAAACAATTTTTCCTCGTAGATCGATCCCTACTTCCCTATACTATAAAAAGTATTTAATAACCGAAGTACTGGTTAAATTTGTAGCTCTCGACAAGCTTTATAGTAATCCTTAATTCGAGTTTGAAAGAAACGCTAAAAAAGCCCACATAAGCCAAAATTGACAGTGTTAGGTGTCCAATTGAGATTTGTTATAGGGAGCACAAAATTATTGAGTTTAGGTATCAGTGTTCTTCCTTGAATAAGTGTTCTAATGATATATTGTGCATCAAAACCCGATAAGCAACAGAAAAGATATAAGTCGAGTACTATGGCTTGTGTTGTAAATGGAACATGTTCACTATTTTGCTTATATCTTATTCCACACTTAGCTAAAAGTTATGAAATTAGTTTTTTAGAAACTAGACTCAATAAGCTTTCAGGAACAAAAAGAATTGGTCAAAACGAAGGTTGGATGTGAAAGTAATGGTCAAAACAAATTGAGTTATATGCCCTTCAACCGAGGAACCCAACCGGGGTCTTGCTTGATACGACTTGACCAGACCAAGAACTAGGGTGGTTCCTTTGGTTGGGGACCTAGCTGGACTCTGTAATTTTGTCCCTCTCTCCGAGTCCTTTTTTGCCTAAATGGGATTAATTGACTACACTTCTAAACTTATTAGTACGTCGAGATTAATGAGACAGAAATCCTAACTGAATTAGTGTACTTGTCTATATTAATCTTGATGTGAATAGGATTAGGTCTCCTTCCTTCGAACCAATTTGAACTATCCCCTCAACCACTATGAATAGGGGCTACTCTTGGAGGTTGGGAGCATCGTTTGCATCAAAAAATTTGCATCAGCTAGAGGCATCAAATGAAATTGGCATTAAAACACATCCAAAAATTAAAGAGAGGATAGCATCAAAATTTAGAAGAGAAATACTTAAACATTGGAAGTATTCGAAGAGAAAGAATTCGACCACCCACTAAAAAGGCATCACTCAATAGGGTTCCCAGGTAAATCAGTTGGGTTGTCCTAAGGGCAACAACTCTATCTTCTCCTGCTCTTCTACTCTATTTGTCTTTTATAATTTTTTATTCTAAATTACCAAAGATGTAATCTTTAGGCAGTCCATAACTACCGTAACTTATTTAATTACATTTATTTGCATTGGATTAAAGTTTGTACCTTTAGTATGATTTAATGTGATTTATACTAATATGTTGCACAGGGTGTGTGTTAGTATGATTAAGTTTTGATTTGCTGTGTTAATTAGTAGAGGACGTCTATGATGACGCGCGTTAGCGTGACACATTGCGTTATGTCACCGCACCGTCACCCCCGAATCTGGAACCTCGGTTTCAGTCCATGGAGTCAAGATGGTCTCCACACTAGAGATTAATCAGGGCCCTTTCGAAAACATTTTTGAAGCAAATTAATAGTCCCTTTGGTGTCCCTTTCGGTTATCTTTGTTAGTTTATGGTTTGCTTCGAAGAGTAAAATTGGTTTGTAAGTTTTTTCTAAAACTCATTGGTGACATCTATTAGGTAAAAGTTCAGTGTTTTTTTTGTTATCTCACCTATTTCCTCTTTTCTACATTTTTGGAGTTGGGTGGATAGGTTTGGATCCTAAAGGTAGGATATGTCTAGACTGGAATACAGGCTTGGAGCCAGCCCAAGAACCTTGTCGGTTTCCTAGAACGGACCTATACTTGAATTCTGGGCTAGGCTGATGCTACTGATAGAGCCCAAGCTAAGAAACTGGACCTGACTCTAACCAGGAAAACCAGCCTGGTTTCCCACAATCCCACATCACAGTTTTGCCTATTTCATTATAAACAATATATAAAAATAAAAAACTAAATCTGTTTCTAAAAAAAATAATAAAGTAGTCAGCAAATGAATTCGACCATTCATGGAGAATCGCACCCTCGGGGAGTTGAATCCTTACAACATATTTCTTGTAAGTCACCCAAGCGTACAAGCTTTGTAATACACACTTTAGTCCAATTTTCTAAATTTTTAGTACCAATTCCTCCATATTTTAGTAGGAGTACAAATAGTAGACCATGCTATGAGTGGAGGATGTGATGTGGTTGCTGACCTCTTGAGGTAATACAAAGATAGCGGACCAGAACCCATGTGCTCCCATTAGCACTACATTGATGAACACTACCCTACCAAAATAGGATATATGCCTTGGACCACGTTTTAATCTTTGCAGTGATTTTCTCAACCAAAATTCTGCACTCAGATTTAGTTAACTTGCTAGAGCTAATTAGGACCCCTAGATATCTTAATGGTAAGATCCCCTCTTGAAAAGCCAGTACACTAAAGAATTGCTTGCTTAATATGTTTCTCCACACCTCTTGTGATCACCTGTGACTTTTGTAGATTAGCTTGGAGACCTAAAGTAACTGAGAACTTGTTGAAGGTATCCGTAATTATTTCAAGAGATTGAAGCTTAGTAAAGCAAAAAATCATGAGATCATAAGCAAATGCAAGATGGTCAAGCTTGATTGCATTACATTTTGGCTGAAACTTAATCCCTGCAACCGTAAGTCCTTTAGACAAATAATCCATGCAAATAGGGGTGGCAATAGATCGGTGAACCATCGTCCGCATCCATCACCTGCTTTTATCTGGTTCATCCAATCCACTCATCATCTGTAAAAATTCAATCCAATCCATCCATCCATTTTCGCAGGTGAAAATGGGTGGATTGGGTTGCAAACATGTGATGAAAACTTATGTGGTAATATATTAGCAAATTTATAAGAAAAAATACATTTTTCCTTTTGAAAAGTTTACAAAAGATATTTTAGGTATAAGAAATGAATAACTATCATATGCATCATATTAGTTTGATGAAAACCACAAATTAACAATATAATCATTCAAAAAATGCATAAAATCTAAAGGACAAAAATAAAAAGTAAGCTAATTGCAAATATGGGATAAACAAGTGGATGCTAAAGCAGATGATGGATCAAGTAGTGAGTTGTATGGAGCATCACCCGAATCCAGCCCAATCTATGTAACCATCATCCATCGTCCATTTATTTTGGGTTTCTTTTTCAGGTCGGGTGGAATGGATACCCATCGAGTGTAGCCGAAATCGCTGCACCTTCGTGGAAAATGACAAAAAAAAGAGGGGACATAGGATCACCTTGCCCAAGGCCCCGTCCCCCTTCAAAACAACCAAAGCTTAATCCGTTCAATTGTATGGAGCAAGTAAAAGTGCTCACACACAACATGGCTCAACTGATGAACAAAGGATTACAATTGCTCAAGTAATTCCTTGATAAAATCCCAAAAACCATAATCATAGGCCTTCTTCGGATCTATTTTCATCAAACAGCTTGGGGGAGCATGATTTCCATAACCCTTAATGACCGCTTGGTAAAGGACATTATATGTAATAACCCGACCCTAACCCATATTTATTTATTTAAATCAAATTTATTTATTTAATTAATCATGTTTATTCATTTAATTTATCAAGTTTATGGATTTAATCACTCATGGTTATTTGTTTAACCAAATCATGTTTATTAATTCAATTACACTCAATTTATATATTTACCGAATTACCTTATGCCATTTAAATTCTTCGCATTCATTTATCGTATTTAATCATCTCAGTTGGGGGATATTTCATTTGGGGCCCATTTTGTAATTCAAGTTTCATTGATTGTTAGTTCAAGTTTCGTTGAAATTTCAGGTGAATTGATATTAGGCCTCAATGATTATTACTAAGCATTAAATTTTTTTTTATAATGTCACAAAAATTTAACATTTAGCCATGCAAAAATATTTGGGCTCAAATTCATGAAGTTCGGCCCAATTCATTTGGGCCCGATTTGCGGCCCGATTCATTTTGGGTTAAAATTTTGGCCTGAAACTTTTGGTGTGATTAAATTTAGTTAATTACTATCATTTTAGCCTATTTTTAATTAGCAAAAAGATCTTGTGGGAGGATAAAATTTCAGCCAAGGGTTAGAATTATCAAAATAAACACAAAACAACCCAAAACTATTTTCTCTCTCCTCATTCTCTCCTCCTCACGGTAGCAGGGCAGCCCTTTCTGGCTGTTTTCAGGCCAGTTTTTCGGCCAACCCTGGTGACCACCGACCCCCCTCTAGCATCCTAGTGCCACAAGCCACCATCCTCCATCATCAAAACCACTAAACATCACTACCGTCTCTACCTTTTCCAAGCTCAAAGTGAGTAATCTTGATCTTATTGATTTTGATTTTTACTTGAGTTTTGATTCTTGTTTTGATGCTTGTGATCATTGATCATGATGTTTTGATAAGCAATAAGAGGTATTTTGGTGTTGATCATGGTGAAGTTGAGCTTGGAGCATGTTAGGGTTTTAAGATGATCATGTTCATGCAAGCTTAACTTAAAACCATATTTATGGATTAATTTGTATTTGATGTTGTAATCTTTAGTTTTATTGATGATTATGATGATGCTTTTGGTGATTTGGAATGATTTCAAATGAGGATTAATATGAAAAAGAAAGGGAAAAGTCAAAACAGTGAGGCTGAAAATTTCAGCAAAACAGGGCAGAGTTCACAATTAAACTGGTAATGATTGGCCCATTGAGAAATTATGATTTTTGGTGGGTAGATATTTCAGTGTGTTAACTTTCAAATGCCTCTTGAATTGTCTTAATTCGAGGTCTGTGAAAAAATTTATGCTCGTTCTACCAAAACTGCGCAAAATGGGACCAACACTAACACACTTGTATTTTAGCCTCATTTTGGGAACCCTATTATGGGAATTATATTTTGTATTGTAAATGAAAGTTTTTTGGGACTTCTTATTCTTTTAATATTGGGGTTTTTGGTCTCCATTTGAGGTCTAGGGTGAAAGTTATCAATTTTTGAAGTGAACTGATTTGCTTGGGTGTAAATCAGGATGTTATTCCACTTTCTGTGCAGCGTATACTTGGAGAAAAAATCAGAAAGTTATACTATGGAGTTTCCATATTATTTTCGAATTTCCTATAAGATTTCTTGAAATTTGGTTGAGTATTTTGAGTTTGATGATTTTTAGAAGCATTTTGAGTAATTGTGTCAAAAGCAATAATAAAGATTAAATGAGATTGATCATGCACTCATTTTGTGTATTTTGGGTCAAGGTCATTTAAGGAGGAAATGAATATTCATGGACTTTCATGGAGCTTTTAGCTTAATTAATGAGAAAGAAGAAGACAAGTATGCAATTTAGGGGCTTGTTTATGATCTTTGAATCATTTATGGAGTTTACAAAGAAAATACCACATTTAGTGAGCTTAATAGCTTCTATTGAGTTCAATGATTCATTTGGGGTGGAATTCTATATCTAATGGATTTATGAAGGAAATATGAGAAATGGGAGAGTTGTGACTCAGAAACCATATTTCTCAGACCAAGTTATTGCAGTTTATGCTATTTTGAACCAAGATATATCTCTCTTGGCCTCAAACCTTTATTACTTACTCACTTCAGAATATATCAAATGTATTTATCAAGCCAATCTAGTATACTCACTGTTATCTTGAACCAAATTATACAGCAACAAGCCTTAAAACCATATCAGTAACCTATTTCAGAAAAGGCCATAACCACTTTCTCAATTGTCATTATCAAGGTCTTTTCCTTTGTAATCTCATTTATCTCATCGTGGACTAATTTACTTTCATTTACTTTATATCAAATTTAATTACTTTCGCCAATTTAGTTTTGAAGTTATATTCAAATACTCAAGTTATGTATACCATTTAATTACTCAATTTCTGTTACACATACTTTTACTTACTCAATTATGCGAGTAAAGATCATTTACTGACTGTATGCTTACAATGACACTTATGAAACAAAGTCGAGGCCTAGTTACCGTTCCCCATTATGCATAAGTGTTATCAAGTTAGAACATATTTTTCAAGTCAGATGATATTTATAAAACAGCTGACTTTTATCAAGTCAGATGACATTTTTAACGACTTAAGGTACGTCCATTGCCTGTATATTCAGAAAGCAGGACATGTTTATCAAGTTATAACTCTTAATGAGTTTATCAATGAATCAGTTTATGCAGTGAATTGCCATTTAACTTGTGAACCTGTTAGTTATCATCTATAGGGCGTCAGCCCATCATTTACCCGCGCGGCTTCAGGCCAACTCTTGATCGGATTGGTAGGTGTACAACTATGTATAGATCATATCATTGCAAGGGTTTCACATCCAGATAATAATGAGCAATTCATCTTCATGTTACTTTCATTTTCGTTGTTATTGCGAACTAAATGAGTTGCAAAAGTGGGTACCCATCAGCAGTGTTTATGTGCTCATTTTACAATACAGGAATGCATGTACTGAGTTTTTGCTCATATTTTTGAATTGTTTTCATGTTTTCCATTTTAGGTGATGAAGTATCACATGTTTCTCCATTTAGCAAGCCCTTTTGGAACTCGTCAGATGCTCACAGTGGATTCGGCATAGCATGAATATTGGAATCGGCCTCAGAGTTAAGTTGGATCTATATTCAATATACTTGTATAGTGTGGAGTGCAATTTATCACATGGTATGATTAAGTAGAGGGTATTGAAGTTGAACTATCATGGACTTTGGTCTTGAAGTGTTTCAGTTAATAAATTTTATGATTGTGAGTATGAGTTGCAAGATTAAATGGTTTCAATGAGTCTTGTCCTTATCAGGACGACAGTAGTGCATTCTATTATTAAGTCTTCCGCTGCATTTTTTCGTAAATCATGTCATTAGCATTTTTGGGGTGTTACATATTTGGTATCAGAGCTAAGGTTTTAAGGGTCACTGTGAGCTACCAAGTGTTTATGAGTTAGCTATCAAGGTGTGTATGAGTTATGTTGGACAAGTTAAATGAGCTATTGACTATAAGTTCATATGTATGGGCATATATGGAGGAACCATTTTCATTTGGGTGACTTAATCATTTGAATATCATGAGATTCAAGCATGGGCAAAGTGGATTGTGGAACCATTTGGGTCACTTGTTGGTGAGGCATGCTGTCATTTATCTGGGAGTTGTATTGTATGTTTAATTTCTCTTATTTGTTTAAATTTTTGTAATCGTGCAATCCGTGTGTGTGACTCGTTGAGTTATGAACTCCGGCGTATGGTTGTTGAGCTATTGAAGTATTTCTCTCCATTTCAGGTATCTATTGTAAGGCTTTAAGCCTGAATTTTAGCCAACTTTTAGGCGAAACTCTGTCCGTTTCGCTCTAGAATTTGAGAGTTTCATTGAGGCGAATTAATATACCTAACTTTGAGTATAGTGATGATTGAAGCCGATGTGGGGATGCCATTTGCAACTTGTTAAGGGATTTATACAATGTCAAGTCAGATGTAAACCTCTAGATGAGGAAATGCCTGGTGGGGCAATATCTTTGAGGTGAACTACTATGAGAAGAACACTACAATGAGTGCTTATGTATGACGATAACAATTAGTAGCTTGTGGTGCGCTACTTGGCATTATATGGGTGGTACAAGTAAGATTAAGCTTCCATGTATCGAAATTATCTAGTCTTGACACTAAGACTTTACATCAGCAATGTTCCCATTACTTTCTGTAATTGACTTATTTCTGCCCTAGTTACCTTGAATTGTTCAGAGGCATCATTTCTTTAATGCTAACACTCTCTTGAGTTGTAATGGAGTGTTTACGGAAAATTTCATGTGTCGTCTGTGGGGAGTTCTTTAAACAAACCTGAGCAACCTTTCTTAAAGGCAATTCAAACCTCGACAATCACAGTTATTTAATTCTCTATTTCCATAATGAAGCCTATAATGACCCCTGGTGTGCATTACTGTGTGATTTGCAGTTCTTCCTAAGCATATTTGACTCATTCTACTTGCAGCTCAGTCATCACCATGTTCATATTTTTACTGTTACCTACTTGAACTCCTTGCTTCTATTTGGGCACTATTCATTTATTGCTTGCAAAGCCTTTAGTTGCTTTAGACCCAGTCATTGAGTGCCCTTTCAGTAATTAAATGTATCCATATTATTTGTGTTTCTATAGCACTGTAACGTCATGTTGGCATAGTACTCTATGGCCGTGACTGCATGTCGTTACTCTAGTTATTCTGGTAATTCTTTCTTCACTAGTACAACCTATCTTATTAATGATGAACAACGATTTGTACTATTTCTATCTGCCAGCAGTTTTGAGGTTTATATGCCTTCCCAAGACTTCATTTACTACAAAATGTGTTACTGATGGATGTCATCATGTTAAGTCATAAGGTTGACTCCTTTATCTTGACGTATTGTCCTTTCAAACACCAGATCAATAAAATCTCCCTTCTGATAGTGTTGACCCTTATCTTCGTCATTTTACTCACATACGGATACCGTATAACTTTTAAAAAGCCGCTTTGGTAACCTGTTACATTTGTTCACCTTCATTACTTAATACTCCCTCTCAACTTCATAACATCGATCATTTACTTTATTATCATGACCATCAAGAATAAACCGCATGTCTTGTATATGCAGGTCATTCATATGCCTTGCCTCTTTCATTATGATTCTTCGTCCTTTCATTCAATCAGCTTATATGTTGTTCCCTTCTAACCAACAAAGAAGTATCTTTGCAAGAGTCCATGTCGTGGTTACATCTCTTTACATTTTAGATTACCCCCGTGTCATTTCAATTTACTGAGACCAGTAGGCAGTTGAATGTTTATCTTTTATACACATGCCTCTAGTAGTATTGCTGGAACCATATTCACTTGACATTCAATCCAGTTTGATTGGCAGATTTGGTATCATTATGGGGGTGTTAAGCTAAAAATTATGCATTATGTTTATAATTATTTCGATTATCTTATATATATATATTATTTTGTCTAATTTGTTTTATTTTATATATTTTTTAGGGTTAGTATTAATTTAATAAAGAGGAGAAGAGAGGACGTCAAAGCTCGGGTCTTACACGCTTAGCTATAAAGATGGTCCAAAAATAATAATTATGGAGAATATTATTTCCATAATTATTTAATTGGGCTAGGGTTTCAAGAGTTGGTGAAAAGCTAGAAGTCTTTAAGAAGAAGAAATTTAAGGAAGAAAGGAAGAAGGAAACCCTAAAACACTAACCCTAGGCTCAACATCATCATTATATACTCAACCCTTCCTTCATCATCATAATCATTAATCTTCTATCTATCAACCCACGATAGACGCAAAACGCCTGACTCCTGAAAATTCCCACATCTTCACGCTTCAATTTCATCATCCACCAACCCATCCTCCATCACACCTCTTCAACGAACGCCTCATCACCATCATCATCTTAACATCCTCAATCCCCCTTCATCACGGCTTGTTCCTTCATAACCATTAATCCTCATCATAATCACCAAAAAGCACCTCACAGCCACGACACATTCTCCTCAGCTCACAGCATCATACATCTCCCCACCATCACGCCATCAACCTGCCATCATCATTGGTCATCCTCATCATCTCCTCAAACATCACGACAACCTTATCTTAGTAGGGTTATTTTATTTCTATTTTATTATTTTTTTATTATCTAGATTATTATTAAATATGATTTATTTGGATAAATATTGTGATTTTATTCTCAATATGAGTGAGTAATTTTTATGTGCTTAGTATAATCTTCTTGAAGCCATGCTAAATTAATTATTTTGAAACAAGTTTTATGCTTTAATGTCTAGTTGATTTATATTCATGATTCTTTAGCGATTAACGTTTATCGTTTATGAAATTTGTGTTAAATCGATTAGAATGCATGCTAGTTGATTAAATACAATTTCGATTGATAGTTTAGAAGACTATAATACGTAAAAGTTATAGTCTTTTAGGCCTAGGTATCACCCTAATTAATCATGGATGACTCAAACCCATCTCTTTTAATTAGGTAATCGCTTTAGATCTTTGTTAAATCGATTTGTTGGTAAATTGGTTACAAAGTGTTAAATGATGTTTTTCTAATTCTTAATGCTCTAGTTTGGTTAAATTTTTGAATTGGTGTAAGATTATCAAATTAGTAGGGTTTATATTAGGGCTGGACTTAAGTAAACTAGAATCTAAGGAAGAACGGGGAAGAACCGCTGGTAGATATCTTCTACAGTTTAACTCATGAATGAAATTAACTTGTGTGTTGATGATAAATATTAATTTGCATGGTGGATTGAGATTGTACTAAGTATTCTTCATAAATTTAACAACGTTTGATCATTATTTGTTGCGTAGAGTTAATTTGATTAGTTTGTTAATTTTTATTCTATTTTTATTAGCATCAATATAATTTCAATCGACCCCCCCAAAGGTATAGTCTTTTAGGAGTGTCTAGGTAATTTTAGATAGTTTAGATTTTGATTTTTAGAGCAGTTACAATTTTAGATTGATTTATATTAAGTTTTAGTATTTAATTACCGGTTTGTTAGAAATTAGACAAAAAATAGTTATTTTTGTTATTTTTCGATTTTTATCAGTTCCTAGGGTTTATATAGTGTCCTAGTCTGCCCATATTTAATGTCGTAATGTTTGGTAGTTATTTGATAATTTTTCAGAATTATTTTGAGAAATTGATAAGTGCAGGTTTTTAGGTTATTAATTCTGAAAATTTCGAGTTTTAATTTTAATTTACGATTGTTAGTTGTGGTTAAGTCCATAAAATTGTGTCCTAAAATCAGGGTAAATTTTGTGATTAATTTTGTTTTTATATTTATGCAGATTATTTTATTTCTGATTTCAGATTTAATATTCTGCATTGATATTCTGTGCTAATTTTCTGATCTGATTTTTCTGAAATTAATTTAATAAAATTTAGAATTTATAAGCTTATAGACATGAAGAATAATATTTTAGATTACTGTTTGAAATTTTTAATATTTATTTTCTAACTATTATTTGCTGTTATTGATTTTTAATTAGAATTTCAGTTACTATTCTGTTTTTACTTTTCTAAATTATTTAGGGAATCTTTTTACTGTTTTATTTTCAGAATATGATCTAGAATATTTAGGAGCATCATTGAGTGTTTTTCTAGATTTTTATTCATTAGATTTTAATTATTTTAGAATTATTAAGATTAGACTTAATAAATTGGATTAATATAATCATTTAGGATTAAGCTAACCTTTTACAACAATCTTTCCTCGTGGATCGATCCCTACCTTCCTATGCTATAAAAAGCGTTTAATAACCGAAGTAGTGGTTAAATTTGTAGCTGTCGACAAGCTTAACAAATTTTGACACCGTTGCTGGGGAAAGAAAATTAAATTGCTAGTTTACTTCTATTTAATTTTACTACTTTTATTGTTTTGTTTTTATTTTAAATTTTGCAGATTGCCAGTAAGTTTTAAGCTTAAAGAGGTAAGAATGTCCACTTTTCGGGAACTTGTTGCCCCTAAGCTAGAAACCCAACCAATGTCCATTACTTATGCTGTATTAGATAAACCGTTGAAACTGAACTCTGGATTCATCAACTTATTACCTAAGTTTCATGGATTAGCTGGAGAGGACCCCTGTAGACACATTAGTGAATTCCTTATTACTTGTTCTACTATGGCGCCTGAAGGAATTCTTGAGGATCAAATTAGACGAAGGGCCTTTACCTTTTCTTTGCTTGGTAATGCTAAAGACTAGTTATATTATATGCCTGCTAGATCTTTTTCTACATGAACTGCATTACATAAATCGTTTCTAGAAAAGTTTTTTCCTGCATCCCGTATTGGATCTATTAGGAAAGATATATGTGGAATCAAACAAATGAATGGGGAAACTTTTTGTGAGTATTGGGAAAGATTCAATAAATTGTGTGCTAGTTGTCCCCAACATCAAATAACTGAATAGTTGTTGATTCAATATTTTTATGAGGGTTTGTTTCCTATGGATCGTAATGTAGTTGATGCTGCTAGTGGGGGGCTCTAGTTAATAAAACGCCAGCAGATGCTAGAAATTTATTTAATCTAATGGCCTAAAATACTCAGCAGTTTGGTGCTAGAGAGTCATAAGTCAAAAGGGTTAATGAGATTGGTTCTAGTTCATCTATAGAGAATCAGTTATCTTATATTACTGCTATGTTAAATAAGATTGTCACTGGGGGAGTACAAAAAGCAGTTGTATGCGACATTTGTTGTCTAGAGGGGCATCCTACTGATGTATGTCCTACACTTCAAGGGGGTAATGTTAATGTTATCTATTCTAACCAAAATCAAAGGAGGTATGATCCTTATTCGAATACTTATAATGAAGGATGGAGAGACCACCCTAATCTTAGGTATGGCCCTCAAACCAATCCACCTGGTTTTGACCAAACATCTTGTCAACCTTCTAGTCAAGATAGGACCAACTTACTACTAGAACAAGTCCTTAAGAAGATGGATGATAGGTTCCAGAGTATAGAAACAGCTCTTAAGTAAGTGCAAGAGAGACAAACTGCAACTGATATCATATTTAGCAACTTGCAGGCTCAAATGTAAAATAGGTTACCATCTCAGCCTCACCCTAACCCCAAGGAGAATGTTAGTGCCATAACACTTAAGAGAGGGAAAGAATTACAAGAGCCTAGGAAGAGTAGAGAATTGGAACCTGAGTTAAAGGGTAAGGGGGCTGAACCTGAGTCAGATACAGATTCTCATCAAACTACTAAGGAAATAGGAGAGAAGAAAAGAGAACCTTATAAGCCAATTCCACCCTTTCCTAGTAGATTTAGAAACCCTACTTCTAAGGTAAATGAGGCTAACCAAGAGATCTTAGAGACATTAAAGAAGGTAGAGATCAACATGCATCTCCTTGATGCCATTAAACAGGTGCCTCGTTATGCTAAATTCTTGAAACAATTATGTACTACTAAAATAGAATTAGTAGGGAATGAAAAGGTAAGTGTGGGGGAAAATGTGTCTGCTGTTTTTCAAAGGAAACTTCCCCCTAAGTGCAAAGATCCAGGTGTGTTTTCTGTTCCTTGTAAGATAGGAAATCTTTACTTTGATAAGGTTATACTTGACTTGGGTGCCTCCATTAATGTTATGCCTAGGTTTGTTTATGACAAACTGAACCTAGGAGAGTTAAAGAAAACTGGCGTAGTGCTTCAGTTAGCTGATAGGAGCAGTATTTACCCATATGGAGTGTTAGAGGACGTCTTAGTCCAAGTGAATGAACTTGTGTTTCCTGCTGATTTTTATGTGATGAACATGGGTGATGCATGTCATGATATTCCCATCTTGCTTAGCAGACCATTTTTGAAAACAGCTGGAACTAAAATTGATGTGCATGAAGGAACATTAACTATGGAATTTGACGGTGAAATGATTAAATTTAATATTTTTGATGCCATGAGATTCCCTGCTGATGTGAGTTACGTCTATGCACTTGATGTTATTTTGCCCCAAGATATGTATGACTTATCCAATGAGGATGAATTTTTGACTGTGCTTACTAAGAGTTTTGATCAGGCTAAGTTTCAAAAAGTGCCCTATCAGATTAATGATGATTTACTGGAAGAGATCCAACTAGAGGATCTAGGAGCTTCATGAAGTCGAGCCAACGACTACAAACAAAGGCGCTGGTTGGGAGGCAACTCAATGTTTTTAGGGAAGTACCCATTTAATTTTGCTTTTATTTTCATTATTTCTATCTTTTTGCATGCATTAGGGACTATGCATGAATTAAATGTTGGGGGGGGGGGGGTTGCATCATGCATTTAATTTTTGCAGTTTTGTTTTCTTGAAAAAAAAAAGAGTAGAAAATCAAAAAAACAAAAAATTCTTTTCTTATAAATAATGCATGATATGAGTTTATGCTAGGCTTGCTTGTTTAGAAAAAAAATTTGTTTTATTAGCTATTTTGTAGTTTATTCTTTTATAAGTGAAGACTTCTAAGCATGATAGTTATCCTTTAGAGAAGTTTGAGTTGATCCTCATATATCTTTTTAATGAGTAACTTTCTTGATTATCCATCTTATTTAGTCATGTAATATATCCGATTCAAAGGCAATAAAATGACCTGGCCCATCTCCTAGACTATTGAAGTAGTTGAATAATTTATGAAAATTGTGATTTTACTTGTCTATTTTTCATAGAGTCAAAGTTGGGAATGACAAGTACCCATTTGAGGCATGCGTTACTGGGTGCTACCCTTTGAGGCAATACTGCCACTAGAAAGCTTGCTTCCCATACTAGTGAGCCATTAAAATAAATAAAAGAAATGATGATAATAAATTATTTGCTCCAGCACCTCTATTCGGGTGAGTGTGAGACAGGGAGTATTTAAATTTCTAAGACCCTATATGGGTCTCGAATATGTGCACAAATGGAGTTTGACGAGAGAAGAAGAGAAAAATAAGTACTAGACACGTTATAATCAATTCAATGAGTTATTCTACCTAATTCAATTGTCTCCATAGCCGTATCGTGCCTCAATTTTTCTATTATAAATTTTTAAACCTCTTGATCGGTGTATGCATATCTAAAAGAGATCGATAATTATTGATCCTACTACTTCATTACGAAAATGTTGTGAGGTTGATGAATAAACTCTCTAAGGATAGTTGCATGCTTACCAAGTATTCACTTATTGAAGGAAAAGCTAATTAATTCAATAACACTGCTTTTAAAGCAAGCCAAGGCTTAGTATAAATATCATAGTTATGCATGACTTTATAAGAAAGGAAGAGAGTCAGTTTTAGGTCGAGTCTAAGATTTCTTTGCACGAGGATGTCCAAAGTCTAAGTGTGGGGGAATTTGTTAAGCCAAAAATCATGCATTGTTTTTATAATTATTTCGATTATCTTATATATATTATTTCGTCTAATTTGTTTTATTTTATATATTTTTCAGGATTAGTATTAATTTAATAAAGAGGAGAAGAGAGGACATCGAAGCTCGGGTCTTACAAGCTTAGCTATAAAGACGGTCCAAAAATAATAATTATGGAAAATATTATTTCCATAATTATTTAATTGCGCTAGGGTTTCAAGAGTTGGTGAAAAGTTATAAGTCTTGAGGAAGAAGAAGTCTAAGGAAGAAATGAAGAAGGAAACCCTAAAACACTAACCCTAGCCTCACCATCATCATTATATATTGAACCCTTCCTTCATCATCATAATCATTAACTTCTATCTATCAACCCACAGCAGACCCAAAACGCCCGACTCCTGAAAATTCCCACATCTTCACGCTTCAATTTCATCATCCAC
>JACYFF010031958.1:76578974-76589633 GCA_017589665.1 Selenicereus undatus | reverse complement strand
GTAATACAGTTAGCTTAACGGAAAAACAAAAACGCGGGTCTTACACTCTTCCCCCCTTAAAAGAATTTTGCCCTCGAAATTCTAAATCTAAGTTCGGTGTTTCCTAGAATGCATGTACACAACTAGGATATATGCGATAGGTTTCCAAAAGGTTTCATTTTGGAAACACTACTTTTAAATCGAAAAAAAATGGCTTATGGTTTCCAGTCTCCTCCTCGCCAATCCTCTTCAAGTGTCTACTCACTCTATTTAGGTGCCGAGGGCAAATCGCATCAAAGAGCGGCAATTGAGTTAGCATGGAAAACCATATCGAGCTTGTTTTGAAAATTGAACAAAGATTTCCAATAATCTAGACTCAGTTCGCACGACAAGCACTAATTCTATGCATATGCATCTATAAGTGGGCATCTATAGGCATGACAGTCAAGATAATGACATCTTAAGGTCATACACAAGCAGTCTCATCTTACAACATGAATTCAAATCACTATTGGGATCACAATGATTAACATAGAGACTACTATGACACATTTAGAGTAATAAAAAAGTCACATAGCACCACATAGTATCATTTAAGCATAATAGCAACGCATAGTATTGGCAATCCAATATTCTTAAGCTTAGGAGTGACTACTTATATTGTGAAAGGGGCAGTTTCCTTTTCCTGAATGCCACTCTTAAAAAATGCACAATTATGCATGTTTGCTGTTGAGAAATTTGATGACGGGTGAGAGAGGTTTAGGTAGTCAGTTACCACGGCAAAGATAATGGGTATGTGCCGCGGGTCAAGAGGATGCATAAGTTGGTTGGCTAGCAAGGTACAATGAGGATGTTGCGCTTTTCTGGTGGAGGTGATTATAACACATCGAGTGTGGTTTAAGATTTGAAGTGACAACCTATATCACTGATGGTGTATCTTCCTTTTTGGGGAATGGCACTCTTCAGAACCCAACAGATAAGTGCTTGCTGTGGAGAAATCTAAGGATGGGTGACCTTTTGGTAAGTTTCTCGGGTAGTGTGTGAGTGAGGACAAAGTATGTCGGGAAAGCTTGTTGTGATTTGTGCAGCTAGTCCACGATCCCTGAAGCCATTCTTGGTAACTGTCCACAATCTAGGATGGGTTGGGGCGTTACATGTATATATGCAGAGTCACACACTCAAACACACACACACACACACACATATGCACACACCTGCACCCACGCACACACACACACACACACACACACACACACATACACGCACACATAGACACACACACTGATTGCTACCGCATGCGCACGACTGTTGCAATATAGTTTTAATATTGATCCCACAGAGACCAAGTGTAGTATATTGATTTTAACCTATTATAAAAGGCTAAGTGACCAAATTTTCAATTTGATGTCTCTACTATCACTATTTAACTATTGGAAATTCAATCAAATGAAAGACATCTAGGGAATTACTTTGCCTAGTAACAAGTTGGATCATTGTATATAGTTATGGACTTTATCTAAATTGGGTGATTCAAAGGAGTGCAATCAAATTAAAAATTCAATCTTTTCTTTTGAAACAAACTGAATTGCCTAAACTAATGCAATTAACATTCTTTCAAATATCCTTTGTTTAGTCCTGGTTAGGGATTCTTAATTGCCAATATTTTCCTCTTAACAAACAACTATCTTTCAAGTACTCGTTGAATTAAGTTCTAACTTCTTCTTCTAATAGTGAGTTTCTCCTTTCAGTACTTCACTCAACTATCTAGTGTATACAAGCAAATGTGGCCAAAACTTACTCACAACAATTCATCCACAAGATAGAATTCAATCAAACCAATTGGAGAAAGTACAAAGATTGAAAATTAGAGATCCAACATCAATACTTTGGCTAACAAGTCTCTAGATTAAGAAAAATTACTCACACATAATGGAATTATTCAACATCTAAACAAAAGTTCAAGAAGAAAATAGAAGGGCAGAAAGACTTAGTAATAATGGTGGTCTTCAATGGCTTCCCGAACTCCAAGCCTCCAAGTGCAAAGCTTCCACTGCAAATCCTCTTCTTGCTCAAAAGAAAACTAGAAAAATTAGAACTAATGATGAAAATGAAGTTGTATACTTTGGTTTTCTGTGCTATCTCTCTATTGTGGTTGAAAAAGAACCCTATTTATGCACAATCTCAGCCATCCTTAGCCACAAGACTAAGGAAGACAAAGAGACAATAGTTTCAGGCATCAGCACTGAGGGCCCGTGATCGCCTCTGTCTCAGCATTCTTTTGTTCTTCTTTGTTCTCCACAGGCATGGCAACTTAGGGGCATCCGTGGGGAGTCAAAATATACTCAACTATGGTCAAAGCAACGGAAAAAGGTCTAGAAACATGCAAAACAGTTAAAAGAACCATACCGAAGTGTACAATGGGAAAATGAGTATAGATTATAACATAAAGTACACAATTCCCCCTAAAAATGTAGCAAAATGATCCTAAAATGGAGTGCATTATAGGAATCTATCAAACTGCCCCATGCTTGAACCATTGCTTATCGTCAAGCAATCTTGAAAACCAAAATGAAAATGAAAAATCTCCTCAGGCAAAGATAAGTAGCAACTTAAATAGGCTATCAACCCAAGAAGCTAGCCCAAAAGTGATGCAAAATATTACAAAACAGATGAGGGAATGAAGTTTTCCAAATAGAACAAATACCATCACATTAAACTTTGAATCGATAACTCAAATCAGCTTAAACCACCATATCGACACATACTAATGACAGCTAAAAGAACTGGTAGACCCTCACTTTAGGAATGAAGCACTCATCACTTATATGTTTAATAATATAATGAGGTTCACTCAAATCTCATTCCAAAGAAATCAAATCTACCATAAGCTTGAAAAGACTCTCAAATTCGCCACCAAGAAAATGCAACACATGCTTGACAATCATGAAAACTTTGATGGAGTTGTAACGGGGCTATGGGTAAAAGTAAGAAGGAAACAAATATATTGAGATTTGTCAAGCTCAAAGCCGAAGACTATGAGTATAAATTATCTTCACCCAACTTCAAACAAAAAATACTCCTCACATCAAACGTGAATACATCTCAAATACACAAAATAACCCCGAGTTGATCAAGTATGCGAAAAAGTGTTAAAGCATAATAAATTTGAAATCAAATCCATGCATTATTTTTGCATCTCAATACTTTTTTCTTGTTGTTTTTCAACATTTGTGTTTTTCCTTTTTTTTCCATTTTTTTTTCTTTTTGTTTGTTCGTTTTTTTCAAAGAGAAGGATTATGGCATGAAAAGTTGTGAACTTTTCAATACCTTTTCTAACAACTAGCAAAATTCAACCCAAAAGAACTCCAAGGAAAATATTGCATTAATCCCTCATTGCATACAAACAAACCACACCCAACAACAATGGTAGAATTACCCACCAACTACCCCCAATCACTAATAAAACTGTATAGTCTTGGCGAAAAGGGTAGAACGTGTATTCGACTAAGCTTCAATATTATAAGTTTCCATCAAGAAAAAGAAAAGGTCAAAGCTCAATGGGGGTAGCAAGGGATAAATCATAAAAAACGGTGACTATTTGGTCAATGTAGCTCATAAACTCAAAGAATGCCTCAATCATATCGCCTTACACATGCAAGCTAAATGTGATTTTGAACAAGAGTCAAAGCAAATTCTAGAGATTTGAAATCAAGGAATAGCCAGACATGAAAAAGAATATGAGACTAAAATAATGAATTAGTCTAAATAGGGCTCAAAATCTCACGGGACAACTACCAAAGCTCAATTAGCTCATTAGATCATATGTACTAGATATTCATGCAAAGATTCATTGAGCAATCAAATCGCAGTCAACATGATGGACAAAACATGGAAGACATTTCGAAAACTTATAATTAAACATTTATTCATAGATATGCCTAACAAAAAGGTTCAAAGAAAGCTACTTAGTGTAAGACTCATCATTGGAGGATTTTATTACTTTTTCTCTCTCATTTTTTTTCTTTCTCTGTTTTCTTAGCATTTTATGCTCTTTTTTTTTAAACTAAAAATCGAAAATACCAAAATAAAGCTAAACCTAAGAAAAGAAACATAAAAATAGAAAGAAAAACAAAATAATAAACTAAAAACGCAAACTACTCCTAAATGCGACACCTAAAATGCAAACTACTCATGCATCTACATCACATATACATATGCACACATAAGTCCCCTATGCTTGGTGGGACAAAGCATTGTCCTCAAAGCAGGGACATATAAATCAAGGGGAAAGAAAAAGAACAACTAAAAAGGAGGAGGGAGAGAAGAAGGAGAGTGGGGATGAGAAATATGCTAGTCTTGCCAAACCTCTAAACAGGCCCTAAAGTCTTGGGAGCATTGGTTTTGTGAGGCAATCATCCTACAGAGCTCATCAGGTCGCTCTTGGACAAAGTCACGGAGGGCGGTATGTTCAGTTTGAATGTAAGCTCGGAGGGACGCTTGCTCCTTTTCAATGGCTGAAGGGTAGCATGCAAACTAGGATAATCAGAGGAGAAGGACGGTTGGGATCAAATAGAGGTCGTAAGGTGTGGCAGGGGGAGGGTGGTGGTGCGGGTTGCGCTAACTCTTCATCACGCGGCAAAAGGTATAGATTGGGCCAGTTCAAGAGAGTAGTTCATTCAACATTAGGTAGAGGCATGTGATAGTTCCCACGGTAAATCCAACAAATATGCCTAGCCTCGACCTTACAAAAGTTCATTTGTTCAAAAGCGGTTATGTTTAACCACTCAGAACCAGGAACTCTATCGTTAGGGGCCGGTTCTATCCCTATTGACCTAGTAATGGGGGTAATAAGGCCCCTGATAAGAATCCTCTCTGCGGAACTAGTGGCCATACTATGCAACTAATTAACCAATGATGAATTGGGCTTAAGGCAGTCACCTTGGAGCATGTTATACAAGAAATATAATTCAGACGGATGAAACACATCGAAACTATCCTCCATCTCAAATGAACCGCAAGCAAGTAATCATTGGGCTACTCAAATACAGGGGTTTGTAATTACAGTCGCTTTAGAGTTGCTTGTATCATACCTATGATCCATATAAAGTTCATGCCAAAATGCATTCGGGGTTAAATTCTTTAGGCACATGATGATAGGTAAGTCCATACTTGGTGAAAACCGCATATGCTATTAAAGACACTTAAGTTCAATTCATAAAACTCCTTGTTTGGATAGAAGGAAATATATCCTTTTTGACAACAAGGCCTACTCGTGATCTCGACATGCAATGTGCTCAAAACTTCAAGGGTGAGGCCACGATGAGTGTGGTCTCCAGTCTCTAAAAATTGCCCCATACCTCTCCTAACAAACAACCAATGGATATCATCCAACAAACCCAATCTAGCCAACAAATCCTGGGCATAATAACAAGTAGTAACAACCAACTTACTACTCAAATTATTGTATCTAGCAATATATTCAAGATGTGTTAAACCAAGAGGGCTAGGGATATTACCTCAATTTCACGTGTTTGTTGAAGTTTGGGAAGTCTGGGATGCTCTTTGAGGTGCTTGACTATATGTTCCCACATCTTGGGTGGTTCTTGCCTTATTCTTAGGTGCTATTGAAATGGTGAATGGATGGGTGAAAAGTTGAAAATCTAAATAAGGTGAAGAATGTAAAAGAAAAGAACTAAAAATGAAAAATTTGATAAAAAGACCATGAAATAGGAAGAAATATTGAAGAAAAAGAGAGAATTTGGAAAAATGGAAGGTGAAATAGAGTTGGTGAAACTTGGGGTATAAAGATGGGTAGAATCTGAGAGAAAGAGAGCAAGAAATGAGAAAATTTTAAAAATATTTAGTGAAAAAAGAAAATGAGAAGAAAGGAGAAATTTGATGAAAAATTAAAGGTTTTAGAGATTGTGGTTATGGAGGTTTTAAAGAGAAAAAAAGAGAGTTTAGAGAGAGAAAGGATGAAGAAGTGAGGAAGATGAATGGGTATCCGTTCAAAAGGGCATAAAAAACACCCTTAACCACAAATGGGGAGCCTCACCACGGACGGTCTGTGGTGAGCTCCATCTCCAAATTTTCTTCAATTTTCCTAGCAGCTCCTCCATGGACTAGATTAGACGCCACGAGGGGTCCGCAGAGAGCTCTGGAATAAAAGCTAAAACTCTCTTGTTATTTTTTTGTGATTTTTTTGATGATTTTTCACTCTTTTCATTGCCTCTTTGCTCACTCTGATTTTGATTTCTTTTTTTTTATTTTTCTTTTTTCCTTTTTTTTTCATGCTTTTCTCTTTGTTTTTTTCTCTTCCTTTTGTTTCTTTTTTTTTCAAAAATAAAACAATATATACAATGAAAGAAAAGAAAAACTAGGAAACGAAAATAAAAAACAACGTGGGTTGCCTCCCAAGAAGCGCTCTTTTAGGGTTAGGAGCATGACTGTATTTTCTAGGAGGGCTCGAGAGTAGAAAGGTGATGGACAATAGGCTTGTCAATAGGGTCCCCAATATCTCCCAACTTTCCTTTATCGCGGACCTCGAAATCAAAATCATTCACTATAAAGTACCATCTCAAAGGTTTGGGATGGAGGTCCTTCTTTGCCATTAAATGATTCAAGTTAAATTAATCCATGTACAGAATAAATTTGTAGTGGGCACCATTAGACGGGCCACTTCTAAGTTTGACTCCAAGGTCAAAGTCATGCTCGACATCATTAATTTGAGGCATGGACTGCACAACTTGAGCAAACCTGCAATAATCATGTATGGATACCTCATTAGTAGCATAAGTCTCATCCTAGGTGGCGTAGGCGCACCGAACTCCACCTTAGCCTAAACTAGGCTGAGGCCTTCAAATGTAACACATTCAAATATAAAAGGTTCAACATGCCATCAATCATCAAATGAGCAAATCTCATGAAAATCCACATCTTCTTGTAAAGCAGATGAAGGAAAGGGGATATTATGGTTTTCAAACAAGACAAATTCAACATGATTCTCCTTTACATCAAATGTCAAACTTCCCCCCCTCACATCAGCTCTGCAACCCGAAGTGGTCAAGAAGGGTCGCCCTAGAATAATATGGGCATATGCATCTACGGCCATATCTAAAACGATAAAGTCATCAAGTACATAAAAATCACCTATCTTAATGGGAGCTTTCTCTAAAATACCCAAAATGCACTTCATGAAACCAGCCACAAATTGAAGTGAAACAGGTGTCGGTTCCAACTCTCCTAAACCAAGCTTCTGGAAAATGGGATAGGGTATAAGACTAACACTTACACCAATATCACACAAAGCCCTATTGACCCTCACTCGATCGACCATACAAGGAATAGAGAAACAACCTGGGTCCTTAGGTTTAGTGGGAAAATCTTCAGGTATCACCACATTACTCCCTCCTCCAAAGGGTAGGGTCTCAAATTCAGCTTTTTTCTCCTCACCTACTGCGCTGAACACCTCTTCACCTTCTTGAAGCTCTATACTCGTAGATTCCTCCACCCCACCTTTTAAGGTAACATAGTTACATTGCTCATGGGGATTTGCCTTGGGCTTACTAGGAAGTCTACCGAGGGTGTAGATGAAGAAGTAGCATGTTGAGCAATTTGAGATTCTAAGGTCTTATTCTGAGTAGTAAGCACGTCAACCTTAGAGGCCAATTGCTTAATATACTTATCTTGTTTTTGCTGCACCAAAAGCATAGTCTATATCATAGTTTCTAAGTTAGATTTTTGATGTGTTTTTTGAGGTCTTTGAAATCCAGGGGGTGGTCTAAAATTCATTTGAGGCATATGAGGGCCACTAGACCTATAGGAGAAATTGGGGTAATTCCTCCATCCAGGATTATAGGTGTTTGAGAATGGATCATTGGTTAGTGTAGGACTTAAATTGTTGACATAGTTGACTGGTTCACTAACATCTAGAGAAAATGGGCTCCCAACTTGATAATTCATAGTCAAATGATCAACTGACCCACAAATCTCACATGATGGGGAAGGAGTACTTGAACTAATAGAATTAACATTCAATCATTTTAACTTTTGAGACATGGCATCTATCTTAGCTTAAACCATCGAGATAGCATCAAGTTCCAACTTACTTTTAACCTTCTTGGGTTGGCTTCTCTCATTAGACCATTGGTAGTTATTCAATGCCATCTCTTGAATGAAATTGTAGGCCTTGTCTTCAGTCTTGTTTCATAAGTGAACCTCCAGCAGCTACGTATACAGTAGACCTCAACAGTTGGGTGACTCTGTTATAGAAATCTTGCACTAACATATGTTGTTGAAGGCCATAATGTGGACGTAGCCTCAACAAGTCTTTGAAACGCTCCTTGGCTTCATATAACCACTCGTCTCATTGAATGAAAGTATTTATCTAGTTTCTCAAACTTACCTTCTTGCTAAGAGGAAAAAACTTTGTAAGAAAGGCTTTGGTGAGCTCATCCTATGTTGTGATGCATCCCAAAGGCAAAGAATGGAGCCACGCTCTTACCTTGTCCCTTAATGAGAAGGGAAATAATCACAATCTTATTGCATCAATTAAAACACCATTGAGCTTCAACGTGTCACACACCTCTATGAATACCAAGAGATGTAGGTTAGGATCTTCTAGTAAGGTGCCTCCAAATTGGGACTGTTGTACCATAGAGATAAGAGTCGGCTTAAGCTCGAAGTTGTAGGCTTCCATGTTGGGTTGGGCAATACTAGAGGCAATGCCCTAGACTCCTAGGGTAACAAAATCCCGAAGTGTCCTTCTTTGAACATCTCTGCCTCCCGCCATCATCGAAGAGGCTTCTTGAGCTTTTGCTCTTTGGTCTTCTAACTTCAACTTCATTCTCTTGGAGTGAAAAGTTCTTTCTATTTTTGGATCGAATTCAAATGTAAAGGGACTTTGCATATAAGTGGCAAGATCCTACAAAAATCACCACCAACCACTACCAACGCAAATCAAGAAAAGAAAAGAAAAAGATGTAAACGAAGACTTAGGGTCTACTCTTTTCGTTGGTAAATTAGGGTTGGTAAAAGGTGAAGTAGGTTGAAGTGGGTTGAAGTAGGTTGAAGCAGGTTGAAGTGGGTTGAAGTTGGTTGAAGTGAGTTGAAGTTGGTATATTTTTTATATTGGTTAAAATAGTGACAATAAAATTTTGAAAGAGGTGGGTTGTAGTTGGTTGAAGTGGATTGAAGTATGTTGAAGTTGGTATTTTTTATTGAAGTTAGATGAAGTTAGTTGAAGTGGATTGAAGTTGGTTGAAGTTTGTAAATTAAAAAAGACCAACGAAATGAATATGCCCATAGTCATTCTAAATAGGTGAACTCAATATCCACAAAATTGGTCCCCGACAATAGTGCCCAAAACATGCTTACTACTGCAAGCACAAGGCTGTTGTAGTATACCCACAGAGACTAAGTGTAGTATATCGAGTTTTAACCTACTATAAAAGGCTAAGCGACCAAATTTTCAATTGGATGTCTCCACTATCACTAGTTAACTATTGAAAATTCAATCAGATTAAAGGCATCTAGGGAATTGCTTTGCCTAGTAATTAGTTGGATCATTGAATATAGCTATGGACTTTATCTGAATTGGATGGTTCAAAGGAGTGCAATCAAATAAAAAATTCAATCTTTTCTTTTGAAACAAACTGAATTGGCTAAACTAAACCCAACTAACATTCTTTCAAATATACTTGGTTTAGTCCCGGTTAGGGATTCTTGATTGCCAATATTTTTCTCTTAACAAACAACTCTCTTTCAAGCAGTCATTAAATTAACTTCTAACTTGTTGTTGTAATAGTGAGTTTTTCCTTTTAGTACTTCACTCAACTATCTAGTATATGCAAGCAAATCTGGCCAAAACTTACTCACAACAATTCATCCACAAGATAGAATTCAATTAAACCAATTGGGTAAAGTACAAATATTGAAAATTAGAGATCCAACATCAATACTTTGGCTAACAACTCTCTAGATTAAGAAAAATTACTCACACAAAATGGAATTATTCAACATCTAAACAAAAGTTCAAGAAGAAAATAGATGGGAAGAAAACTTAGTAACAATGGTGGTCTACAGTGGCATCCCAAACTCCAAGCCTCCAAGTGCCAAACTTCCACTCCAAATCCTCTTCTTACTGTAAAGAAAACTAGAAATATTAGAACTAATGATGAAAATGAAAGTTGTATGCTATGGTTTTCAGTGTTCTCTCTCTATTGTAACCGAAAAAAAACCCTATTTATTTACAAACTCAGCCATCCTCAGCCACAAGACGAAGGAAGACAAAGAGGCAACAATTTTTGGCTTACCATCGACCGCGGCCATGACCACTGAGGGTTTGTGGTCGCCTTTGTCTCAGCATTCTTTGGTTCTTCATTCTTCTCCACAGGCATGGCAACTTAGAGGCATCCGTGTGGAGCCAAAATATACTCAATTATGGTAAAAGTAAGGGAAACAGGTCTAGAAACATGCAAAATATTGAAAAGAAACATACTAAAGCGTAAAATAGGATAATCAGTATAGATTATAACATAAACCACACAATTCCCCTTAAAAATGTAGCAGAATGTCCCTAAAATAAAGCACATTCTACTAATCTATCATATACACCCCCACACCCACACACACATATACATACATACATATATATATATATATATATATATATATATATAT
>JACYFF010031958.1:76553154-76564958 GCA_017589665.1 Selenicereus undatus | reverse complement strand
ATACGCACATAGATACAAGCATATATACGGTAAGTTTTTAGGGGAAACTCTGTCGGTTTCGTCCCTAAATTTAAGTAAAAAGTTAAGAAAACACAACGCTTTCGGCCTTAGGGGCTGGGGGTGTTTTGATCGTTTCCAGGCTAAAATCCTGACAATAAATCCCTGTAAATCAACGGAAGCGTAAAACATTTAAAAAAAGCTCAATGGCTAAACGCCGAAGTTTATAACTCAACGAGCCACTCACTCGGAGTACCCCAAACAGAATGCCCTGAATTGTATTATGTTTAATTGGCTTAATTAGATTCGATTAATGACTTCGAAGTAATAAATGAACGTCTAGAATCATATTATGCTTAAATGGCTTAATTAGGCTTGAAATGTAACTTTGAAACAATAAATGAACGCCTTGAATCGCATTATGCTTCTAGGGCTTAATTATGCTTGAAAGTGGCATGTATAGTTGGTTAATCATGCTTTCAAAATGACATGGGTATGAGATACTTAACTCCTAAACGTAATTCATGAATGTAATCGAGTTTCATAACTTGTCAGTTTAATACGGTTCATTAAGTGCCTATTTCAAGTTGATGCGATATAGATATATCTGTATATGTGTTTATATATGCTATAGCACACCGCTGAATGAGGCTGCTTGCCTAGGTAAGTACATAAACCCCATTCCACGTCTTTTTACAAGCTAGCATGATAATATATTCTGAATAATGAGATTGAAAAAAGCGAGATGGTAGTTGGATGGTTCGAGGAAGAACTATGAGTGGTTCGAGGTTCTTGTGGTACGGTGCTTGTGAGGAGGGAGTTCGGGTTGTGAATTGGCCGCAATCGTGTGTATTGCGAGGTCATGTGTGGCTCATCCTGTTGAATTGATTATGAAGTGCTTAAATGTGATACATGTGGACCCCCTTCCATTCGATGTCTTCGAATTGCATTATGTGCACAAGGGTGAGTTTTTCAAAGATGGATTTCATGTTTTGAAATGATAACAGCCATAACTATTAGTGCATGGTGGTCTATTTCAACTAAATGAATACAGTTTTGGGAGTGAACTCACTTGAAAAGGGAATCCCTAAAGAGTTTTACAAAGGCATAAGTTGCATCATAAGGATTTCGCTGTGAGAGGTAGCAAACTTATTAGTGGTTATGACCAGTTTAAATGGCTAAGATAAGTGCTTAGGGACAATAGATAGGAGCGAACCTGCTTGAACGGGGGAAACCCTAGCCTAGGGAGTAATCCCTAGAGACCCTGACGAGGGTTAAGGTCCAAAAGAGAGTTGTCATCCCAGCAGAAAGAGCTTAGTGTGAGTTAATCTCACTGGGATTGAGTGTAGATCTCTCCCAACTTGCACTTTATGATGATCTTATGCCTAGAGTAGTTTCTTATTAAATGAGAAAAGCGGTTGGCGTTTCTTCTTTTTAAGTATTTCATAAAGAAAGTTTTTAAGCGTCATTATGAGACCAAGATAAAAGAGATTCTTTCAAAGAAAATGAGCCTCAAGAGGCTAACAAAAGAGTTTTTATGAGCCTCAAGAGGCTAAATGAAGTGTTTTCAGTAAAAAGAAAGAAAGCTTTTTGCGTATGACATGTGCATGTTCTAAGTATAACTTATGAATGAGAAGTAAGATACGAGTATGGAAAGAAATTCTTATAAGCATATTTCATGCATGCCCTGTGAATGAGATTTGATTGAGACTTGAAATGTGTATGTCTTATTCACCTCATACGAATGAAATGCCAAGAAAACTATGATTATAAAAAGAGATAACCTTATATGCACATCATGTGAATAGGGTTTCATGCATAGTTCGAATAGAATGCTAAGAAGTTATGTTTATGAAAAAGAAAGTCTTTGTCCTTAGCCTCGTCACTTGTTTAAGTGTTTGATTGCCTGTTAGTAAAGAAGTTTGGTCATTTAAAGACGTAGAAATGTGTTTGAGTGCTTAAAGTCAAGTTTATGATTAGTAATGTTTCGATAGGAATTTTACGAATGCCTAATATGATAGTAAAGTATGGATACGTGATATGTGACTAGTAAAGATATTATTGCCTACAACAGTTTTGGTTTTAAGGGGGTTGGGGGACACTCACTAAGCGTGTGGTTGCTCATCTCACTACTCTTTCCCCTTTTCCGCCAGGTTTTTTTTATTACAGGAAAAGGTTGAGTCAGCTATGTCGAGATGGAATCTATTCCCGCTTGCAAGTTGTCATGTGCGCCTACCTATGTCTTTGATGAAGTCTTGTAAAGTTTGTAAATGTTTGTAAACAAATATTCTAGTTCATGTAATGCATATTGTTTATAAGTCGCTCTGTTTGGCCATATGAGCCAACCATCTAACTAGTTAGATGTCTTCTTAGCCAAAGTTAGTTATGTTTTGGGATGTAAACCTCAGACTCCGGTTGTGTGAATTGTTGAATCGTATCCTTTGTTTCTTCTTTATTCATGAACTATTCTGTTTGGAGTACTCCGAGTGACTGGCTCGTTGAGTTATGAATCCCGGCGTATAGGAGTTGAGCTTCTTTTAAATTTTTTATGCTTCCGTTGATTGGCAGGGATTTATTGTAAGGCTTTTAGCCTGAAAACGGTCAGTTTTTAGGGAAAACATTGTCCGTTTCGTCCCTGAATTTAAGTAAAAAGTTAAGAAAACACAACGCTTTCGGCCCTAGGGGCTGGGGGTGTTTTGACCGCTTCCCGGCTAAAAGTCTTGCAATAAATCCCTGCAAATCAACGGAAGCATAAACATTTAAAAGAAACTTAACGGCTACACGACAGAGTTCATAACTCAATGAGCCACTCACTCAGAGTACACCAAACAGAATGCCTTGAATTGTATTATGTTTAAGTGGCTTAATTGGATTCGATTAATGACTTCGAAGTAATAAATGAACGTCTAGAATCATATTATGCTTAAATGGCTTAATTAGGCCGCAAATCAAAGCCAGGAAGCCACACTCGGGTGACCTCGAAGCACCACCCACTTGCTGGAATCTGGCCAACTTTGCCATAACCGACCTCCCCTATAAATTTGGGGTTCAAATTTGACCCAAACAAGCCACAAACGTCACCAAATTCGGGAGCTAGGATTCGGTTCAAGCAAGACAACGGACTAGTGTGTCGGATCCATTAGTTGGGCGTGCGATTGGGACTAATCAGATCGAGGATTGACGTTTTTCGGCCCTCAAAGTCGAGCTAAAGCCCTTACAATGGGTCCTTTAGCATGGAATCGAGCTAGGAGTTTCTCGCCTCCTAAGTATTAGTAGTTTCGAAATCGTGTTAAACTTTAAGTTGCGATGCATGTTAAGTTTAGTTAGTTTATACCTAAAACTGACTTCGGATTGTTAAAAGTTAGTTTAGTAGATTAATACTCAAAAATGGTTTTGAATCGATACGTATTAGTTTAGTTAATACATGCCTGGAAGTTTAGTTCGAAATGAGCTATGTATGTTCATAATCGATTCAAGTGAATTCAGTAAATACATGCCCAGAAGTTTAGTTCAAAATGAGTTATGCATGTCTAGAATCGATTCAAGTACGCTCCGCTAATACATGCCTGAAAATTTGACTGGAATGGTAACTTTGATGAAATAAACAAACACCCTGAATCGTATTATATTTAACTGGCTTAATTAGATTCGATTAATAACTTCGAAGTAACAAACGAATGTCGTGAGTCGTATTATGTTTAAGTGGCTTAATTAGATCTTATTAATAACTTCGAAGTAATAAATGAATGTCTAGAATCATATTATGCTTAAATGGCTTAATTAGGCTTGAAATGTAACTTTGAAACAATGAATGAATGCGTTGAATCGCATTATGCTTTTAGGGCTGAATTATGCTTGAAAGTGGCATGTATAGTTCGTGAATTATCCTTTCAAAATGACATGGGTATGACATGCTTAATTCCTAAACGTAAGTCATGAATGTAATCGAGTTTCATGCCATGTTAGTTTAATACGGTTCATTAAGTGCCTATTTCAAGTTGATGTGATATAGATATATCTATATATGTGTTTATATATGCTATAATGCACTGCTGAATGAGGTTGCTTGCCCAGGTAAGTACATAAACCCCATTACACGTCTTTTTACAAGCTAGCATGATAATATGCTATGATTAATGAAATTGGAAAAACCGAGATGGTATTTGGATTTTTCGAGGAAGAACTATGAGTGGTTCGAGGTTCTTGTGGTACGGTGCTTGAAATATGCATTACATGAGCTAGAATATTTGTTTACAACCGTTTACAAAATTTATAAGACTTCATTAAAGACGTAGGTAGGCACACATGACACCTTGCAAGAGGGGAATAGATTCCGTTTCGACATAGCTGACTCAACTTTTTCCTATCATAAAAAAAAACCTGGGGAAAAAGGGGAAAGAGTAGTGGGATGAACAACCACATGCGTAGTGCGTGTCCCCCAACCCCTTTAAAACCAAAACTGTTGATGGCAATAATATCTTTACCAGTCACATATCACGTATCCATACTTTACTATCGTATTAGGCATTCATAAAATTCCTATGGAAACATTACTAATCATAAACTTGACTTTAAGCACTCAAACACATTTTTAGGTCTCTAAATAACTAAACTTCTTTACTAACAGGCGGTCAAACACCTAAACAAGTGACGAGGCTATGCACAGAGACATTCTTTTTCATAAACATAACTTCTTAGCATTCTATTCAAACTATGCATGAAACCCTATTCACATGATGTACACATAATGTTATCTCTTTTTATAACTATACTTTTCTTGGCATTTCATTCATATGAGGTGCATAACACATACACATTTCAAGTCTCAATCAAATCTCATTCATAGGGTATGCGTGAAATATGCTCATAAGACTTTCTTTCCATACTCGTATCTCACTTAGTATCTCATTCATAAGTTATACTTAGAACATGCACATGTCATCCGTAGAAAGCTTTCTTTCTTTTTACTGAAAATACTTCATTTAGCCTCTTGAGGCTCATAAAAAATCTTCTCATATTCTTCGAAAGAATCTCTTTCATCTTAGTCTCATAATGACCCTTAAAAACTTTCCTTCTGAAATACTTAAAAAGGCGAAACGCCAACTGCTTTTCTCATTTAATAAGAAACTACTATGGGCATAAGATCATCATAAAGTGCTGGTTGGGACAGATCTACACTCAATCCCAGTGAGATTAACTCACACTAAGATTTTACTCCCGGGATGGCAACTAACTTTTGGACCTTAACCCTTGTCAGGGTCTCTAGGGATTCCTCCCTAGGCTAAGGATTCCCCCGTTCAAGCAGGTTCACTCCCATCTGTTGTCCCTAAGCACTTATCTTAGCCATTTAAACTGGTCATAATGACTAATAAGTTTGCTGCCTCTCACAGCGAAATCCTTATCATGATCCTCACGCCTTTGTAAAACTCTTTAGGAATTCCCCCATTCAAGCGAGCTCACTCCCAAAACTGTATTCATTTAGTTAAAATAGGCCATCATGCACTAATAGTTATGGCTAATATCATTTCAAAACATGAAATCCTTCTTTGAAAAACTCACCCTTGTGCACATAATGCAATTCGAAGACATCGAATGGAAGGGGGTCCACATGTATCACATTTAAGCACTTCATAATCAATTCAACAAGGTGAGCCGCACATGGCCTCGCAATCCACACGATTGCGGTCAATTCACAACCCGAACTCCCTCCTCACAGCCACCGTACCACAAGAACCTCGAACCACTCATAGTTCTTCCTCGATCCATACAGCTACCATCTCGGTTTTTCAATTTCATTAATCATAGCATATTATCATGCTAGCTTGTAAAAAGACGTGTAATGGGGTTTATGTACTTACCTAGGCAAGCAACCTCATTCAACGGTGCGCTATAGCATATATAAACACATATACAAATATATCTATATCGCATCAACTTGAAATAGGCACTTAATGAACCGTATTAAACTAACAAGGCATGAAACTCGATTACATTCATGACTTACGTTTAGGAATTAAGCATGTCATACCCATGTCATTTTGAAAGCATAATTAACCAACTATACATGCCACTTTCAAGCATAATTCAGCCCTAGAAGCATGATGTGATTCAAGGCGTTCGTTTATTGTTTCAAAGTTACATTTCAAGCCTAATTAATCCATTTAAGCATAATATGATTCTAGACGTTCATTTATTACTTCGAAGTCATTAATTGAATCTAATTAATCCACTTAAACATAATACGATTCAGGGCATTCGTTTGTTACTTCAAAGTTATTAATCGAATCTAATTAAGCCACTTAAACATAATACAATTCAGGGTGTTCATTAATTTCATCAAAGTTACCATTCGAGTCAAATTTTCAGGCGTGTACTAACGGAGCATAGTTGAATTGATTCTAGACATGCATAACTCGTTTCAAGCTAAACTTTCCGGCATGTATTAACTGAATTCACTTGAATCGATTCTAAACATACATAACTCATTTCGAAATAAACTTTCAGGCAAGTATTAACTGAATTCACTTGAATCGATTCTAAACATACATAACTCATTTCGAACTAAACTTTCAGGCATGTATTAACTGAATTCACTTGAATCGATTCTAAACATACATAACTCATTTCGAACTAAAATTTAATGCATGTATTAACTGAATTCACTTGAATCGATTCTGAACATACATAACTATTTTTGAGCTAAACTTTCAGGCATGTATTAACTAAACTAACATGTATTGATTCAAAGCCTTTTTCGAGTATTAATCTACTAAACTAACATTTAACGATCCGAAGTCATTTTCAGGCATAAACTAACTAAACTTAACATGCATCACAACTTAAAGTTTAAAAAGATTTCGAAACTACTAATACTTAGGAGGCGAGAAACACCCACTTCGATTCGATGCTAGAGGACTGATTCTAAGGGCTTTGGTTCAACTTTGAGGGCCGAAAAATCTCAATCCCCGATCTAATTAGTCCCAAACGCACGCCCCATGATGCAATTAAAACCCTAGCCTGACACTGACCAAAATCAGCATGCCCTAGACCAGATTCTGTTGTTGTTTGCGGTGGTTTCGGCTTGCCGTGGTGGTCGCCGGACTGACGCCCACCGTCGACCCTCGCCTTCGACCTCCACCGTCGCCAACATCCTATCTCAATCTCGCTCTCTCTCTCTCTCTCTGTCGTTCTCTGCTCGTCGGTGGTGTCTACTCGTCGTCGCCTTCGCCGGCCGGCCTCCTTCACCCGCTCATCTCTCTCTCGCTAATGGGTTGCTGGGGAGGGTGGTGAGAAACCTAAAGAAACCAACCCCCCCTCCCCCCTTTTCGTGCCTCTCTTCCGTGAAAAATAAGGGGCTTCGGCCCCTTATACTCTTTTTCTTTTCTTTTTTTTTGGTCAATAGCTCAGTCAACTACAATTGCTAGTTCAATCTCGCAACCTTCTATTCTAAACCCAGTCGTTAAAATGACCTTCTATTGACTATTCGTTCCCAAATGTATAAAGGTTCGATTTATTAAACATCGAATGACTTCTAAGGTTGACAACCTAATCGTATTTGAGAAATGACTAAATAAATCGAATAACGACTAAATTAAACTATCGATATAATTTAAAGGCATAAATGGCACGAATTGACTTTAAAATCAATAATAGCAATAATAATCCCTTTTCAATAAAATTATAGCTCCCAAAAGTACATCGATAATCATTTAACTCATATGGTTACTAAAAATACGATTTTATAACGTAAAAAGGTAATACAGTTAGCTTAACGGAAAACACAAACACGGGTCTTATACTCTTCCCCACTTAAAAGAATTTCGCCCTCGAAATTCTAAACCTAAGTTCGGTCTTTTCTAGAATGCACGCACACAACTAGGATTTACGCAATAGGTTTTCAAAAGGTTTCATTTCGGCGCCGAGGGCAAATCGCATTGAAAAGAGGCAATTGAGTTGGTGTGGAAAACCATATTGAGTTTTTTTTGAAGAATGAACAAAGATTTTCGATAATCTAGACTCAGTTAGCATGGTAAGCCATAATTCTATGCATATGCATCTATAAGTGGGCATCTAAAGGCATGACAATCGAGACAATGACATCTTAAGGTCGTACACTAGCAATCTCATTCTAAACATGAATTCAAGTCACCTTTGGAATCACAATGGTTAACATGAAGACTCCTATAACACATTAGAACAACAAAAGCATCACATAACACCACATAGTATCAGTTAAGCATAATAGCATTGCATAGTATGGCATAGTATCAGTAATTCAGCGTTCTTAACCCTAAGAGTTTGTTATAACTTGGAACCAGCTAAGGTACATATGGCAAGCAATTCACAAAATGAGAGCATGTATGATTGACATTCCTATGCTTTTATGTCGATCTAAGGTTAAATCATTTACTAGAAAGTTACCATATCACACTAAGATAGCAGAGATACCAATTACGCCATATTGTCAATGGAAGAACTTCAAGTACCATTCAAGATCACATTGACATCACGTAGGGTTAACATCAAAGCATTGAAGATCAAGAATCACGGATAACACGAAATAGCATAATCATGCCGATAAGAACAACTTGGAGAAAAGGTGTTAATGTAGAAATGCAAGTTGATGACTTTGATGGTGGGAAGGCTTCCCCTAAGGTTCTTACTCGGGGTTGACCGTCTCTTAAGTCATATATTCATACAAATGAAGGGCTATGCTCATCCAATAACTTTAATGCTTGATTCATAGCGAGAATATGTGAGTGGAGGCTTCTAGGGTCGTCTCATTATGCTCTGGATATATATGTATGAAGTGATTCAGCTATAACATGTAATCATAGAATTCACGAAATGCAGATAACGTGTTAGAGGTCATGTCATGCCCTTATTTACAAAAATTAAATCATTGGTTAATCAAGCCACATGCCAAGCTATCTTAAGTCAAGCAAATACCAAGATACGCATTTACTAAGCTAATCATTCACAAGACACTTGAATAATCGTGCATAATGGACGTGAGTTTCAATATCTATGATGACACGACCTTGGGTGCTCTACTATGCTACTTTCTTACACATGGTATACTTTTCATATAAGTGCAGCTCTATTGTCATCTAGTCACGCATTGCATATATCGAGTTCAACTTCTCCAACTATAACACGAGAGAACAGTATTGATGGACTATAAATGATGATCCAAGAGTCATGGTGTAAAACTAACTACATAAACCAAATCGTTCTAACTAATACAGTCACATGTTCAAGCAAACTCGCAAGCAATTATAAAAACTCACTTCGTTGGCATTTGATCACAAACACGTCAATGGTTACATACAACAATCCTATATATATGTACTCTTATGGTCTTACACAGCACATGACATCATAATAAATTTTTAAGACATGCGGACCCACATGTTGTCACATAGAAAGAACACCCAGATGTGTAAGTATGCATGTAGTCCTCCCTTTTGTAGCCTATGGTCAACGGCATGCCTTAAACCTCATCCAATTTAGGAAAGATTGGTGTTGAGCGGCTAGAATTGTACGAGTGTGGTTGACATCAATGGCCTCATAGGCACACGTTGAGGTCATACGAGGTACATCTATCCTATATGTGATCATACGAGTCTCACTGTAGTTCGCTTACCTTAGTAGAGATCATTACTATGTACAATTCCCAAGTCCGCTAGGTTCTTCCTCCCTTTCGCTTTCTAGGTGGATTCGGGTTCGTTTGAGACAAAACATCGTCACCCCATTCACGAATAACAATCCATATAATAGAAAGCAAGTAATATATGGATTAGGCAACAATGGCAAAGAAGGAGAACAATAGGTATACTTACGCGATGTTTAGTGGGGTCCTACCACTAACATTTAGTCTTTTAAGCATGTATACAAGAGCAACCCTTAATATACTCAGGAAATTCTGAATTCAAAAATGAAAGGCATCATTTAGTAGGATTATCAATCATATCAACTAATTTTCAAACATTCCTTTCATAGCTCATTACAAAATATTCTATCGACGTACACATCTTAGCACATACACATTTATAAGCAACATTTGATAAACATAAGGGCGCGTATTAGTGAATCTAAACTACCTCATCATCAATAATGGAAAGTAAATCCTTCGGTGTAAGATAACCTTGGCTCGATATTCAAACGGCATTAACATCTCAAAATTTTGAGTTTCAAAGCGGGAAAAATAGCTTTTCTATTTCGAATCTCTTTGTTTTAATAAAAGCATGATTAACTGCTTCTAGCTCTCTCTGTACCAACCTTAGAGTACATCTGCTCATTCCATTATGGGACCCGAGGAGCAAATCGTGTTATAGGGGCAAAGATGAGCTTAGACTTAAGGCTTTCAAATCATTCAATTCAAATAACATGTTCTTTAAACATTGAATTAAAATCTCCAAGGCATATAAACAAAACAACCTTTGATTGAGTTAACACTTATCTTATCCATGACAATACGAGCCACTCGACCTATATCTTAGCAAATGGTTCTCTCATCCAACCATTCAGCTTACTCAAACCGCATCTAACTATGGAAACGCGCTAACATTCACATAAAACTCACATTTGCACACAAGGCAGACATGTATCGCATCATTTTGAACGCGTTCCTAGGAAACTATATGAGATGCAAGACTTCGGTTGAGGCCTATGGTCGTAGGACCATGCTCTGATACCATCAATGTAACACCCCCAGCCCCTAGGGCCGAAAGCGTTATGTTTTTTTAACTTTTTACTTAAATTCTGCGTCGAAACGGACATAGGTTCCCCTAAAAACTGACCGTTTCCAGGCTAAAAGTCTTACAATAAATCCCTGCAAATCAACGAAAGCGTAAAACATTTCAAAGAAGCTCAACGGCTACACACCGGAGTTTATAACTCAACGAGCCACTCGCTTAGAGTACTCCAAATAGAATAGTTCACGAATAAAGGAGAAACGAATGATACAATTCAACGGTTCACACAACCAGAGCATGGGGTTTACATCCCAAAACATAACTAACTTTGACCAAGAAGACATCTAACTAGTTAGATGGTTGGCTCATACAGCCATACAGAGCGACTCATAAACAATATGCATTACATGAGCTAGAATATTTGTTTACAAATGTTTACCAACTTTACAAGACTTCATTAAAGACGTAGGTAGGCAGACATGACACCTTGCAAGCGGGAATAGATTCCGTCTCGACATACCTGACTCAACTTTTTCCTCTCATAAAGAAAACCTGGGGGAAAAGGGGAAAGAGTAGTGGGATGAGCAACCACATGCTCAGTAAGTGTCCCCCAACCCCTTAAAACAAAAACTATTATAGGCAATAATATCTTTGCTAGTCACATATCATGTATGCATACCTTACTATCATATTAGGCATTCATAAAATTCCTATGGAAACGTTACTAATCATAAACTTGACTTTAAGCACTCAAACACATGTCTAGGTCTCTAAATAACCAAACTTCTTTACAAATAGGCCGTCAAACACTTAAACAAGTGACGAGGACAAGCACAAAGACTTTCTTTTTCATAAACATAACTTCTTAGCATTCTATTCGAACTATGCATGAAACACTATTCAAATCATGGGCACATAAGGTTATCTCTTTTTATAATCATACTTTTCTTCGCATTTCATTCATATGAGGTGCATAAGACATACACATTCCAAGACTCAATCAAATCTCATTCATAAGGTATGCATGAAATATGCTCATAAGACGTTCTTCATATACTCATACGTATATATATATATATATATATATATATATATATATATATATATATA
>JACYFF010031958.1:76512925-76523964 GCA_017589665.1 Selenicereus undatus | reverse complement strand
AACATGTCTTACAGCATGTCTACTATTGATGGTTTTTGAGGGGGAGTGGAAAATTAACTTAAAGAAAAAGGAAAGTGATACCTCAAATACTCACGATTGTCAGTCGTAGTACTTAAGGGTCGGTCCACAGGGAAAAACGTGAAATTATGGTCATTAAAACAAAACAATTTAACTAATTTACTACACTAAGCTAAGCTAAGCAACATCAATGAAAATAACTAAACCAAACAACTAAATCACTTTATTAGTCTGAAATTAAACTAAGGCTAATTATGTCATGGAATTAGACTAAGGGGAGGCCACAATAAACTGAAATTGAAAGCAGCAAGAATTGAAAACGAAAGCAAACTGAAAATGAAAATAAATGAAGAACAAGAACACCAAAAATCAGCACAGGGGAGGGGGAATTCCAGACTATCAATCCTATTCCAAAAATCACAGAACAACTATGAGCATCAATCAACATCACCAACTTCAGCACATATCATTATCAATCAAAACCTTACTATCTAAATCGAACAGACCCTACCCGAGACAACAGGGGAGGGGAAAATTAGCAGAATTGAAAACTCAATTGCAAAATAGAGGAGATCGAAAGCAAACCGG
Source organism: Selenicereus undatus (assembly GCA_017589665.1). Taxonomy (NCBI): domain Eukaryota; kingdom Viridiplantae; phylum Streptophyta; class Magnoliopsida; order Caryophyllales; family Cactaceae; genus Selenicereus; species Selenicereus undatus. Next base: position 76,523,358 of record JACYFF010031958.1, on the reverse strand, counting down.
CATGGCCAACCGAAGCCAATGTCCCAATTCGAAGCCAAACAGAGAACGCAACAGAGGATTTGAACCAGGGGGAAAAATCGAAATTACTCTGAACGAAATCGCAACCAAATAAACCCCAAAACTCCTTGCAATTACAACTGAATTCCTTGAATACCCATTCGAAAGCAACAATTCAAATCTAGCTACATGAATTCAAATGCTGAAAACAACTAAAATTCGAAACCCTAAATCGAAAACTTAAACCTGAAATTCGAATATGAAAATGAAATTAACAACGAAATTGAACGAAATTAAACCTAATCTACTCCTAATTTCTAACCCTAAATTACCTAAAACTCTAACTCGAAATTAAACCTAATCATCTCCATCTTTAAATACCCAATCTCCTTCAACCTTGACCGTCGATTTGTGATGTGCTGCAAGTAGATGTGGACGGTGGGGATGGAGGCAGCGAAGATGGGTACGTGGCCTGGTGTTTGTGGTGGTGGATGGGTTTGGGAAAACCGTGGGTGTGGGTAGTTTCCGGTTTCGGGAATTCGGTGGGCTGGGGGTGTACGTGGGGTTGTTAGAGTGAGAGGGAGGTGACGAGGCAGAGAGAGAGAGAAGCGAGTGAGATGTGCATGGGAGAGAGGTGCGAGAATGGCGATGCAGGGTCGAAGGGTTCTGGGAAGGGGACAGGGCAACTCGAGTTTGGGGAGAGAGAAGACAAAGAAGAAAGAAGACAGACGCGAGAAAGGGGGGGTTAAAACGCTGAACCGGTTCAGCTGAACCGGCCGGTCTGGTTCACTGGAGCGGTTTGGTTTTATTTTTTCTCTTCTTTCTTTGGCCGATTTTTCATCGACTTTTGGCCCGGTTCTTCAACCTCCGACATTTCCTCTATTTTTCTCACTTTTTCCGCCATTTAAACCCTTTTTCCCGCATTTATTCAAAATCTGCAAAATAAAATAAAATCAATTAAAACCCTTAAAAATATTATTAAAACGAGCATAAAATCGGTGAAAAAGTACCTTAAAAATACCACATTTTTAGCTCAAACATCTACCCCTACCATGCAAGCGCTATCAATATCACCCCAATATAGCAGGGTATGACACCTCCTACCATACAAGGCCTTACATCACACCATTCCTCTACTCCCTAACAGCTATGATTGTATGAGAACTTGACAAAGGGTAGTTGCTCATCCCAAGTACCCTAGAAATCCAAGGTGCATGCCCACAACGTATCTTCCATAGTCTATACTATTCCCTTTATCTGCCTATCGCTAGCATGATACGAGGTTGAACTGAAATTCAATACGATCCCAAAAGCTTCCTATGGTTTCTTCCAGAACCTTACTTGGAAGAGTGTCCTTATTAGACATGATTTCAGTTGACACTCCATGTAGGCAAAATACTCCCTTGACATATGCTTGTGCTAGCTACATCAAGGTCCAAATGTTACGAATGGGTATGAAAAGCACTGTCTTCGTCAATCTATGCACTATAACCTAGACCGAAGTCTTCTAATGGACTCCCACTTCTAGTCTGGTATTTCTAGAGGCTGTAAGGGTTAGGCTTGCTTTTGTGCTCAATCTTTACCTTTTGATGGGTAAGGTATTGACTCACATATTCTTCCACCTCTTGTTTCATGTTACTTCACTAGAATGATTTCTTCAAATCCTTATACATATTGCTCCTACTCGGATGTACGGAGTGAGGGTTGTTATGGGCCTCATCCAAAATCAATCTTTTGAGCTCTCTATGATTTGGTACACAAACCCTCCCTTGGAATCTCAAGAAGCCATGCTCCTGAACCACAAACCCTCGAGCCATCCTACCCATCACATCTACTTTTATTTTCTCCATTTGGACATTAGATTGTTGTGCGTAATAGATCTCCTTTAGTAAGGTTGGCCTTAGCTCTAGAGTGGACAACTTCACCATTCTTCCCTTTATCATCACCTTAACTCCCAAATGTCTTAATTCTTCTCCTAATTGATGAGGTAGACACAAGATAACGTTCAATACGTGGTAGGGCTTACAACTTAGGGCATTTGCTACTATATTAGCCTTATAACGGTGATATTGAATATCTTAGTCATAATCGTTTAGGAACTCAAGTCAACATTGTTGCTGAAGGTTTATCTCTTTTTGGGTGAATATGCACTTGAGGCTTTGATGTTCTGTAAAGACATTACATGTGGCGCTATAAAGGTAATATCTCTATATCTTAAGTGCAACCACCAGTGCAGCTAGTTTCGAATCATGGGTAAGGTAGTTTCGTTCGTGAGGCTTTAATTGGCAGGATGGATATGCGAATGCCTTATCACCTCGCATAAGTATGCACCCTTGTTGTGATACATCACTAAAAACCACAAACCCATTGCTACCTTCTGGAAGGGTAAGAATGGGGCTAAGGTTAATCGCCTTTTCAACTCCTGGAAAGTCTCCTCATGCTTAGGGGTCCAGCTAAACTTCATGGCCTTTTTGGTGAGGTTAGTTAAGATGGTTGTGACTTTGGAGAAATCCTTTATGAATCGCTAGTAAAATCCACCCAATCTCAAAAAATTCTGTCCATCAGTCGAGTTCATAGAATGAGGCTAGTTCGTAATGGTTACTTCCTTCTTAGGGTCCCTTCCCCCGATCCGTTCTGTCAATACCATATGGCCCCAAAAAGGAAACCTTTTCTAACTAAAACTCACACATTGATAATTTGGCACATAGGGTGTTTTCCCTTAGTATCTCTACAGCAAACCTTAAATGTTCTTTATGTTCTTTAGGGTTTTTAGAGTATACCAGTATATCATTTAAGAACACCAACCCGAATTAATCTAGTTAAGGCTTAAATTCCTAGCTTATCAAATTCATAAAAGCTACTTGGGCATTGGTTAAGTGATAGAGCATCACCACAAACTCATAATTCCTATATCGTGTGTGAAGCGTTGTCTTATGAATGCCATCCTCTTTTATCCTTAGCCGTTGGTAACCTGGCCTCTAGTCTATTTTCAAAAATGTTCGTGCTCCCCTTAGTTGATCAAAGAGATCATCAATCTATGAAAAAAGATTATCGATTTTTAATGGGGATTTTATTTAACTCCCAGTAATCCACGCACAATCTCAAGCTACAACCTTTCTTCTTGATAAACAACACTGAAGCCCCCTATGGTGAGGTACTCTAATGGATGAATCCTTTTCCTAGCAACTCCTCTAAATGCACCTTTAACTCCTTGTTTTTCATTGGTGTCATGCAATATTGGGCCTTAGATATGGCATTAGCACCATAAGCTAGGTCTATGCAGAACTCTACCCCTCAAGATAGAGGCAACCTTGGCACATCCTCAAGGAAAATATTAGGAAAATCTCTCAGCACTTGAGTTTTTGCTAGAGATGTCGCTGCTGCTTGTGCATCCATTATATCACATAGATATGCATTGCACCATCTGGTTAACAATTTATGTGCTTTAAATGTTGATACCACTTGTATCCCCGGCTTTATAGGGTGTTCCCTTATAGGTCATCCTACCCTCATTTGAGTCTACTATGGTAATTTTCTATTTAGAGCAATCTGCCCTTGCTTGATACATAGCCAATCCATTCCCACTATTACATCAAACTCAGATAGGTTAATCATGAATCAGTTTGCAGGAAATTCACTACCTATTATCACACTGGGACAACTTTCTAACAAGGTCCCATAACTAACAGTTTCTTCATTGAGTAGGTTAATAGATAATGGGTGACTGTAACACCCCGACCCCCTCCCGGGCTAGAACCGTTTCCAGGAATGGCTTTAAGGATCATTGACAGACCCCACAAATCACCAAAAGTCTTTCCGGTATGCTTCGTCCTCACTCATATGCTACTCAGGAAACTTCCCAGGAGGTCACTCATCATAATATTGCTCCCCAGCAAGCACGTTTAACTGTAGAGTTCTTATGTGTGGGTCCCTAAAAAAAGGTTGCACCTTTGGTGATATAAATAGTCACATCAAATTCTTTAAGCCACTTACAGGGTGCTACAATCACCCTTGCTTGAAGCGCACAATGTCCTCATTGTGCATTATTAATTGACCGACTTACAAGTCCTACTGACCCATAGTCCATACCCAATATCTTTTCCCCGCTAGGTGACTGCCCATGGCTCTCCGACCCACGGACGCAGCTCACGATCGCGGATTAGCTTTGATACCATCTATAATGCCTTGGCCTCCTCCTGAGCCGAAACCGTTACTAGGAAAGACTTTAAGGATCACCGACTAACCCCACAAATTACCACAAGTCTTTCCAACATGTTTTATCCTCGCTTACACGCTACCCGAGAAACTTCCTAAGAGATCACCTATCATAAGACTGCTCCCCAGCAAGCACGCTTAACTGTGGAGTTCTTATGAGTGGGCTCTCCAAAAAGAAAGGTGTACCTTTGGTTATGTAAGTAGTCACTTCAATTCCTTTTAAATTAAACTTTGGGTGTTGCAGTGACAAACACTACTGGGCACTAGTTTCAGTTTCAAAGCTATCGCGGGGCGTGTGAATAATTTTTTGCACACATATCAAACAAAGCGGTTAATGGAAAGGTATATAGAGTGAGATTACCCCCTCACTACATTGCTAGCTGCATCAGCATCCTCCTTCTTGATGACAAAAACATGCCCTGTTCGGTTAGTCGTTGTTGACGAATTCCTTGGCGAGGCTGGGTGCGATGCTTGATTATGGTTTTCAGGATTTGGGCCCCTACTATTAGCCCTTTTTGTGTTTCCTACAATACGGTCATTATGATTATTCCCTCGTACAGGGAGAGGGTAGTCCCTAACTTTTTACTGGTGGCTTCCACACCCAAAACATGCATCTGGAATCCAACTGCGGCATTCGCTTGTGGAGAGGCCAGGTTTACCACATGCCTTACAGACAACCCTTAAGTGACCTCCTCTCACACCGTTTTGTCCCCTGGAATTGGTGTTTCGAAGGTTTCTTGCTTGGTGGCTGATAGTTATGAATTTCTCAATTCTATGCCTTATGCTTGTTTGCTTGATTGTAGCAATCCTTACGTAGGCCAGCCACTTGCTACACATGCATAGCCACATCAAAAATTTCCTAGAACGTGAAGAAGGTCCTTGACACCACATTCTCATGGCACTTAGGATGTAAGTCATTCAATTTGCATGGGAGACACCACAACTTGAGCAAATTCTATTGCAAAAGAAAAGAAAAACACGTTCATTTGACTTGACGGATTAAAAAAATATCCTAGCCATGAAGTTGTCCATCATCTTTATGATCCTCCACACATTTTTGATTGCAACCACCCATGCAGCACCTACGCCAAGCATAGATCCCATAATTGGTTGTGCGGACAAGGTAAGTACTTCTTGTGGGCCTAAATTATATGCGTTTATATTTGAAAAAAGCGGCGTCTTGTCCCAACCTTGTTGCGGGTTATTATTAAAAGCAGGAATAGAGTGTCATGATAGCGAGCGATACTAATTCAATCCTTAGCTTTTCAGTGCCCACCAGATTAGGAGCAAATCGAGAGAAGTCACTGGACTTGGAATCATACTTTAGAATTTTCATCTTGCCTTGCTGCGAGGTAATAAATTCAAGTTTCTTTTGTCTCTTATGGTACATTAGGTAAAATCGATCCTTCAGTTGTGTCCATGCATTTGCAGACTTATTTGATTTGTCCTTTATTGTAGTCCACCATAAGTCGACCTCCTCTACAAAGTAATAGGTTGCAAAGCCTACCCACCAGTTTTTCGGACAGTGTAACGCATCCAGCGGCTTCATATAGATGCCTAAAAATGGCATCTTATTTTTAATTGCCCAATGACGACAATTATACTCCAACTTGTGTACTTGGGGCTAGCAGAGTAATCCCTGAATTTGAGTCTAAAAGGTTAATAAAGCCCCAAAAACCCTAAATAGGTCTAAATTAACAGTGTTCGGCGTCCAGTTGAGACCCATTCTATGGAGTATAAGATTATTAAGTCTAGGTATCAACATTCTCCATTGAATAAGCTTCCTACTGACAAATTATGCACAAAAGTCTAATAAGTAACGAAAATGATATAAGTCGAATATTTGGGCATGTGTTGAAGATCACACTTTTTCACTGTTTTGCATATATCTTGATACACATTTATTTAAAAATTATGAAATTTGTTTGATTTGAAAATTGACTCAATAAGCTTTCAAGAGAAAAAAAAGAATCACTCAAAATAAAGGTAAGATGTGACAGTTATGGTCAAAACATATTGGGTTGTCTGCAGCCCAGTCTAGGAACTGCGGCAGGTTCCTGCTTCTAGGAACTAGGTTGGGTTCGCTAGATGGACACGTGGTCGGGCTCCTCTACTACGAGTCTTGTTTTACTAAATGGAATTAATTAACTAGAATTCTAAGCTGATTATTTTACCGAGACTAATTAGTCTGAATCCTACCTTATTTAGTGTACCTGTTTAGATTAACATTAATGGGACTAGGATTAGGTCTCCTATTTCTAAACCGATTCAGACTATCCCCTTAACTACTATAAATAAGGGATACCCTTAGGGGTTAGAGGCATCAAATTGGCGTGGATTAGGCATCAGTTAGAGACATCAAATTAGTTAGTGGCATAAAAATAATCAAAATATTAGAGAGATGAGAACATCAAAATTGAGAAGAGAAATGCTCCACACATTGGAGATAGAGAGTCAGGTTAAACATTAATAAAGCATCCATCTGTTGTGTTCCCAGGTAAATCATGTGGGTTATCCTGAGGTCAAAAACTCTATCTTGCCCTACTCTTCTACTCTATTCCTCTTTTATGATTTTTTATGCTAAATTACCAAGTATGTAGTTCTTAGGTAGTTCCCTATGCACTATAATTTATTTGCTTGACCTTTATTTGCATTGGACTAAAGTATGTAACCTTTTACATGATTATTTGAATTATTCTAATTAGTTGCATGGATGTATATAGTATGATTATTTTTAATTTCCCGTATTGATTAGTAGATGTTGTCAGTGATGACGGGTGGTGATGGAGTGCGCTTTATCACATCACCGTATCTTCGCCCCTGAATCTAGAACCTCGATTCAAGACCAAGGAGTCAGAATGGGTCCCCACACAAGGGATTGTTTGGGCCAATTCCAAAACCCTTTTGAAGCAGCTTTAATTTATCCCTTTGGTGCCCTTATTGGTATGATCGACTTTAAAAGGTGTCACGGTTTGTAAGTTTCCCTAAAACTCAATGGCGACTCTATTTAGTTAAACATTAACGTTTTTTATTGTTTTATTTTGTATTTGTTCATACATTGCTAGACTAAAGAAAATGTATTTGGACTAAGGTAGTAGAATCTATCTAGACTAGATTATGACATCTAATCTGACCGGGAACCCTCATGGGTTCCAAGATCAGAGCGGCATCCAGATTTTAGGTCAGACCGAGGAGACTACTAGGGCGCAGTCATAAGCAAGATGGACCTTGTCTTGCCCAGGGGACCCAGTCGGGTTCTCTGGCAGGCCCAAGGCCTAGTCTCTTGTGGTTCTGTAGCCCAGCTCTACCTAACCTACAATAAAAATAAAAAATAAATAAATCATGATTTCTAGAAAAGCATAAAAGTACCTAGCGCACAAGCCCAACCATTCATGGAGGACCGTACCCCCGAGGACGTGGATCCTTATAGTGGCTTAATTGTACTTGCATTAGGCATACTTGCATTATAAGATGCTAGTCACTTGGTGGGTCCATTTAGACTTTCAACTAAGCAAGCAGTTGCTTCACCAACTCACTACATTTTGTTCTAGTCGCTACGATTCGGGGAAGCATCCAAAATATTCTAGTCATAACATGCATCCCATAGGGGAAGTACGAAACGTCGGGTCATAAAAGGACTTTTTAAATTGGCTAAAACCTATGCACCATAGAACTCATGTTTACATTGGAACTCGTGTGTATGATTTGCAATGCATTGTGACCATGTATGATTTGACTTCTTTAGCCCAAGGGACTATGAATTTATACTGTAAGTCTTAGAAGAGAACAGATTAGAAGAAAACTTAGTCTAGGAAACGGAGTAGGAGCCAAAATGATTTTTGTGCCAATTAAGTCCTAATGAGACTCTTGATCTAGAATCTGAAAAGATTCTAATTTCGGTTTATAGTACCAATTTTGGTTAAAAAAAGGAATCCCGAGAACTAGATTTGGAACCAAAACAACTTTTAAGGCAATTAAGTCTTAATACAACTCTCGGTCCAGAATCTAAAAAGGATTTTAACTCAAGTTTAGAGCACCAGTTTTGGGCAAATCAAAGTCCTACGAATTGGATTAGGGACCGAAAATGGTTTCTTGGCCTTAGGGTCTAGCTGGCAGAGCCCATTAGTTTGCATACATTAAAGTCTAGTAGAGAGTTAGAATAAAAGGACAAATTTGGGATTGGTAAGAACTCGGATGGGATCCAATTACGAAGTAAAGATAGGTCTTTGTCTCTTTAAGATATGCATTCATGGCATAAAGCAGTATTCTAGGCTCTCAGTGTTAGCTTTAGGTCAAAAAATCAGTATAGTTCATTTAGGATTATAGTACGTGAGTTTTAGGATACTTGAGGACAAAGAGTCATGCATCATTAAGCCTCATCATGCATAGTTCATGAGTCCATCTAGGCCCAAGGTGCATAATATGGCCCATTAGATCTTTGGAACACTAGTTTACTCTAGGTTGCATCCCATCATGCATGATATTCATAATGCATAAGTCCAAGTAAGACCTAGATATCTTACACATGCATAAGTTCATGGTCTATAAATCATATTCCCTAAATCTAGGATCCCCATATGAGTCCACCTAGATCCACTCATGTGACAACACCAGCTCATTCTAGGCAAACCAAACCGCAATCATACTTATCTCACTAAAGGCATGTGATTCACCAAAGAAAGACCTGAGTCTAACTTAGGCTTATAAGTTAGCTTTCTAAGCCCAACTTAGGGCCTAATCTAGGATAAAGCCCAATTTCAACCTTAAAAACCCATCTCTTAACCCTATTTTAGCCCAAACCTTCAAGCCTAACAAGTGATTGTCTCTTTTTCTTCCAATTACAAGTCATTAAACATTTCCTTTTGCCTATATCCAGCATGGTTAGCCACTCATAACATTCGACCTCTCTAAACCATGACCTTATTGCTCAAGATATAGAAGACTAAGGTATATGAGCAGAGTCCATGAACTGTGAGACTTTTGTCTTAAGAAGAATCTAAAGGAGCTCCACCAATTGGGTCAAAGTCAAATCCAAGTCAAAGTCTGATACTTCACCAATCCCAACGGTAGGAGGTAATGAGCTAGCTCAATTGATGAAGAAGATGAAAAAAACTGCAAACCACATTAGATGAGAGTGAGAAGAAGATGGTACTGACGACCACTGCACACCAAACCCTTATAAGGGAAACATCCACCAAAGCCACTAACACTTAGAAAGGTAATTATCAGAATAGGGAAAAGAAGGACAATGGCTCCACAAGCAAGGAAGTGCATGCTTTAGAACACTACACCAAATACACCCCTATTGACACCATGCATACTTAAGTAGCATAATGCTTGCTTTCTGAAGGTATGATCAACCTCCCACCAATCAGGCCAGAGATGAAAAACACATTGAAGCCAAAAAACTGGGACTTGAACAAAGTACTACAAATATCACCAGGCAAGGAGCCATAATACTGAGGATTATCGAGCTTCAAGAATAAGTTAGAAAGCATGTTCAAGTTAGGGGAGCTTCCTCTGCCTGAAGCTGCTTAGAACAACCTCCACTGACCGCAACCTGCTTGGATTCGCATGATATGCATTTAAGCTATTTCATATCGCCAAAGTGAAAAGTGGGACCTATATAAGACCAAACCGCCTCTACAAAATATGCCTTGAATTCCATCGAATTTAAAAGATGTGATATGACATGCTTAGCTTATAGTCACTTGTTGAGTCTTAGAGTCATTCGCTTTTTAAATCCAAGCCTAGTGTAACCTTGATTTATTAATAAAATCATCTTCTCCATTGGTTGTTTCGTATATTCTTATATTCTTCTTTTCCAAAATGCTTCTATCCTACGATGAACCTAGGGTTTAAAAAAAAAGGAAAAAAAGAGAGAAGGAAAAACAAAAAAGGGGGCTAGCTCGAAAACCTCACAAGATGAGGTAAGAAAAAGCAGAAAAAACAAAATAAAAAAGACTAACGATTTCAATCCACCATTTGAAACAGGGGAAGGATTAAGAACTTCTTACAATAAGCCACACAACTTTAAAGGATATGCCTGGTATAGAAGGCCTCATTCGGCAACCCGCATTAATACCTTTCTTACACCTGGCAAATTTCCACTTGGAACCCTTTTGAGCCTTCGAATAAGCTCGTTTATTTACACACACACACACACACACACAAACACACACACACACACACACACACACACACACACACACACACACACA
>JACYFF010031958.1:76488621-76510048 GCA_017589665.1 Selenicereus undatus | reverse complement strand
TTAACTGACATTGAATTAGGTATTCTTCTCCTAGTCTGATTCATATAGCCTCCTTAATAGCTATAAAACGGGGTCTGACCACTAGGTTAGGTTCACGTCGAAAAACCATTGAGAGTGGTAGTGAGCTAGATGAAAAGAGAGTTGAGACCTTTCTTCTAAAAAAGAGAGATAGCATTAGGAAAGAGCAATTACATCCATTCTATAAACCGCCTTCTATTGGGTTCCTAAAGGATTCATGTAGGATTATTCTGAGGGCATACTTTATAACTTTATCCCCCTTTCTCTTTACTACTTTTCATAAAATTTGGTTGATTACAATTTGGTAAAGAAGTAAACTTTAAGATAGTTCTATCTCCGCCTGCTGTAATGTTTTAAACAATTTTGCCTTTTTGCTTATTTTGAATGACATTATAAGTGCCTTGAGTACGCAAATAACACTGATGTTCTACACGAATGTGTGTTAGTATGATTAAGCTTCGGTATTGATTAGTAGAGGTTGTAAGTGGTGATGAGTAGTGATGGGATGCGTTACATCCAATCATTGTACCATCACCCCCACATCTGTAACCTCGGTCCACACTAAGAAGCTAAGATCGTCCCCATACTAGGGATTGCTTGGGAGCTTTCCAAAACACTTTTGAAGCAACTTCACTTTGTCCCTTCAGTGTCCCTATCAGTATGATTGCTTTGAAAAGTGTCATGGTTTGTCAGTTTTCCTAAAAACTCACTACCGACTTTATTTAATTAAAGATTAATAATTTTTACTATTTTATTCGATATCTGGTTATACACTACTGGACTAAAAAACACATATTTGGACCAAGGCAGTATAATCTGCCTAGACCAGAATCAGGGAATCTAATATAATGTAGAAACCCACCTAGGTACCTAGATCAAACCTGGACCTAGATTCTGGGTCAGGTTAAGGAAACTGCCAGGACCCAACATAGGAAGAGATGGCCCTACTCCTGCCTAGGGAAATCAACTAGGCTCTCTGGTCAGGCCCAAGGTCCATTCTCCTATAAGTCTATAGCCCAATTTTGTTTAATCTGTAATAAAATAAAAAAATAAAAAGGTGAATCAATATGCTATTTCTAGGGGGGAAAATGTATCTAGCAATGAGCTCAACTATTCGTGGGGGATCCCACGCATGGGAAGGTGGATCTTTAAATGGCAACTCTACTGAGGACTTTTTTTAAGAAGGCGAGATTTGAAACTCAATATAGGAAATTATCTTGATTATACTTGCATGATAAAATGATGCCTATCAGGGATCAACAACATCTCTAGGCGAAAACCTGATTCTACCCCTCGAGAAAGTGGTTGGTCACTTGCTGGGTTTATTTAAACTTTCAACTGAGCAGACAGTTGCTTCACCTACTCACAACATACTCTCCTGGTCCCTATGACTCAGGGAAGCATCCATAACATTCTAGTCATACTAAGCACCCCATGGGTAGCGCATGAACCATTGGGTCATAAGAGGACTGTTCCAAAACCTAACTTGAAACCTCTGTACATAGAACTCTTATTTAGGTTGGAACTTAGATGCATGATTAGGACTATGCATTGATACTGTGAGTCCTAGAAGAGCTCAGATTAGGAGAAAACTGAGTCTTCGAGCTCCAGTTTAGAGTACCAGTTTTGCCAAAAAGGAATCTTAGGAATTGAATTAGGAACCAAAACGGTTTCTTGGCCAATTGAGTTCCAGTAGGGCTTTTGATCCAGAATCTGAAAGAGTTTCTAATTCCAGTATAGACGTATCAAGTATGGTTAAAAAAAAACAAAAATAAAAAAAAGATAGGATTTGGTAGTTCGCATCTAGGGCAAAATAGAGTTTGTGTCCGGCCTAGAACCCAGTTAGGATCCCTTACGGTCCAGCTAGCAGAGTCTATCAGTTTGCATGCATAAAAGTCTAATAGAGAGCCAAAATATAAAAGGGTAAATTTGGGTCTTGTTAGAACCCGATCGGCATCCAGTCAAGATAGGCATCCATCCCTTAAGGTTGGCATTCATGGTATAAGACGACATTCTAGGCCTTTAGTGTCAGAGTTGGGTCCATGAATAAGCATAGTTCATTTAGGGTCTTAGCACATGAGTTGTAGGATACTTGAGATCAAAGAGTCATACATCATTAAGCCTCATGATGCATAGTCTACGAATCCATCTAGGCCCATGGTGGATAATACGACCCATTAGGCCTTTAGAGTGGTAGTCCAATCTAGGTTGTATCCAATCGTACATCATATTCCTAATGCATAAGTTTAGGTAAGACCTAGATATCTTACCCATGGTCCATGCATCATATTCTCTAGATTTAGGATCCCTATAAGAGGCCACCTAGATCCACCCATGTGTCAAAACTAACCCATTCTAGGCAAACTAAGCCACAATCATACTTAGGTTAGTATAGGTCTGTGATTCACTTAAGAAATATTTGAGTCCAACTTAGGCTTACAAGTTAATTCCCTAAGCCCAACTTAAGACCTAATCTAGGATAAAGCCCAATTTCAGCATAAAACCACATATCTTAACCCTATTTTAGCCTAGCCCATCAAGCCATTTTCTTTTTCTCTTCCATTCGCAAGGCATTAACCATTTTCTTTAGCCCATATCTAGGATAGTTGACCACTCATAATATTCTATCTTACTAAACCATCAATTTATTGCTCGGGATAGGGAAGGTAAAGAACGTCTATTGACCAGGAAGCTTCTATCTTAAGAAAAATCTAAGGAAACTCCACCTATTGGGTCAAAAACAAAGTCCAAGTCCAAGTCCAACACAATACCAATTCTGATGGCTGGGAATGGTAATGAACTAGCCCAAATTCGGAAGGTGATAGAAAATATGCATACTAGGATGGACAAAAGTGACAAGAAGATAGAAGTGATGACCATTAAAATCCAAACTCTTATCAAGAGCGCCCCAAAGGAAAAAGGTGAGAAATATCGTAATAGAGGAGGAAAAGATGATAAATGCAAGAGAAAGGGAAAAAGCAATCCTTAAATTAATCCACGATTAGATCGAATAGAAGAACTACTTCAGAATCTTCCATGTTCAACAATTACTTTAATAACAATACGGGATTCACTTCCATCTCAAAAGGGAGATTACCCCTAAAATCCACTAAGCCATACATCAAGTTCTATAGAACTGAAATCCTCACTATCATGTGAGGAATTTTCTTACTATAATGACACTAAAAGGAATTGACAAGGACATCTTCCACATTATATTTCCTTCAATGTTCAATAAGGATGTAATGAGGTGGTATAATATTGTAGACTCACAAAAGGTCACAAGCTAGGGTGATGTTTGTAAGGAGTCTCTACATCAGCATTCATACAATGCTGACCTACCAATCACATTTTGAGACCTAGAGTTAACTAAGCAGAAGAAAAAGGAAAGCTTTTTTAACTTGCTTGTTCGATGAAGGGAAAAAGTTGCCCATATGGCTAACCGATCCTCAAAGGCTGATCAAGTAAGGTTGTTCATCAGGAACCACCAACCCACATATAGATAGCACCTGCGATTCACACCATTTGAAAACTTCACTGCATTAAGGAACATAGGTATGCTATTAGAGGAAGAACTAGCTCATGAGGCACCTGCCAAGACTGGTAGCAACCGGAAGGGAAACTATCAGAATATGGACAAGAAAGGCAAAGACACCACAAGTAAGGAGACACATGCTCTAGAATGATACACTAAATATATCCCTATTAGAACCACTCATGAAGGGCAGCAACCCACTTGGCTTGCATAAGGACATTCTAGCCATTTTAGATCACAAAAGTAAAAAGCAGATCCCATCTATTCATATAATGAGCATAGCTGAATCCAAGCCCAAAATGCCTCCACACGTGATGCCTTGAATTTTATCGAATTTAGAAGTTGTGATGTGTTATGCTTAGCTTATAGTCATGTGTTGAGTCTTAGAATCATTAGCTTTTTGAATCAAAGTCTGATGTAACCTTGATTTATTAATAAAATCTTCTTCTCCATCAGGTCTTTCGCATATTCTTATATCTTTCTATTCTAAAATGCTTTTGTCCTATGATGAACTTGAGTGAAAAAAAGGAAGAGAGAAAAACAAGAAAAACAAGAGGAAAAAAACAGATGAGCTAGCTTGAAAACCTCATAAAGGGAGCAAGGTAAAAGGAAATAGAGTAAAATAAAATAAAAAAGGCTAAGGATTTCAATCCATCTTCCAAAAAACGGGAAAGATTAAGAATTTCTTACAATAAGTCATGCAGCTTTAAGAGCATGCATTGAATAGGAGGTCTCCTTTCACAACCTACATTAATGCCCTTGTTGAACCTGATAAATTCTCTCTTAGAACCCTTTTGAGCCATCTAATAAAATTTTTTCTTTCATAACCATATCTGACCTAACCAGGGAGTTGGTTCGTGTCATGGGTGATATCAATATCAAAATCAACAATTAAAAAAAGAAGAAGAAAAGTTTTGACCAAACGGTCATGGCCAAAGAAAAAAAGAGAGAAAAACATGAAGAGTTTGAAAAGAAGAAGGATAAGATAAGAACAAAATTACAAATCACCTATGCACACTTAGGAGTTTCATAAGGGTTATTTGAGTCTTCCTGCGATTACGTTCGTTTGCCACCTTAACCTAGAAATCTACCTCAAAAAGTCCTAGAGGCATCCTCCTTTAAGCTATATGTCTTAACCTTGAACTATGGTTGACCAGATTCGACATTGGATATGTAGCTAACCCCTTTTAGGGCTAGCCATGAAGATTCTTTCCATAGAGAGACATCTGAATTAAGTCTTTTAGTCTCTAAGAGAGACAGAGAGAGAGAGAGCGAGAGAAAGAGTCTTTTAGTCTCTAAAAGAGAGAGAGAGAGAGAGAGAGAGAGAGAGAGAGAGAGAGAGAATAAAGAGCGACAGGCCCAAAGACCTAAAAAGGCAGACTAGGCAAAAGGACAGTCAAAATAAAACCTTGGTTTTCGAGGACAAAGAAGCATTCTATTGACCACTCTCATCGAATAAGACTTGGACAAACCATTCACCCACTTGACCACCTCCTCTCAATCATCATAGTCACTAATCTCACCTCCATTCCAAAATTTAGGACTCTTGGTCTCAATCATGACTATAAATTCAAAAGCGAATACCCATGCCATATTCTTACCCTTTCTAAACGAGCACTCACCATTATGAAAAGCGAGGGACTCTCCAATATTTCCCTAGGTAGTTAGGGCTCCCCTCATGGTAAACATTTTCTAATAAGAAAATAACTGTATTATTCATACTAAACTAGTGCCTACTCTAGGTAGCACCACCGAAAGCATCTTTCCAATATAGGAAGGATCACACTTACTCTACCGAATTAGGGTCACTCTAATTAAAACTAGCAAAAGCAACATCAGTTATCATTATTCTCATACATCTAGTGAATAGAGACTTGGGGGCTTCATCAGAATAAGAGCACTTTAATACATAATTAAAGGATACTCCTTTCTTAAAAACAAAGATTTTCTATCCTAGACAACTTAGGACCTTTGACCTGGCCTAACCTAATAATCACCTAGCTTTTCACCCCTCATCCTAAACCATAGCACATTAACATGGCTAACCCATCATCTGCTATACCTTGATTAGGCCTTATCCAATGGACCCCAAACTTAGTATGAGACCTATATGCATACGAGGTTAGATCATCACATGTCTCCATAGTCAGCATAATCATGTTTGCATAGTCAGCACGCTCATCTCTGCATAGTTAGCATAACCAAGTCTGCATAGTCTTCATGTCAGCATAGCCCCACCTAGGCTAGCAAGTGCACCTACATCATTGCATAGGTCTTTAGCCTATTTATTAGATTTCCCTCCACCTTAATCACTTGGGAACCTTGGATTGAAGAAGAGTGGAATAAGCCTTCATAGGGACCTTACAGGAAGGGTAGGCAATTCTGGTTAACCATGAATCAACATCAAAGGTTCTCAAGACGCCGCCAATAGCTGCCATAAAAGACATCTATACTTTGACCCTTGCCTCAATTAGGCTCAGTCAAAGTGGGGGCTTTATCCTCAAAAAAGGTTCACTACTCTAGCGATACAGGAAGATAAGTTCGCCTGACTAGTAAGAAGATCCGTTGCTCTAGCAATGCAGGAACAACTTCGCCTGGCCAGCCAGAATGTCCGCTAGCGATACAGGAAGACAAGTTCACCTAACCAATAAGAAGGCCCGCTACTCCAGCGATATAGGAAGATAAGTTAGCATGACTAGCAAGGTCTGCTACTCCAGCGATACAGGAAGACAAGTTCGCTTGACCAGCAAGAAAGTCCACTGCTCCAGTGATATAGGAAGATAAGTTTATCTGACCAGCAAGAGATTCGCTACTCCAGCGGTGAGGAAGTTTATTGTTCTGCCAAGTCAAGGACAAAAGGCATTAGACACCATCACAGCAAAATAAGATAGGCACTAAGTTTCTGGACACTTAGAGGCTAGGCTTGGATCCTACATGTCACAGCCAAATAGGTAGCTAGATAGTTTGACCTTTGCCTTACCCAGGCTCGAAAAAAGTGGGGGCCTAACCATAGATGTCTAAAAATGGCATTCTATTTTAATAATCCCAATGATGAAATTAATAGCCCAATTTGAATATTTAAAGGCCCAATGGATTGGCTATCCAAAAATAAATAAATACGAAAAGCGGAATAGGCCAACACATGGGGAGAACTGGCCCAATGGGCTAGTCTCCACATAAACCCAGTTGAATTCTCTATAGATAGAGCCTGCCCTCATTTTGCCTTCTTTTGGCCGAAACCTACTCCACCTAGGCTAAGAGGGACAAAATTTAATTCATATTAGAATTTTGGGCCTAGTTAAATTAATTATTGTTAATTAATTAGAGTTCTAGTCTACCAAGACAATCTAAAGTTTAATAGAAATAGGATTAGATTTTCATCTCCTTGTCTCACTTATAGAGCCCCCTCAACAACTATGAAAAGGGGGGTTGACCCCTAGTTTAGGGGTACGTTGAAAAACCATTAGAAGTGATATTGAGCTAGAAAAAACGAGAGTTGAGACCTTTCTTCTAAAAGAGAGAGATAGCATTAGGAGAGAAGAATTACATCCATTCTATAAATCGTCTTCTGCTGGGTTCCTAAAGGATTTAGGTATGATTATTGTGAGGGCGTACTTTATAAATTTCTCCTCTTTTGTCTTTACTGCTTTTTATGAAATTTGGTTGATTATAGTTTGGCAAAAATGTAATCTTTAAGATAGTTTCATCCCTACCCGTTGTAATGTTTTGAATAATTTTGCCTTTTGGCTTGTTTTGAAAGACATTGTGCCTTAACTACGTGAATAATTCTAATGCTTTGCATGAATGTATGTGAGTATGATTAAGCTTTAGTTTCCGATATTAATTAGTAGAGGCTATCAGTGATGACGTGCAGTAATAGAATGTAATCCATCCTATCATTGTACCATAACACCCAAATCTAGAACTTGGATTCCACACTAAGGAGTTAGGACGGTCCCCATACTACGGATTACTAGGGGGCCTTGCCAAAACCCTTTTGAAGCAGCTTCACTTTGTCCCTTCGGTATACCTATTGGTATGATTTGCTTCGAAAGGTGTCATGATTTGTAAGTTTTCTTAATAACTTACTAGAAACACTATTTAGTTAAAGACTAATATTTTTTTATTATTTTACTCAATATCTATTCATGCACTACTGGACTAAAAAAACATATTTGCGCCAAAGCAGTAGGATCTTGCTGGATCGAAATCAGGGTATTTGATCTGACTGGATCTAACCTGTACCTAGATTCTGGGTTAAGCTAAAGAAACTGCCAGGGCCAAGCACTGGAAGAGATGGACTTAGTCATGGCTAGAGCCCGATCAGGTTCTCTAGTCAAGCCAAAGCCCATTCTCCTATAAGTTGGTAGCCCAATTTTGTTTAATATGTAATAAACTAAAATAATAAAAAGTTGAGCCAATTTGTTATTTTTAGGAAAAAAAAAACAAAAAACTAACTAGCAATGAGCCCGACGATTCGTAGGGGATCCCACCCTGGGGAAGTGGATCCTTGTAATCTATGGGCGAGATTGGCCCAATAGGCCTGTCTCATGGAGAATCCGGTCGGGCTTCCAACAGAGGGAACCCGATCAAGCTCTCATTCAAATTCGTCCCTCATTTTCTGCTCTACCAAGACTTAGTTCTATGGGGCTAGTCAAACAGACCCCCAATATTTCGTGTCTCGGTAAGTAAAGTTCTAATAGGATTCATTTCTTTTCATTAATCAATTAGAATTCTAGTTTATTAAGTCAACCTATTTAGACTAAGCCTAGTGAGAGAGGGAATAGGTTTTCTTTCCCTAGACTGATTAACGTAGCCCCTTTATCCACTATAAAAAGGGGGCTGACCCTTTGGTTAGAGGCATCGAAGGGAATCACTAGAACAACATATCGTCACAAAAGCATTAGAAAATATAGAGGAGAGCTTTAGGGTTTCTTTTCTAGGAGAAGGAGCCAGGATTTAGTGAGTGAAATCAATCATTGGTGTAAGAAAGTGTCACTCTACTGGGTTCCTAGGAAATTCAGGTGGGTTATCCTGAGGGTGTGTTTTACAACTTTCTTCCTATTCTATTCATTTCTTTTTGTTTAATTTAGTTGATTTTAGTTTAGTAAAGATGTAACTTTAATTAGTTTCTTCCCCCGCCCACTATAATAATTTGAATTATTTATCTTGTTACTCTCTTTTGGTGAACATTGCACATTCATTTTATATAAATGAATGATGCTAACGTGTTGCATGACTGTGTAATAATAGGATTAAGTTTTGATTTCCTTTGTTGATTAGTAGAGGTTGTCAGTGGTGATGAGCCTTGATATGATGCACACTGTCATGTCATAGTACCATTGCTCCCGAATTTGGATACTTAATTTAGTCCATGGAGTCAAGATGGTCCCCACACTAGGGATTATTTATGGGTCTTTTGAAAGCCTTTTTGAAGCAAACCAGTAGTCCCTTTTGATGTCCCTTTCAGTTGCTCCTATTGGTTTGTAGGTCGCTTCAAAAAGTAAAATTGCTTTGTTGGTTTTTATAAATCCTCTGGAGTAACTCTATTAGTTACAAGTTTGATACTTTTTTTTGCTATTTCACCTATTCCCTTTCCTTTGTGCTTCTAGAACTAGGTGGATAGGTTCAAAGCCTAGAGGTAGTATCTACCTAGACTAGAATTTAGGTTTAAAGCAGGCCTAGGAACCCGAGACAAGGCAAGCAGGCCTAGTTCTGATCCAGGAAAACGGTTGGGTTTATGGGCTAGGTCCTAGGCCCAGTTTCTCTTAACCTTGTGACCCAGTTCTATTCATTGTTCTCAAATTTTGTAATTGTCGTTCGTTTTTGTTCTCTCTCATTCTCGCACTCAGTATCATGGAATAGAATATAATATTCAACAAGATGTTGCATTCGAGCATGAAGCCTGTGCTCACCAATGTTACATTATAGCTCACCAAAAAAACTTTTGGCTCAGTGGTCGATGTTGCAATTGCTTTAGTATTCTGTGCTCACTAAGACAAGCTTTTGGCTCACTGGAATGAAGTCTGTGCTCACAAATGTTACATTATAGCTCACCAAAAAAGCTTTTGGCTTGGTGGTCGATGTTGCAATTGCTTTAGTATTCTGCCAATTCTTACCAAATGGTTGAATTTGATCTTAACGTTGCTATTGATGTTGAATCTTCATCAAACGTGATTCCGTCGTCATGTTTGATATTGTTTTTGGATCTCTGTTTTTGTGCTCGTATTTTGAAGTTGTATGTGTGGATTTTTGATTAGTTAGTTTCGAGTTGTTTGAACTGCTATGCATTCATTGTTGTGGTGTCGTGATATAACATTATAATGCAATTGTTATTGAGTTTGTTATTTTGGGATTTGTTGTTCTGCATTTTGGCAGAATGTTTGATTGGTGGTTTTAGTTGTGTTTTGTGTTAATTTTGCTTAAAATCAAGTTTACAATGGTTTTTTAGTTTAATTCTTGAATATTAGGTGAATTTTGGCTGCTGACATATGAGAAACGATTGCTTATCGCTATGAGTTTTTGACTCACTAAAGATAGTCGTTGACTCACTGGTGGTATATATTACGCTCACTAAACATAATATGTTACGTTGTATTACATAGCAGTTTTTTGCTCACTAATAGAAACGTTTAGCTCACCCGGATTGAAGCGTGGACTCACCGAGTTTGCATTATAGCTCACCACATATGGTATGGTTGTTTTTCTATATGATTTTTTTAGTGTTGCTAGGTACATATGAAAAACAAAAACTCACTAGTATGTGTTATATGCTCACTACATATACTCATTGGCTCACTAATAAAAATACCTTCAGCTCACTGAGGTTCAGATTGTATGCATGAATCCATGTATGCATGAATCATTTGTCAGGTTCTGTACTCACGAAATGTAATTCCTATACTCAATCTTGTCCTTATCATGGAATAGAATCTATTGCATTTGAGCATGCTACATAGCATTCTGTGCTCAATAAGACAAGCTTTTGGCTCACTGGAATGAAGCATGTGCTCACCAATGTTACATTTTGTGCTCACTAAGGCAAGCTTTTGGCTCCAGTTATGACACTACTAAAAACCGGTCTTTTTCCGGCGGAATTTTTCGGCGGATCTCAGACCGTCAGAGGATGCCGACGGAAATTCCGGCGAAACACCCGTCGACCGCTTGGTTTTTTGAAAACTAGCCGCGAACAGTGCTTTTTTGGGCCGACGGAATATTCCGCCGGAATCTCCGGCGAAAATTCCGGCGGAAATAGCCGTCCGCCGGCGTTTTTCGAAAATAAAACCGCCTGATTTTAGGCTGCCGACGGCCGTACCAGCGGACCGTCCGTCGGCCCTCTTTTCCCGGCGGCTGTGTCCGTCGGAGAGGCCTTCGGATGACTTTGTCCGACGGACTATTCCGTCGGACAGGTCTTAAAAATGCCCAATGTCGGGCTAATTTTCGCACTCACTCTCTCTCCTTGCTCAATCCAAAATCGCCCCCCTCGCCCCTACCCGGCCGGTTGCCGTGCGTCGCCGCCGCCGTCAGCCCTCTCCCGCCGGTCGCCGCCGTGCTGTGCCTCTCCCCCGTCGTCGACCACCTCCTCCTCACCGACGACCTCTCTCCAAATTCGCCCCCCTTCGCCCCTCCCCCGGTACCGGTTGCCGCCCACCCCTGCCGCCGAGCTCCGGTGCCTCCCACCAGCGTCGCCACCGTCACCGCCGCCTCTTCACCGCCGGCCAACCTTAACAGTCCCGCCGTTATCTTCAAGTAAGTATTTAACCCTAAATATTTTGTAGGGTTGTGAAATTGAAGAGATAATTTTGATAGTTTTGTGGTAATTAGTGATTGGTAGATTTATATTGAGTGATATTTGAAATTTGATTGTTGTGGAAAATTTAAAATGTATGGATTGTCGCATGTGGTCCGGTAAATTATAGTGGATTGATTATGTGATATGTGTGAAATTTTTGACAATGGTTTGTGTATGTTGAAATTAGTGTGAAAATTAATATGTGATTCTTAGGTAAGTGCTATTATTAGTAATTTGTTGGTGTTCTTAATCGTAGTGAAGTGAAGAATGTGTTCGTACAGACATTGAACGTAATTAGTTGTGAAATGTATTTATTGTTGAGGATTGATAGAAAACAATTAGTAAGCAACTATGGGGTTATATTATTCCGTTAAATGTGAAGAAGTTGTGCGTAGATGTTGCTGTGTACGATTTGAAGGAAGGGTGTTGTTGGAATTTGTGTGTTAATGAGATCGATATTTGTGGATTATTAATATGAAGGAAATGGGTCGTAAGAGAAAACGTATTGCGGAAGGGGAAAAAATCCGTTATTGTTGCTGTGAATGTCGTTGTTGTCGGTGTGCATGTCACAGCTTTGGGCTCCCACTTCAGACATTGAAACAGGTTTATATCCTGACTTCATTGTCGTAATATGTATGTGCTTTTGTTGGTATCCTGTTAATCGTAGCGTATGACGAAATAGTTTAATGAGAAGTCCATCATGCGTTCACTTATATACGAATTAAAATTATCAGCATACGTCGATTGTTAAAGTAACCAATATTAATGTACTGCTTACTTTGTCAATGATGAACAATGGATAATATGTGCGGACCATCCCATCGGAGGTGGATGTATGAAAGATTTATGTCAGAGAGAAAATCTTATAGGCAAGAGTTCTTAGAAGGAGTAGAAATGTTTGATCAATTTGCAAGGGGTCAAACAGAGTTCATTAATAATGGGCATTATAGATGTCCTTGTGCGAAGTGTGGAAACAGAGCATATAGGGCACCTGATGATGTGAAATTGCACTTGTACCAAAACGGCTTCGTTAAGGAGTATTGGTATTGGACATCTCATGGGGAGATAGAACCAACTGAATATGCAAATGTTGGCATTAGTAACCAACAAAACTTGTATGATGACATGGCTCCAACAAGTCCTATGGATTTCGACAACACAAACTCATTTGTCGATCGTGTTGGAGCAATGGTGAACGATGTCATTGTTACTAATGAGGTTGAAGTTAGTGAGCAACCAAATGCAGAAGCTCAGGCATTTTATGATATGCTTCAAACTGCTCAGACGCTTTTGTGGGAGGGATGTTCAACCCAAACTGAGTTGTCCAATGCTGTGAGGTTGATGAGTATAAAATCTGATTACAATATGCCGCAGAATTGTATGAATGAGGTGATGCAGTTACTGCATGAGAGTTGTCCGCCAGACAATCGTGTGCCCCAAAGTTACTCAGAGTTGAAAAAGAAGGTCCGAAGTTTGGGTTTAGATGTGCACAGGATTGATTGTTGCCGTGCTGGATGTATTCTTTACTTTAAGGAAGATTCGGCCCTTGAAAATTGCAAGTTTTGTGATTTGTCAAGATGGAAACCGATTAAGTCAGGCGATAATAGGAAGAAGTTATAATCATATGCAAAAATGTTATACTTCCTTTTGATACCAAGGCTACAACGCCTTTATGCCTCAAGAAGCACAGCTGAGCACATGAGGTGGCACTATAACAATAGGCGTGCAGATGGTGTTTTGTGTCACCCTTCAGATGGGGAAGCGTGGAAACATTTTGAT
Source organism: Selenicereus undatus (assembly GCA_017589665.1). Classification (NCBI taxonomy): domain Eukaryota; kingdom Viridiplantae; phylum Streptophyta; class Magnoliopsida; order Caryophyllales; family Cactaceae; genus Selenicereus; species Selenicereus undatus. Next base: position 76,496,924 of record JACYFF010031958.1, on the reverse strand, counting down.
CGCGAATACCCAGATTTTGCTTCGGAGCCTGGCAATGTGAGGCTTGGTTTGTGTGCTGATGGGTTTAGCCCTTTCTCACAATCTGGCCTCATGACTACAGGGATTATCTCATCTAGCATGTCCCTTGATCCTCCCCTTCCGCCTCAATACTTATTATTTTAGCAGTTACCTTCTCTTGCGTTTGTTGCATTGCTTTGGTTGCTTATTATTGTACTTCGTATTATTACAATGTCCATTTCATGTGGTTCTTTATTTATACTTATTGACTGAAAGTAACCACGTGTGGTGGTTACGTTTGTTGTGATTTGTGTACCACGTGTAGTGGTTATGGTTGTTGCGATTTGTGTACCACGTGTCGTGGTTTTGGCTCGACCAACATTTGGTTGGCCTGATTTGTATATGCAGGTTGTAAATGTGTATTTGGGGAACAGCGTTTGCAAATTATTGTTTTTGAAATTTCCAGAAATTTCCGACGGAATTTGATTTTCCGTCGGACAGGGAACACCAGAAGTGTCGACGGACACCCATTTTCCGTTGGCATTTTCCGACGGAAAGCGTCCGTCGGCACTTCCGGTGTTCCCCAGCCAACCTTTCCCGACGGCATTGTCCGTCGAACAATACCTATTCCGTCGGCAATCCGTTGCCATGTCCGTCGGTCCACGCCGACAGAATACCTATTCCGTCGGCAGGTGCAGGTCTACGAGCTTTATTCCTACGGCACGGGTCCGTCGTATTTTCCGCCGGAAATCGGTTTTTCGACGAATTTTCGGGCATTTTCCGTCGGAATATCCGCCGGAAAATGACTGTTTTTTAGTAGTGTGAGTTTTTTTTTTTGTACGCAGCTGGGTTTTCACTTTTTGCATCGTGGGGGCGCCAGTTAGGCAGTGGATGGGCCCGGTTGTACAAATGCAATTGTACAACCGGATGGACGGTATAATTATTGCCCTATTTGAGAGTCATACTAATCGCCTGGGGGGCCTAACGTTATGGTGAAATGCAATTTTTTTATTCCCTTAATCCCTTCTCTTTCTATTAGTGATCTTTCTTGTGATAGCAATTATGGGAAGATGCAAATTTCAACGATGGAGGCATCTGAAGTTAAAAAAAAAAAAAAAAAAAAACTTTGTAACAATCCTTATATACTAGTTAGACTAGTCAGCTAGCGATTACAACTATTTTTTATTCAAATGAATCACAAATGGTAGTACAGTACAACACAATTACATTATCAGAAAGGAGGAGGAAATTGAACTTGAGATTTAATATACCAAGACCCTCTATCTTATCCTCTAAGTTAAAACCTCACTTGTAGGATTTACAATTATAACGTCTCTTTAGCATGAAGAGTTTTATTACTATAGGGGTTGGAAGTTGGACAAATGAACAAAGTAATGTAGAGTACCAGACTTTGTAACAAAATGCACATACTAAAAAATGGTATACCTATGGATACCGAGGATTTTCTTCATAAGCCAACCATTTAAATACTAATGGTTAAAAATAAAACAAAAATGAATATATGTATAAATAAGGAATTTTACTATATTATGACAATGGAAATGGAAAATACATCCCATATGTGTAACACAAGAAACTAATCCCCAATAAGGGATCAGATACATAACCTCAACAATATTGGAAAGGACTTAAAAGTCTAGCTAAAGAAAAAATGGGCCACAAGTGACACCCGATACATCTTATTTAGTAGTAATGTATAATCATATTTATTAGTAATGCATACTCAGGATGTCAGCTAGCATTGCTGGTTAATTTATTGCACGACATTTGCCGGGGGAACCTAGCCCTGTTGGATCTTCTGGTGTGCACGATAATCCTTGGCAACAAAAGATCTGTGCAGATGGATTGCAAGTTTCACCATCTTTTGCGCATCCTTGGTTGTCTTTAATCTCATTCACATCCACACATTTTCCTGGAGCTCCTGGCTTTGTTGGGTCTTCTTGCTTGCATGATAAACCTATGCAACAAAACATTCTTGCAGACGGATTGCAAGTTTCACCATATTTTGCGCATTCTTGATCATCTCCATTCGCCATTTCGACTTCAGTAACACATCAAGAAATTAATTAATTCAACAAAAAGTCAAAGATATTAATTGAATCATTAGGTTATGTTTCAGCAAAGTCTATATGGCATTTCCTAGGTTCCAAGCCAGAAGTTGATACTAGGTTGGGCCTGAATAATTCATCATTTTTATATACGAATACAAAATTTGACAATTAAGTATGTGATATTATTAATTCAAGGCTCAGTATTTGAAGAATTTATGAGCATATTTACATTATTTTTTAAATTTATTGAAATGCTTTGAAAAAAAGTAGTGCAAAGAGTTTTCTCTTCAAGTTTTTTCTTTTTTTTTTTGGTTACACCAAAAAGCGTTGTGTGTCAATGAACCATATATATATATTTTTTGGCCAAATTACTCATAATTAACTATGATATATGAGATAAATAATTTTTTCTTTTGACAACCATTCATTAAATAATATATGTTCTACGTATGATATGAAAAGAATAGACATTCAAGTAAGATATACTAATGAACTTGTATTACTACTTGATATTACTACCTATTTAACTTTCGTTTCTTTTGTTGAATTTCATATGCTGTATTAGACAAAAGGTGGGAAAGAAAACAGCTTCCATAGCAGTATAAACTAAAGTTATCTAGCACTGATTATCAAGCAATTGGAAAAGAATTTTAAAAAAGAGAAAGTAAAATAAAGAAGAAAGTATTATGCTAGAATACAGAGGAAATGCAACTTATAAAAAAAAAAACAGACGAAGAAGAAGTAGCAAAATAAAATTAAAAAAAGGAGAGAATTAAAGAACAGAAAGCCAACATAAGTAAACTGCCAAGGCCCCAAAAAAGAATGACAAGGGAGTCGTTGTAGAATATTTTTAAAAGAATAATTCATGAAAAGGCAAAGAAAATTCATTTTGAAAGAATCAATATTCCGACCGCTTACATTTTCTAAGACTGCCCTTACCCTCTCAACCACCAACGCCAAGCACTCCAATTGTGAAAAATTTTAATACTTTTAAAGCTCGGGGGGGGGGGGGAGATTCTAATGTATAAGAAACTGCATAAATAACAAATCCACATGGGAAAAATATGCATATATAATAAGTGAGGTTACACACTTATAAATATATGATGTACGTTTCCATGTCTCGTATTATAATCTTAAAAATATAACTATGTTAATTCATTTGTAACCAAGCTCTATCCCCAACAATGATGCTACTTGTTTCAAGACAGTAGTTATGTGAGGTAGGCATGGACACGTTAAGAGCGAGGGAGGAAGAGTTAGTAGTATCACCCAATCTGAGAAAAGAATTTAATTAGAATCTAATTATAATAATAAAAAGAAATGTAAATATATCTATATATATATATATATATATGTATATCGATCAAGTAGATTGGTTTCACTTAAAAGGTTTTAATCTACCATTCAAAATCCATAATTGAGAAGACAAAAGAGTAGTAACGCAAACGTTGGTTGATCACACACGCAGTAAGAAGAAAAAAAATAATAATTTATTAGATTTAAAGTATTACCCATTGCATTTATCAAAACGGCAATAACAGCAAGCTTAAGGAGGTTCAGTGACATATTCTCCATTTCCTTTTCTTTGAGAATGCAACCCAGTATCTAATAATGCTTTAAAATAGGTTGCTTCATTCATCAATCAAATTGAAAATCCCCTATTTATAGCCATGTATACTGACATACATCATTCATGAGAAACTGATCGTATCATATCATCCATATTTTTTCCCTCACCATAGCCAATTATTTTCCAAAAGAATTATTTTGAACCCACAACTTGGAAATAATTATTTGGGTTCACTGAATTTTAATTAAAAACAGCAACCAGAAAATTGAGGAGAATGTCTATATCTTAACTATCCTGTTAACAAATCCACCATATCAAATCCTAATCAATGGAATATCAATCAACATCTTGCTGAAACAAGGAAAATTTGAATTTGCTCAAATCAAATTCAATTTGCCAAATAAAATCTATGGCCATGCCCAAGTAATTCAACGATTTCAGTATTTAGAGAAATTAGATTTAGCTTTTTTGTTTTAGGTTGTCAACCTTTCTATGAACTTCTTGACCAAAAATATCAGTGAACTTCTTTATTTTATCCAAAATTTGGCACTAAAAATTTTGAATACCTGACGATGTCACTAAACTTTATTAGTATATATCTTAATCTTACTTATTTGTAAACTAAACTACTAACAACATGTTTTAACTTTTTTGATTTATTTTTTTAAACAGTTATTCGAAATAAAGCGCAAATAAAAGAAAATAAAAATAAAAGCAATAGAAAGACATTAGGGGGATAAACACAAAGCCTCAAACTCAATCCAGTCCATGGACCTTCGGGTTTTTCAAAACCCTAATGTCAAAATTAACTTTGAAATCCGCATTACATTGCAAAATTGAGTTGTGCCTTTTCTTTGTCACATTATTGCACCAAAACTGACCCTAAAAATGTCCTCTGCTATTGCAATTCTTAGCAGTCAAATCTTGCAGCAACTCTTGTAGCAGTCAAATCCCAGTGCGATCTTGACAGTTCAAGTTTTTCTCCTTGGTACGTGTGGAAAATTCGTAGGGTTTTTTATGGCTCTCTATTGTAGATAGACCCAGCAAAAATTGATTTGATCGAAAAACACGACTCGAATCCGATCGAAAATTTTGGCTTTTGAACATGATTTTCTCGATCCAAACCCAAAATAAATTGCATGCGAAAAACCCACTAATTAGCGAGTCAAAGCGAACCCGTCCGTTTGATCCGAACAATATGTCTTTAGTTTTTTATTTTTCTCTAATTCATCGTTCTTAACAATAATAATTAGTCATTTTTATCAAATAGTTTAAAAAGACATTATATAACTATTGCATCCCATTACGAATTAAACAATAGCATCCTTTTTCTTCTCTGTTCTCTGAAAATAATATGGTACACAACTTTTAAATTAAAAAAAGTTAAAAATATGCATGAAATAATTATCTAATCTTTAAAGAAAATCAATGTAAAAGAAGACAAACATGAACAATGCAGAAGTCATCATACCATTACATATTTAGTTAAACAAATATGTCTAGTCATTTTTAAAATTAATTACTTTGTAACAATGGAAATGTTTGATTTTATAACTAAACGATAACATCCTGTGCTTCTTTTATTCGATTTTATTTGGTTTTTGTTATAGCTAGTCTTGAACTATGATCCTAGTGGTAAGAATAAATTTTTACCTGATTGATATGGATAGGTTAGTTAATAAAAATATTGAATTATCAAATAGGTTATTAGCATATCAAACTACTATAACCCATTAACATACTTTAGGCAGGTTGCCCATTTATCGACCCACTATTGAACTTCTTTCAATACACAGGTTGATCCACACACTAAAGGAGGCTTGTTCCTTTTCCCGCCCATACAAGATTTTCATACATTATAATCAAAAGTTTGAATATTTTTCATATTCTTTTGAGAAATTACAATTAGTACGCTTTTTCTTAAATACTGGCAATTTGGAGTGATAAATATGTAAAAAAAATTTATTTTTGACAAAAGAAAAATAGCTCCCAAAAAGGAGCTATAAATCCGTTGGGTCGATTAGAAACCGAATCCAAATTATACCCGATTCGTATTTTATCCGACCCTAAATATAGCCCATCCGTATTAACCCGTCCTGTCAAACTGAAGGTCTAACTGTAGAGGTTGAGAGAGAGAATGTGGTGAAGGTAAAGGTGAAGCCTCAAGGTTCTGGGTTGGAGGGAAGCAATGGGGCTGATTTTTCTTTTGCCTTTTTTTTTGACGTCCTTATGCTGTGGAGACTGGCTAAGTTATGCTTTTATTTAGTTAAATGGAGTAGCTAATTGCAGTGGCTTTTTAATGCCTAATTTCAAAGTTCAAAGGTACGCTTAGGTAAGAAAACAATTCAATGACATTATTTAATATAATTAAAAATTACGTTTAATGGGAGCTCTCTTTCTTTTCTTTTCTTTTTTCGGGTGCTATTGAGGGGCCAAGGCCCCTAAATGAGTGGGAGGTCTCTTTCTATGCGGACTGTTTAAATTGATGAAACTCACAATGTTATTAACACCATCAAATGAAGTCTCTCTCTGCACTGCACCCACGTTTATTTTTAAAAAAATGTTGAGATTGAATAATTCATTGTTGCGACAACAAAAAAGAAATATGATGGAATATTTTCTCTATCGTCTCCCCCTCTGTGTAAACTGATCACCATGGTGGAATGAACATATTTTTTCTCTTATGGCTCAAACTGACATGCACCTAGCTCAAGCAAACTCGACACAAGGCTAGAGCTATCAAAACCTAACCTAATATGATTATCGATTCGAACCGAATACAAAATTAAGTGGGGTTCGTGTAGAGATTTTCAACTTGTTTAATTAAATTTTTGACATATTTAATCCGTTCAATTAATTGACTTAGGTTCGAGTTCAAAATTTCGATTTGAAAAAATATATATTTAACCCATTTAAATAAAAAAAGTCAGGCAAGTCAATGTGTTTACCCAATAACAAGTTATAGTTTAGGAGAATTATAAAAAATGGGGGTTTTAACAAGCCCATTTGTGGTTGTATAGTTGGTTCTTGTGGATTGTGGATGGCTCTAATACCCCAAAAGTGGTCAGAAAAGGATCGAAGTGACTACTTATATTACCAAATACGCACATTCTTTTGGAGGAACTGACTCCTAAGAACTTCGCAGTTAAATGGGTTAGGTTCAATTAGAGTTTTCTCAACTAATTGAAATTCAGCATGAAAAATAATTCTAACTGACCTGCCCTTTTGACAGTCCTACACATGGCTCAAGATAATTATTTTTTAATGTTACTTTTTTTTTTGGTAAGTCAAATCGATTGCATTCCAACTTGATAAAGCATTATCTTGTACAAAATCAACATAGATAATTTCATCCGAAGCTCAATACAAAATTATGTGGAGAACTCATGAGCTCCCAAATTCTTTGATATTCTTTCTTCTATTTTTTAACTTCATTCTTTTTTCGTCCCCCCCCCCCCCTAAACCTTCAATTACTGTTTTCTTAGTGCTAGGGATTTATTGATTCTTTGATATGATCATTTTTATTTTTATTGCTCTTCTTCCTCAATGGATGCCACTGTCATTTCTAAAAAGTGGTAGAGATGGAGATACAAGGGAAATAATTTTTTAGATTTTGGTTGAAGTAAATGTAATTTTGATGTACAAGCTATATTTTTTGAATAGAAAATTGCACAATTATGTTAATAAAAAAATTATGTAACACAATTAATAAATATTCCATTGTATTTTAACGATATTAGGGCCTATTTTCTTCGACTTATTTTTTGAAGAATAAGTTCAGATAAGTTCAGTTCAGAATAAGTTCAGAATCAGTTTTATTAATAAGTTCAGAATAAGTTCAGAATAAAATTCAGTAAATAAGTTCAGCAAATAGGTTCATTAATTTGTTCCATAATAAGTTCAGAATAAGCTCAGAATAAGTTTACTAAATAAGTTTCAGAATAAGTTTAGAATAAGGTATGTTCTTTTCAACTTACTTTCAGACAGAATAAGTTCAAATAAGTTCAGTTCAGAATAAGTTCAGTTCAGAAAGTTCAGATAAGTTTACACAAGTTCAGTTCAGAAAGTTCATAATAATAAGTTTAATAAATAACTGTAGAATAAGTTCAGATAAGTTCAGTTCAGAATAAGTTTAGTAAATAACTTCAGAATTAGATCAGAATAAGTTCAGATAAGATAAGTTCATAATAAGTTCTGTCAAAATAAGGTGAAAAGAACATGCCCTAAGTTTAACAAATAAACTCAGAATAAGTTTAGATAAGTTCAGTCAAAATAAAGCAAAGAGAATAGACCCTTAGTTAACTCACTTAAACTAATTAAAAATTACAATATTAGCCAGTAAAACTTTAACACCTAAATAAATAATTTAAACACTAATTAGTTAAATTACTCATACAGGCACAAACAAACTAAAATAGATAAGGAGCCCAATTAAGCAATTACTAGAACCGACTTGCCTATTTTGGCTATCAATTGTCACTTTGCATCGGGTTCATAAGTATTTGATGAAGCCTTGAAGTAGGGTGTGAGGGCAAAGACTGCAAAGACAAGCACATATTAGAAGATCTTTCACTTGTCCAGTTATTACTCTTTGTGTTGTTTTTAAGAAACAAAGGGACAATATTTATTGGACATTAATGACCTTCTAGTATTTGTAATGT
>JACYFF010031958.1:76467088-76488521 GCA_017589665.1 Selenicereus undatus | reverse complement strand
ACATTACAAATACTAGAAGGTCATTAATGTCCAATAAATATTGTCCCGTTGTTTCTTAAAAACAACACAAAGAGTAATAACTGGACAAGTGAAAGATCTTCTAATATGTGCTTGTCTTTGCAGTCTTTGCCCTCACACAGTCACACCCTACTTCAAGGCTTCATCAAATACTTATGAACCCGATGCAAAGTGACTATTGATAGCCAAAATAGGCAAGTCGGTTCTAGTCATTGCTTAATTGGGCTCCTTATCTATTTTAGTTTGTTTGTGCCTGTATGAGTAATTTAACTAATTAGTGTTTAAATTATTTATGTAGGTGTTAAAGTTTTACTGGCTAATATTGTAATTTTTAATTAGTTTAAGTGAGTTAACTAAGGGTCGATTCTCTTTGCCTTATTTTGACTGAACTTATCTAAACTTATTCTGAATTTATTTGTTAAACTTAGGGCCTGTTCTTTTCGCCTTATTTTGACAGAACTTATTATGAACTTATCTTATTTGAACTTATTCTGAACTAATTCTGAAGTTATTTACTAAACTTATTCTGAACTGAACTTATCTGAACTTATTTTGAAGTTATTTATTAAACTTATTATTATGAACTTTCTGAACTGAACTTGTGTAAACTTATCTGAACTTTCTGAACTGAACTTATTCTGAACTGAACTTATTTGAACTTATTCTGTCTGAAAGTAAGTTGAAAAGAACATACCTTATTCTAAACTTATTCTGAAACTTATTTAGTAAACTTATTCTGAGCTTATTCTGAACTTATTATGGAACAAATTAATGAACCTATTTGCTGAACTTATTTACTGAATTTTATTCTGAACTTATTCTGAACTTATTAATAAAACTGATTCTGAACTTATTCTGAACTGAACTTATCTGAACTTATTCTTCAAAAAATAAGTCGAAGAAAATAGGCCCTAATATCGTTAAAATACAATGGAATATTTATTAATTGTGTTACATAATTTTTTTATTAACATAATTGTGCAATTTTCTATTCAAAAAATATAGCTTGTACATCAAAATTACATTTACTTCAACCAAAATCTAAAAAATTATTTCCCTTGTATCTCCATCTCTACCACTTTTTAGAAATGACAGTGGCATCCATTGAGGAAGAAGAGCAATAAAAATAAAAATGATCATATCAAAGAATCAATAAATCCCTAGCACTAAGAAAACAGTAATTGAAGGTTTAGGGGGGGGGGGGGACGAAAAAAGAATGAAGTTAAAAAATAGAAGAAAGAATATCAAAGAATTTGGGAGCTCATGAGTTCTCCACATAATTTTGTATTGAGCTTCGGATGAAATTATCTATGTTGATTTTGTACAAGATAATGCTTTATCAAGTTGGAATGCAATCGATTTGACTTACCAAAAAAAAAAGTAACATTAAAAAATAATTATCTTGAGCCATGTGTAGGACTGTCAAAAGGGCAGGTCAGTTAGAATTATTTTTCATGCTGAATTTCAATTAGTTGAGAAAACTCTAATTGAACCTAACCCATTTAACTGCGAAGTTCTTAGGAGTCAGTTCCTCCAAAAGAATGTGCGTATTTGGTAATATAAGTAGTCACTTCGATCCTTTTCTGACCACTTTTGGGGTATTAGAGCCATCCACAATCCACAAGAACCAACTATACAACCACAAATGGGCTTGTTAAAACCCCCATTTTTTATAATTCTCCTAAACTATAACTTGTTATTGGGTAAACACATTGACTTGCCTGACTTTTTTTATTTAAATGGGTTAAATATATATTTTTTCAAATCGAAATTTTGAACTCGAACCTAAGTCAATTAATTGAACGGATTAAATATGTCAAAAATTTAATTAAACAAGTTGAAAATCTCTACACGAACCCCACTTAATTTTGTATTCGGTTCGAATCGATAATCATATTAGGTTAGGTTTTGATAGCTCTAGCCTTGTGTCGAGTTTGCTTGAGCTAGGTGCATGTCAGTTTGAGCCATAAGAGAAAAAATATGTTCATTCCACCATGGTGATCAGTTTACACAGAGGGGGAGACGATAGAGAAAATATTCCATCATATTTCTTTTTTGTTGTCGCAACAATGAATTATTCAATCTCAACATTTTTTTAAAAATAAACGTGGGTGCAGTGCAGAGAGAGACTTCATTTGATGGTGTTAATAACATTGTGAGTTTCATCAATTTAAACAGTCCGCATAGAAAGAGACCTCCCACTCATTTAGGGGCCTTGGCCCCTCAATAGCACCCGAAAAAAGAAAAGAAAAGAAAGAGAGCTCCCATTAAACGTAATTTTTAATTATATTAAATAATGTCATTGAATTGTTTTCTTACCTAAGCGTACCTTTGAACTTTGAAATTAGGCATTAAAAAGCCACTGCAATTAGCTACTCCATTTAACTAAATAAAAGCATAACTTAGCCAGTCTCCACAGCATAAGGACGTCAAAAAAAAAGGCAAAAGAAAAATCAGCCCCATTGCTTCCCTCCAACCCAGAACCTTGAGGCTTCACCTTTACCTTCACCACATTCTCTCTCTCAACCTCTACAGTTAGACCTTCAGTTTGACAGGACGGGTTAATACGGATGGGCTATATTTAGGGTCGGATAAAATACGAATCGGGTATAATTTGGATTCGGTTTCTAATCGACCCAACGGATTTATAGCTCCTTTTTGGGAGCTATTTTTCTTTTGTCAAAAATAAATTTTTTTTACATATTTATCACTCCAAATTGCCAGTATTTAAGAAAAAGCGTACTAATTGTAATTTCTCAAAAGAATATGAAAAATATTCAAACTTTTGATTATAATGTATGAAAATCTTGTATGGGCGGGAAAAGGAACAAGCCTCCTTTAGTGTGTGGATCAACCTGTGTATTGAAAGAAGTTCAATAGTGGGTCGATAAATGGGCAACCTGCCTAAAGTATGTTAATGGGTTATAGTAGTTTGATATGCTAATAACCTATTTGATAATTCAATATTTTTATTAACTAACCTATCCATATCAATCAGGTAAAAATTTATTCTTACCACTAGGATCATAGTTCAAGACTAGCTATAACAAAAACCAAATAAAATCGAATAAAAGAAGCACAGGATGTTATCGTTTAGTTATAAAATCAAACATTTCCATTGTTACAAAGTAATTAATTTTAAAAATGACTAGACATATTTGTTTAACTAAATATGTAATGGTATGATGACTTCTGCATTGTTCATGTTTGTCTTCTTTTACATTGATTTTCTTTAAAGATTAGATAATTATTTCATGCATATTTTTAACTTTTTTTAATTTAAAAGTTGTGTACCATATTATTTTCAGAGAACAGAGAAGAAAAAGGATGCTATTGTTTAATTCGTAATGGGATGCAATAGTTATATAATGTCTTTTTAAACTATTTGATAAAAATGACTAATTATTATTGTTAAGAACGATGAATTAGAGAAAAATAAAAAACTAAAGACATATTGTTCGGATCAAACGGACGGGTTCGCTTTGACTCGCTAATTAGTGGGTTTTTCGCATGCAATTTATTTTGGGTTTGGATCGAGAAAATCATGTTCAAAAGCCAAAATTTTCGATCGGATTCGAGTCGTGTTTTTCGATCAAATCAATTTTTGCTGGGTCTATCTACAATAGAGAGCCATAAAAAACCCTACGAATTTTCCACACGTACCAAGGAGAAAAACTTGAACTGTCAAGATCGCACTGGGATTTGACTGCTACAAGAGTTGCTGCAAGATTTGACTGCTAAGAATTGCAATAGCAGAGGACATTTTTAGGGTCAGTTTTGGTGCAATAATGTGACAAAGAAAAGGCACAACTCAATTTTGCAATGTAATGCGGATTTCAAAGTTAATTTTGACATTAGGGTTTTGAAAAACCCGAAGGTCCATGGACTGGATTGAGTTTGAGGCTTTGTGTTTATCCCCCTAATGTCTTTCTATTGCTTTTATTTTTATTTTCTTTTATTTGCGCTTTATTTCGAATAACTGTTTAAAAAAATAAATCAAAAAAGTTAAAACATGTTGTTAGTAGTTTAGTTTACAAATAAGTAAGATTAAGATATATACTAATAAAGTTTAGTGACATCGTCAGGTATTCAAAATTTTTAGTGCCAAATTTTGGATAAAATAAAGAAGTTCACTGATATTTTTGGTCAAGAAGTTCATAGAAAGGTTGACAACCTAAAACAAAAAAGCTAAATCTAATTTCTCTAAATACTGAAATCGTTGAATTACTTGGGCATGGCCATAGATTTTATTTGGCAAATTGAATTTGATTTGAGCAAATTCAAATTTTCCTTGTTTCAGCAAGATGTTGATTGATATTCCATTGATTAGGATTTGATATGGTGGATTTGTTAACAGGATAGTTAAGATATAGACATTCTCCTCAATTTTCTGGTTGCTGTTTTTAATTAAAATTCAGTGAACCCAAATAATTATTTCCAAGTTGTGGGTTCAAAATAATTCTTTTGGAAAATAATTGGCTATAGTGAGGGAAAAAATATGGATGATATGATACGATAAGTTTCTCATGAATGATGTATGTCAGTATACATGGCTATAAATAGGGGATTTTCAATTTGATTGATGAATGAAGCAACCTATTTTAAAGCATTATTAGATACTGGGTTGCATTCTCAAAGAAAAGGAAATGGAGAAGACGTCACTGAACCTCCTTAAGCTTGCTGTTATTGCCGTTTTGATAAATGCAATGGGTAATACTTTAAATCTAATAAATTATTATTTTTTTTCTTCTTACTGCGTGTGTGATCAACCAACGTTTGCGTTACTACTCTTTTGTCTTCTCAATTATGGATTTTGAATGGTAGATTAAAACCTTTTAAGTGAAACCAATCTACTTGATCGATATACATATATATATATATATATATAGATATATTTACATTTCTTTTTATTATTATAATTAGATTCTAATTAAATTCTTTTCTCAGATTGGGTGATACTACTAACTCTTCCTCCCTCGCTCTTAATGTGTCCATGCCTACCTCACATAACTAGTAGTCTTGAAACAAGTAGCATCATTGTTGGGGATAGAGCTTGGTTACAAATGAATTAACATAGTTATATTTTTAAGATTATAATACGAGACATGGAAACGTACATCATATATTTATAAGTGTGTAATCTCACTTATTATATATGCATATTTTTCCCATGTGGATTTGTTATTTATGCAGTTTCTTATACATTAGAATCTCCCCCCCCCCCCCGAGCTTTAAAAGTATTAAAATTTTTCACAATTGGAGTGCTTGGCGTTGGTGGTTGAGAGGGTAAGGGCAGTCTTAGAAAATGTAAGCGGTCGGAATATTGATTCTTTCAAAATGAATTTTCTTTGCCTTTTCATGAATTATTCTTTTAAAAATATTCTACAACGACTCCCTTGTCATTCTTTTTTGGGGCCTTGGCAGTTTACTTATGTTGGCTTTCTGTTCTTTAATTCTCTCCTTTTTTTAATTTTATTTTGCTACTTCTTCTTCGTCTGTTTTTTTTTTTATAAGTTGCATTTCCTCTGTATTCTAGCATAATACTTTCTTCTTTATTTTACTTTCTCTTTTTTAAAATTCTTTTCCAATTGCTTGATAATCAGTGCTAGATAACTTTAGTTTATAGTGCTATGGAAGCTGTTTTCTTTCCCACCTTTTGTCTAATACAACATATGAAATTCAACAAAAGAAACGAAAGTTAAATAGGTAGTAATATCAAGTAGTAATACAAGTTCATTAGTATATCTTACTTGAATGTCTATTCTTTTCATATCATACCTAGAACATATATTATTTAATGAATGGTTGTCAAAAGAAAAAATTATTTATCTCATATATCATAGTTAATTATGAGTAATTTGGCCAAAAAATATAGATATATGGTTCATTGACACACAACGCTTTTCGGTGTAACAAAAAAAAAAAAACACTTGAAGAGAAAACTCTTTGCACTACTTTTTTTCAAAGCATTTCAATAAATTTGAAAAATAATGTAAATATGCTCATAAATTCTTCAAATACTGAGCCTTGAATTAATAATATCACAAACTTAATTGTCAAATTTTGTATTCGTATATAAAAATGATGAATTATTCAGGCCGCACCTGGTATCAACTTCTGGCTTGGAACCTAGGAAATGCCATATAGACTTTGCTGAAACATAACCTAATGATTCAATTAATATCTTTGACTTTTTGTTGAATTAATTAATTTCTTGATGTGTTACTGAAGTCGAAATGGCGAATGGAGATGATCAAGAATGCGCAAAATATGGTGAAACTTGCAATCCGTCTGCAAGAATGTTTTGTTGCATAGGTTTATCATGCAAGCAAGAAGACCCAACAAAGCCAGGAGCTCCAGGAAAATGTGTGGATGTGAATGAGATTAAAGACAACCAAGGATGCGCAAAAGATGGTGAAACTTGCAATCCATCTGCGCAGATCTTTTGTTGCCAAGGATTATCGTGCACACCAGAAGATCCAACACGGCTAGGTTCCCCCGGCAAATGTCGTGCAATAAATTAACCAGCAATGCTAGCTGACATCCTGAGTATGCGTTACTAATAAATATGATTATACATTACTACTAAATAAGATGTATCGGGTGTCACTTGTGGCCCATTTTTTTCTTTAGCTAGACTTTTAAGTCCTTCCCAATATTGTTGAGGTTACGTATCTGATCCCTTATCGGGGATTAGTTTCTTGTGTTACACATATGGGATGTATTTTCCATTTCCATTGTCATAATATAGAAAAATTCCTTATTTATACATATATTCATTTTTGTTTTATTTTTAACTATTAGTATTTAAATGGTTGGCTTACGAAGGAAATCCTCGGTATCCATAGGTATACCCTTTTTTAGTATGTGCAATTTATTACAAAGTCTGGTACTCTACATTACTTTGTTCATTTGTCCAACGTCCAACCCCTATAGTAATAAAACTCTTCATGCTAAAGAGACATTATAATTGTAAATCCTACGAGTGAGGTTTTAACTTGGAGGATAAGATAGAAGGTCTTGGTATATTAAATCTCAAGTTCAATTTCCTTCTCCTTTCTGATAATGTAATTGTGTTGTATTATACTGCGATTTGTGATTCATTTGAATAAAAAATAGTTGTAATCGCTAGCTGACTAGTCTAACTAGTATATAAGGATTGTTACAAAGTTTTTTTTTTTTTTTTTTTTTAACTTCAGATGCCTCCATCGTTGAAATTTGCATCTTCCCATAATTGCTATCACAAGAAAGATCACTAATAGAAAGAGAAGGGATTAAGGGAATAAAAAAATTGCATTTCACCATAACGTTAGGCCCCCCAGGCGATTAGTATGACTCTCAAATAGGGCAATAATTATACCGTCCATCCGGTTGTACAATTGCATTTGTACAACCGGGCCCATCCACTGCCTAACTGGCGCCCCCACGATGCAAAAAGTGAAAACCCAGCTGCGTACAAAAAAAAAAACTCACACTACTAAAAAACAGTCATTTTCCGGCGGATATTCCGACGGAAAATGCCCGAAAATTCGTCGAAAAACCGATTTCCGGCGGAAAATACGACGGACCCGTGCCGTAGGAATAAAGCTCGTAGACCTGCACCTGCCGACGGAATAGGTATTCTGTCGGCGTGGACCGACGGACATGGCAACGGATTGCCGACGGAATAGGTATTGTTCGACGGACAATGCCGTCGGGAAAGGTTGGCTGGGGAACACCGGAAGTGCCGACGGACGCTTTCCGTCGGAAAATGCCAACGGAAAATGGGTGTCCGTCGACACTTCTGGTGTTCCCTGTCCGACGGAAAATCAAATTCCGTCGGAAATTTCTGGAAATTTCAAAAACAATAATTTGCAAACGCTGTTCCCCAAATACACATTTACAACCTGCATATACAAATCAGGCCAACCAAATGTTGGTCGAGCCAAAACCACGACACGTGGTACACAAATCGCAACAACCATAACCACTACACGTGGTACACAAATCACAACAAACGTAACCACCACACGTGGTTACTTTCAGTCAATAAGTATAAATAAAGAACCACATGAAATGGACATTGTAATAATACGAAGTACAATAATAAGCAACCAAAGCAATGCAACAAACGCAAGAGAAGGTAACTGCTAAAATAATAAGTATTGAGGCGGAAGGGGAGGATCAAGGGACATGCTAGATGAGATAATCCCTGTAGTCATGAGGCCAGATTGTGAGAAAGGGCTAAACCCATCAGCACACAAACCAAGCCTCACATTGCCAGGCTCCGAAGCAAAATCTGGGTATTCGCGATCAAAATGTTTCCACGCTTCCCCATCTGAAGGGTGACACAAAACACCATCTGCACGCCTATTGTTATAGTGCCACCTCATGTGCTCAGCTGTGCTTCTTGAGGCATAAAGGCGTTGTAGCCTTGGTATCAAAAGGAAGTATAACATTTTTGCATATGATTATAACTTCTTCCTATTATCGCCTGACTTAATCGGTTTCCATCTTGACAAATCACAAAACTTGCAATTTTCAAGGGCCGAATCTTCCTTAAAGTAAAGAATACATCCAGCACGGCAACAATCAATCCTGTGCACATCTAAACCCAAACTTCGGACCTTCTTTTTCAACTCTGAGTAACTTTGGGGCACACGATTGTCTGGCGGACAACTCTCATGCAGTAACTGCATCACCTCATTCATACAATTCTGCGGCATATTGTAATCAGATTTTATACTCATCAACCTCACAGCATTGGACAACTCAGTTTGGGTTGAACATCCCTCCCACAAAAGCGTCTGAGCAGTTTGAAGCATATCATAAAATGCCTGAGCTTCTGCATTTGGTTGCTCACTAACTTCAACCTCATTAGTAACAATGACATCGTTCACCATTGCTCCAACACGATCGACAAATGAGTTTGTGTTGTCGAAATCCATAGGACTTGTTGGAGCCATGTCATCATACAAGTTTTGTTGGTTACTAATGCCAACATTTGCATATTCAGTTGGTTCTATCTCCCCATGAGATGTCCAATACCAATACTCCTTAACGAAGCCGTTTTGGTACAAGTGCAATTTCACATCATCAGGTGCCCTATATGCTCTGTTTCCACACTTCGCACAAGGACATCTATAATGCCCATTATTAATGAACTCTGTTTGACCCCTTGCAAATTGATCAAACATTTCTACTCCTTCTAAGAACTCTTGCCTATAAGATTTTCTCTCTGACATAAATCTTTCATACATCCACCTCCGATGGGATGGTCCGCACATATTATCCATTGTTCATCATTGACAAAGTAAGCAGTACATTAATATTGGTTACTTTAACAATCGACGTATGCTGATAATTTTAATTCGTATATAAGTGAACGCATGATGGACTTCTCATTAAACTATTTCGTCATACGCTACGATTAACAGGATACCAACAAAAGCACATACATATTACGACAATGAAGTCAGGATATAAACCTGTTTCAATGTCTGAAGTGGGAGCCCAAAGCTGTGACATGCACACCGACAACAACGACATTCACAGCAACAATAACGGATTTTTTCCCCTTCCGCAATACGTTTTCTCTTACGACCCATTTCCTTCATATTAATAATCCACAAATATCGATCTCATTAACACACAAATTCCAACAACACCCTTCCTTCAAATCGTACACAGCAACATCTACGCACAACTTCTTCACATTTAACGGAATAATATAACCCCATAGTTGCTTACTAATTGTTTTCTATCAATCCTCAACAATAAATACATTTCACAACTAATTACGTTCAATGTCTGTACGAACACATTCTTCACTTCACTACGATTAAGAACACCAACAAATTACTAATAATAGCACTTACCTAAGAATCACATATTAATTTTCACACTAATTTCAACATACACAAACCATTGTCAAAAATTTCACACATATCACATAATCAATCCACTATAATTTACCGGACCACATGCGACAATCCATACATTTTAAATTTTCCACAACAATCAAATTTCAAATATCACTCAATATAAATCTACCAATCACTAATTACCACAAAACTATCAAAATTATCTCTTCAATTTCACAACCCTACAAAATATTTAGGGTTAAATACTTACTTGAAGATAACGGCGGGACTGTTAAGGTTGGCCGGCGGTGAAGAGGCGGCGGTGACGGTGGCGACGCTGGTGGGAGGCACCGGAGCTCGGCGGCAGGGGTGGGCGGCAACCGGTACCGGGGGAGGGGCGAAGGGGGGCGAATTTGGAGAGAGGTCGTCGGTGAGGAGGAGGTGGTCGACGACGGGGGAGAGGCACAGCACGGCGGCGACCGGCGGGAGAGGGCTGACGGCGGCGGCGACGCACGGCAACCGGCCGGGTAGGGGCGAGGGGGGCGATTTTGGATTGAGCAAGGAGAGAGAGTGAGTGCGAAAATTAGCCCGACATTGGGCATTTTTAAGACCTGTCCGACGGAATAGTCCGTCGGACAAAGTCATCCGAAGGCCTCTCCGACGGACACAGCCGCCGGGAAAAGAGGGCCGACGGACGGTCCGCTGGTACGGCCGTCGGCAGCCTAAAATCAGGCGGTTTTATTTTCGAAAAACGCCGGCGGACGGCTATTTCCGCCGGAATTTTCGCCGGAGATTCCGGCGGAATATTCCGTCGGCCCAAAAAAGCACTGTTCGCGGCTAGTTTTCAAAAAACCAAGCGGTCGACGGGTGTTTCGCCGGAATTTCCGTCGGCATCCTCTGACGGTCTGAGATCCGCCGAAAAATTCCGCCGGAAAAAGACCGGTTTTTAGTAGTGTCATAACTGGAGCCAAAAGCTTGCCTTAGTGAGCACAAAATGTAACATTGGTGAGCACATGCTTCATTCCAGTGAGCCAAAAGCTTGTCTTATTGAGCACAGAATGCTATGTAGCATGCTCAAATGCAATAGATTCTATTCCATGATAAGGACAAGATTGAGTATAGGAATTACATTTCGTGAGTACAGAACCTGACAAATGATTCATGCATACATGGATTCATGCATACAATCTGAACCTCAGTGAGCTGAAGGTATTTTTATTAGTGAGCCAATGAGTATATGTAGTGAGCATATAACACATACTAGTGAGTTTTTGTTTTTCATATGTACCTAGCAACACTAAAAAAATCATATAGAAAAACAACCATACCATATGTGGTGAGCTATAATGCAAACTCGGTGAGTCCACGCTTCAATCCGGGTGAGCTAAACGTTTCTATTAGTGAGCAAAAAACTGCTATGTAATACAACGTAACATATTATGTTTAGTGAGCGTAATATATACCACCAGTGAGTCAACGACTATCTTTAGTGAGTCAAAAACTCATAGCGATAAGCAATCGTTTCTCATATGTCAGCAGCCAAAATTCACCTAATATTCAAGAATTAAACTAAAAAACCATTGTAAACTTGATTTTAAGCAAAATTAACACAAAACACAACTAAAACCACCAATCAAACATTCTGCCAAAATGCAGAACAACAAATCCCAAAATAACAAACTCAATAACAATTGCATTATAATGTTATATCACGACACCACAACAATGAATGCATAGCAGTTCAAACAACTCGAAACTAACTAATCAAAAATCCACACATACAACTTCAAAATACGAGCACAAAAACAGAGATCCAAAAACAATATCAAACATGACGACGGAATCACGTTTGATGAAGATTCAACATCAATAGCAACGTTAAGATCAAATTCAACCATTTGGTAAGAATTGGCAGAATACTAAAGCAATTGCAACATCGACCACCAAGCCAAAAGCTTTTTTGGTGAGCTATAATGTAACATTTGTGAGCACAGACTTCATTCCAGTGAGCCAAAAGCTTGTCTTAGTGAGCACAGAATACTAAAGCAATTGCAACATCGACCACTGAGCCAAAAGTTTTTTTGGTGAGCTATAATGTAACATTGGTGAGCACAGGCTTCATGCTCGAATGCAACATCTTGTTGAATATTATATTCTATTCCATGATACTGAGTGCGAGAATGAGAGAGAACAAAAACGAACGACAATTACAAAATTTGAGAACAATGAATAGAACTGGGTCACAAGGTTAAGAGAAACTGGGCCTAGGACCTAGCCCATAAACCCAACCGTTTTCCTGGATCAGAACTAGGCCTGCTTGCCTTGTCTCGGGTTCCTAGGCCTGCTTTAAACCTAAATTCTAGTCTAGGTAGATACTACCTCTAGGCTTTGAACCTATCCACCTAGTTCTAGAAGCACAAAGGAAAGGGAATAGGTGAAATAGCAAAAAAAAGTATCAAACTTGTAACTAATAGAGTTACTCCAGAGGATTTATAAAAACCAACAAAGCAATTTTACTTTTTGAAGCGACCTACAAACCAATAGGAGCAACTGAAAGGGACATCAAAAGGGACTACTGGTTTGCTTCAAAAAGGCTTTCAAAAGACCCATAAATAATCCCTAGTGTGGGGACCATCTTGACTCCATGGACTAAATTAAGTATCCAAATTCGGGAGCAATGGTACTATGACATGACAGTGTGCATCATATCAAGGCTCATCACCACTGACAACCTCTACTAATCAACAAAGGAAATCAAAACTTAATCCTATTATTACACAGTCATGCAACACGTTAGCATCATTCATTTATATAAAATGAATGTGCAATGTTCACCAAAAGAGAGTAACAAGATAAATAATTCAAATTATTATAGTGGGCGGGGGAAGAAACTAATTAAAGTTACATCTTTACTAAACTAAAATCAACTAAATTAAACAAAAAGAAATGAATAGAATAGGAAGAAAGTTGTAAAACACACCCTCAGGATAACCCACCTGAATTTCCTAGGAACCCAGTAGAGTGACACTTTCTTACACCAATGATTGATTTCACTCACTAAATCCTGGCTCCTTCTCCTAGAAAAGAAACCCTAAAGCTCTCCTCTATATTTTCTAATGCTTTTGTGACGATATGTTGTTCTAGTGATTCCCTTCGATGCCTCTAACCAAAGGGTCAGCCCCCTTTTTATAGTGGATAAAGGGGCTACGTTAATCAGTCTAGGGAAAGAAAACCTATTCCTTCTCTCACTAGGCTTAGTCTAAATAGGTTGACTTAATAAACTAGAATTCTAATTGATTAATGAAAAGAAATGAATCCTATTAGAACTTTACTTACCGAGACACGAAATATTGGGGGTCTGTTTGACTAGCCCCATAGAACTAAGTCTTGGTAGAGCAGAAAACGAGGGACAAATTTGAATGAGAGCTTGATCGGGTTCCCTTTGTGGGAAGCCTGACCGGATTCTCCATGAGACAGGCCTATTGGGCCAATCTCGCCCATAGATTACAAGGATCCACTTCCCCAAGGTGGGATCCCCTATGAATCGTCGGGCTCATTGCTGGTTAGTTTTTTGTTTTTTTTTTTCTAGAAATAACAAATTGGCTCAACTTTTTATTATTTTAGTTTATTACATATTAAACAAAATTGGGCTACCAACTTATAGGAGAATGGGCTTTGGCCTGACTAGAGAACCTGATCGGGCTCTAGCCATGACTAAGTCCATCTCTTCCAGTGCTTGGCCCTGACGGTTTCTTTAGCTTGACCCAGAATCTAGGTACAGGTTAGATCCAGTCAGATCAAATACCCTGATTTTGGTCCAGCAAGATTCTACTGCTTTGGCACAAATATGTTTTTCTATTTTAGTAGTGCATGAATAGATATTGAGTAAAATAATAAAAAAATATTAGTCTTTAACTAAATAGTGTTTCTAGTAAGTTATTAACAAAACTTACAAATCATGACACCTTTCGAAGCAAATCATACCAATAGGTATACCGAAGGGACAAAGTGAAGCTGCTTCAAAAGGGTTTTGGCAAGGCCCCCTAGTAATCCCTAGTATGGGGATCGTCCTAACTCCTTAGTGTGGAATCCAGGTTCTAGATTTGGGTGTTATGGTACAATGATAGGATGGATTACATTCTATTACTGCACGTCATCACTGATAGCCTCTACTAATTAATATCGGAAACTAAAGCTTAATCATACTCACATACATTCATGCAAAGCATTAGAATTATTCACGTAGTTAAGGCACAATGTCTTTCAAAACAAGCCAAAAGGCAAAATTATTCAAAACATTACAACGGGTAGGGATGAAACTATATTAAAGATTACATTTTTGCCAAACTATAATCAACCAAATTTCATAAAAAGCAGTAAAGACAAAAGAGGAGAAATTTATAAAGTATGCCCTCACAATAATCATACCTAAATCCTTTAGGAACCCAGCAGAAGACGATTTATAGAATGGATGTAATTCTTCTCTCCTAATGCTATCTCTCTATTTTAGAAGAAAGGTCTCAACTCTCGTTTTTTCTAGCTCAATATCACTTCTAATGGTTTTTCAACGTACCCCTAAACTAGGGGTCAACCCCCCTTTTCATAGTTGTTGAGGGGGCTCTATAAGTGAGACAAGGAGATGAAAATCTAATCATATTTCTATTAAACTTTAGATTGTCTTGGTAGACTAGAACTCTAATTAATTAACAATAATTAATTTAACTAGGCCCAAAATTCTAATATGAATTAAATTTTGTCCCTCTTAGCCTAGGTGGAGTAGGTTTCGGCCAAAAGAAGGCAAAATGAGGGCGGGATCTATCTATAGAGAATTCAACTGGGTTTATGTGGAGACTAGCCCATTGGGCCAGTTCTCCCCATGTGTTGGCCTATTCCGCTTTTCCTATTTATTTATTTTTGGATAGCCAATCCATTGGGCCTTTAAATATTCAAATTGGGCTATTAATTTCATCATTGGGATTATTAAAATAGAATGCCATTTTTAGACATCTATGGTTAGGCCCCCACTTTTTTCGAGCCTGGGTAAGGCAAAGGTCAAACTATGTAGCTACCTATTTGGCTGTGACATGTAGGATCCAAGCCTAGCCTCTAAGTGTCCAGAAACTTAGTGCCTATCTTATTTTGCTGTGATGGTGTCTAATGCCTTTTGTCCTTGACTTGGCAGAACAATAAACTTCCTCACCGCTGGAGTAGCGAATCTCTTGCTGGTCAGATAAACTTATCTTCCTATATCACTGGAGCAGTGGACTTTCTTGCTGGTCAAGCGAACTTGTCTTCCTGTATCGCTGGAGTAGCAGACCTTGCTAGTCATGCTAACTTATCTTCCTATATCGCTGGAGTAGCGGGCCTTCTTATTGGTTAGGTGAACTTGTCTTCCTGTATCGCTAGCGGACATTCTGGCTGGCCAGGCGAAGTTGTTCCTGCATTGCTAGAGCAACGGATCTTCTTACTAGTCAGGCGAACTTATCTTCCTGTATCGCTAGAGTAGTGAACCTTTTTTGAGGATAAAGCCCCCACTTTGACTGAGCCTAATTGAGGCAAGGGTCAAAGTATAGATGTCTTTTATGGCAGCTATTGGCGGCGTCTTGAGAACCTTTGATGTTGATTCATGGTTAACCAGAATTGCCTACCCTTCCTGTAAGGTCCCTATGAAGGCTTATTCCACTCTTCTTCAATCCAAGGTTCCCAAGTTATTAAGGTGGAGGGAAATCTAATAAATAGGCTAAAGACCTATGCAATGATGTAGGTGCACTTGCTAGCCTAGGTGAGGCTATGCTGACATAAAGACTATGCAGACTTGGTTATGCTAACTATGCAGAGATGGGCGTGGTGACTATACAAACATGATTATGCTGACTATACAGACATGTGATGATCTAACCTCGTATGCATATAGGTCTCATACTAAGTTTGGGGTCCATTGGATAAGGCCTAATCAAGGTATAGCATATGATGGGTTAGCCTTGTTAATGTGCCATGGTTTAGGATGAGGGGTGAAAAGCTAGGTGATTATTAGGTTAGGCCAGGTCAAAGGTCCTAAGTTGTCTAGGATAGAAAATCTTTGTTTTTAAGAAAGGAGTATCCTTTAATTATGTATTAAAGTGCTCTTATTCTGATGAAGCCCCCAAGTCTCTATTCACTAGATGTATGAGAATAATGATAACTGATGTTGCTTTTGCTAGTTTTAATTAGAGTGACCCTAATTCGGTAGAGTAAGTGTGATCCTTCCTATATTGGAAAGATGCTTTCGGTGGTGCTACCTAGAGTAGGCACTAGTTTAGTATGAATAATACAGTTATTTTCTTATTAGAAAATGTTTACCATGAGGGGAGCCCTAACTACCTAGGGAAATATTGGAGAGTCCCTCGCTTTTCATAATGGTGAGTGCTCGTTTAGAAAGGGTAAGAATATGGCATGGGTATTCGCTTTTGAATTTATAGTCATGATTGAGACCAAGAGTCCTAAATTTTGGAATGGAGGTGAGATTAGTGACTATGATGATTGAGAGGAGGTGGTCAAGTGGGTGAATGGTTTGTCCAAGTCTTATTCGATGAGAGTGGTCAATAGAATGCTTCTTTGTCCTCGAAAACCAAGGTTTTATTTTGACTGTCCTTTTGCCTAGTCTGCCTTTTTAGGTCTTTGGGCCTGTCGCTCTTTATTCTCTCTCTCTCTCTCTCTCTCTCTCTCTCTCTCTCTCTCTCTTTTAGAGACTAAAAGACTCTTTCTCTCGCTCTCTCTCTCTCTGTCTCTCTTAGAGACTAAAAGACTTAATTCAGATGTCTCTCTATGGAAAGAATCTTCATGGCTAGCCCTAAAAGGGGTTAGCTACATATCCAATGTCGAATCTGGTCAACCATAGTTCAAGGTTAAGACATATAGCTTAAAGGAGGATGCCTCTAGGACTTTTTGAGGTAGATTTCTAGGTTAAGGTGGCAAACGAACGTAATCGCAGGAAGACTCAAATAACCCTTATGAAACTCCTAAGTGTGCATAGGTGATTTGTAATTTTGTTCTTATCTTATCCTTCTTCTTTTCAAACTCTTCATGTTTTTCTCTCTTTTTTTCTTTGGCCATGACCGTTTGGTCAAAACTTTTCTTCTTCTTTTTTTAATTGTTGATTTTGATATTGATATCACCCATGACACGAACCAACTCCCTGGTTAGGTCAGATATGGTTATGAAAGAAAAAATTTTATTAGATGGCTCAAAAGGGTTCTAAGAGAGAATTTATCAGGTTCAACAAGGGCATTAATGTAGGTTGTGAAAGGAGACCTCCTATTCAATGCATGCTCTTAAAGCTGCATGACTTATTGTAAGAAATTCTTAATCTTTCCCGTTTTTTGGAAGATGGATTGAAATCCTTAGCCTTTTTTATTTTATTTTACTCTATTTCCTTTTACCTTGCTCCCTTTATGAGGTTTTCAAGCTAGCTCATCTGTTTTTTTCCTCTTGTTTTTCTTGTTTTTCTCTCTTCCTTTTTTTCACTCAAGTTCATCATAGGACAAAAGCATTTTAGAATAGAAAGATATAAGAATATGCGAAAGACCTGATGGAGAAGAAGATTTTATTAATAAATCAAGGTTACATCAGACTTTGATTCAAAAAGCTAATGATTCTAAGACTCAACACATGACTATAAGCTAAGCATAACACATCACAACTTCTAAATTCAATAAAATTCAAGGCATCACGTGTGGAGGCATTTTGGGCTTGGATTCAGCTATGCTCATTATATGAATAGATGGGCTCCACTTTTTACTTTTGTGATCTAAAATGGCTAGAATGTCCTTATGCAACCTAAGCGGGTTGCTGCCCTTCATGAGTGGTTCTAATAGGGATATATTCAGTGTATCATTCTAGAGCATGTGCCTCCTTACTTATGGTTTCTTTGCCTTTCTTGTCCATATTCTGATAGTTTCCCTTTCGGTTGCTACCAGTCTTAGCAGGTGCCTCCTGAGCTAATTCTTCCTCTAATAGCATACCTATGTTCCTTAATGCAGTGAAGTTTTCAAATGGTGTGAATCATAGGTGCTATCTATATGTGGGCTGGTGGTTCCTGATGAACAACCTTACTTGATTAGCCTCTGAGGATCGGTTAGCCATATGGGCAGCTTTTTCCCTTCATCAAACAAGCAAGTTAGAAAAGCTTTCCTTTTTCTTCTGCTTAGTTAACTCTAGGTCTCAAAATGTGATTGGAAGGTCAGCATTGTATGAATGCTAATGTAGAGACTCCTTACAAAGATCTCCCTAGCTTGTGACCTTTTGTGAGTCTACAATATTATACCACCTCATTACATCCTTATTGAACGTCGAAGGAAATATAATGTGGAAGATGTCCTTGTCAATTCCTTTTAGTGTCATTATAGTAAGAAAATTCCTTACATGATAGTGAGGATTTCAGTTCTATAGAACTTCATGTATGGCTTAGTGGATTTTAGGGGTAATCTCCCTTTTGAGATGGAAGTGAATCCCGTATTGTTATTAAAGTAATTGTTGAACATGGAAGATTCTGAAGTAGTTCTTCTATTCGATCTAATCGTGGATTAATTTAAGGATTGCTTTTTCCCTTTCTCTTGCATTTATCATCTTTTCCTCCTCTATTACGATATTTCTCACCTTTTTCCTTTGGGGCGCTCTTGATAAGAGTTTGGATTTTAATGGTCATCACTTCTATCTTCTTGTCACTTTTGTCCATCCTAGTATGCATATTTTCTATCACCTTCCGAATTTGGGCTAGTTCATTACCATTCCCAGCCATCAGAATTGGTATTGTGTTGGACTTGGACTTGGACTTTGTTTTTGACCCAATAGGTGGAGTTTCCTTAGATTTTTCTTAAGATAGAAGCTTCCTGGTCAATAGACGTTCTTTACCTTCCCTATCCCGAGCAATAAATTGATGGTTTAGTAAGATAGAATATTATGAGTGGTCAACTATCCTAGATATGGGCTAAAGAAAATGGTTAATGCCTTGCGAATGGAAGAGAAAAAGAAAATGGCTTGATGGGCTAGGCTAAAATAGGGTTAAGATATGTGGTTTTATGCTGAAATTGGGCTTTATCCTAGATTAGGTCTTAAGTTGGGCTTAGGGAATTAACTTGTAAGCCTAAGTTGGACTCAAATATTTCTTAAGTGAATCACAGACCTATACTAACCTAAGTATGATTGTGGCTTAGTTTGCCTAGAATGGGTTAGTTTTGACACATGGGTGGATCTAGGTGGCCTCTTATAGGGATCCTAAATCTAGAGAATATGATGCATGGACCATGGGTAAGATATCTAGGTCTTACCTAAACTTATGCATTAGGAATATGATGTACGATTGGATACAACCTAGATTGGACTACCACTCTAAAGGCCTAATGGGTCGTATTATCCACCATGGGCCTAGATGGATTCGTAGACTATGCATCATGAGGCTTAATGATGTATGACTCTTTGATCTCAAGTATCCTACAACTCATGTGCTAAGACCCTAAATGAACTATGCTTATTCATGGACCCAACTCTGACACTAAAGGCCTAGAATGTCGTCTTATACCATGAATGCCAACCTTAAGGGATGGATGCCTATCTTGACTGGATGCCGATCGGGTTCTAACAAGACCCAAATTTACCCTTTTATATTTTGGCTCTCTATTAGACTTTTATGCATGCAAACTGATAGACTCTGCTAGCTGGACCGTAAGGGATCCTAACTGGGTTCTAGGCCGGACACAAACTCTATTTTGCCCTAGATGCGAACTACCAAATCCTATCTTTTTTTTATTTTTGTTTTTTTTTAACCATACTTGATACGTCTATACTGGAATTAGAAACTCTTTCAGATTCTGGATCAAAAGCCCTACTGGAACTCAATTGGCCAAGAAACCGTTTTGGTTCCTAATTCAATTCCTAAGATTCCTTTTTGGCAAAACTGGTACTCTAAACTGGAGCTCGAAGACTCAGTTTTCTCCTAATCTGAGCTCTTCTAGGACTCACAGTATCAATGCATAGTCCTAATCATGCATCTAAGTTCCAACCTAAATAAGAGTTCTATGTACAGAGGTTTCAAGTTAGGTTTTGGAACAGTCCTCTTATGACCCAATGGTTCATGCGCTACCCATGGGGTGCTTAGTATGACTAGAATGTTATGGATGCTTCCCTGAGTCATAGGGACCAGGAGAGTATGTTGTGAGTAGGTGAAGCAACTGTCTGCTCAGTTGAAAGTTTAAATAAACCCAGCAAGTGACCAACCACTTTCTCGAGGGGTAGAATCAGGTTTTCGCCTAGAGATGTTGTTGATCCCTGATAGGCATCATTTTATCATGCAAGTATAATCAAGATAATTTCCTATATTGAGTTTCAAATCTCGCCTTCTTAAAAAAAGTCCTCAGTAGAGTTGCCATTTAAAGATCCACCTTCCCATGCGTGGGATCCCCCACGAATAGTTGAGCTCATTGCTAGATACATTTTCCCCCCTAGAAATAGCATATTGATTCACCTTTTTATTTTTTTATTTTATTACAGATTAAACAAAATTGGGCTATAGACTTATAGGAGAATGGACCTTGGGCCTGACCAGAGAGCCTAGTTGATTTCCCTAGGCAGGAGTAGGGCCATCTCTTCCTATGTTGGGTCCTGGCAGTTTCCTTAACCTGACCCAGAATCTAGGTCCAGGTTTGATCTAGGTACCTAGGTGGGTTTCTACATTATATTAGATTCCCTGATTCTGGTCTAGGCAGATTATACTGCCTTGGTCCAAATATGTGTTTTTTAGTCCAGTAGTGTATAACCAGATATCGAATAAAATAGTAAAAATTATTAATCTTTAATTAAATAAAGTCGGTAGTGAGTTTTTAGGAAAACTGACAAACCATGACACTTTTCAAAGCAATCATACTGATAGGGACACTAAAGGGACAAAGTGAAGTTGCTTCAAAAGGGTTTTGGAAAGCTCCCAAGCAATCCCTAGTATGGGGACGATCCTAGCTTCTTAGTGTGGGCCGAGGTTGCAGATGTGGGGGTGATGGTACAGTGATTGGATGTAACGCATCCCATCACTACTCATCACCACTTACAACCTCTACTAATCAATACCAAAGCTTAATCATACTAACACACATTCGTGTAGAACATCAGCTTTATTTGCGTACTCAAGGCATGTATAATGTCATTCAAAATAAGCAAAAAGGAAAAATTGTTTAAAATATTACAACAGGCAGAGATAGAGCTATCTTAAAGTTTACATCTTTACCAAATTGTAATCAACCAAATTTCATGAAAAGTAGTAAAGAGAAAGGGGGAGAAAGTTATAAAGTATGCCCTCAGAATAATCCTACATGAATCCTTTAGGAACCCAGTATAAGGCGGTTTATAGAATGGATGTAATTGCTCTTTCCTGATGCTATCTCTCTTTTTTAAAAGAAACGTCTCAACTCTCTTTTCATCTAGCTCACTACCACTCTCAATGGTTTTTCGACGTGAACCTAACCTAGTGGTCAGACCCCGTTTTATAGCTATTAAGGAGGCTATATGAATCAGACTAGGAGAAGAATACCTAATTCAATGTCAGTTAA
>JACYFF010031958.1:76449528-76462541 GCA_017589665.1 Selenicereus undatus | reverse complement strand
AAAAGCCTTATAATAAAACCTTGCAATCAACAGAAGCTTAAAGAACTCTAAAATAAGCTTAGCGGCTACACGCCGAAGCTCACAACTCAACAAGCAACCCACTTGGAGTGCATCAAATGAGATAGATCATTAGTAAAGAAAAAATGATAGATACAACTCAACGATTCACACAACCGGAGTGCTGGGGGTTTGCATCCCAAAATATAGACAACTTCAATTAAAAACACAACTGAGTAATAAGATGGCTAGGTCACACAGAGCGACTTATAAATAATATGCGTTACATGAAGTAGAGTACTTGTATACATACGATTACAAACTAGGAGTACATCGTGTTATGTCATTTAACACGTAAATCCACTTCTGTACGTGCACACGTGACACGTCATCAAGTAAGGGTAGACTCCGACTTGGCATTTGTAAAATGACTTCTACCTGTCATAGTGAAAGCCTGGGAAAAACGGGGAAGAGTAATGGGATGAGCAACCACACGTTCAGTGAGTATTCCCCGACTCCTTAAAAACAAAAGTGTTGTAGGCAATAATACCATTAATTGCCACATATCACATGCTTATGTATTACTATCGTATTAGGCAACTATAGTACCCAAGGACGGATTATTACCATAAATTTCATTCTAACCAGTTAAACTCATTTCTAAGTCTCTAAATAACCAAACCTCTTTAAAACCAAGCATTCAAAAACATAAGCAAGCAACGAGGGCTAAGCACAGAACTTTCATTCATAGGTTATGCACATTAAAAGCTTAAACATTTGATTCATTAGGGACATGGCCATGCCTTACTTAAATTTTCATTCAAACACATTCATAAAATAAGTATAGAATATGCAAAAAGATCTTCTTTTGTTCTTTCTAAAAATAACTCATTTAACCTCTTGAATCAGCCATATATCATGCATTTAAGTAATACTATTATCGTGCTGAACGATGTAGAGTTTCCTTTAATTTCCAACTATAGGCTATATGACACATTACATGAATCATGCTTTGTCTATCTAATTCACTTGGCGAGATACATAAACACATAGAGTAAGGATCACACAAGAAGCTTTCTTTCTCAAAACATGCACATTTAAACATATGCGCGATGCATTACAAGGAAATGGCCATACTTCATTTAGAACTTCATTCATAAGATACACACAATTTATGCACAGGAAGCTTACTTTATTTTTCTAAAAGCACTTCATTTTAGCCACTTGAGGCTTACATTCTTTAAAAGAAATCTCTTTTCAAGTGGTCCTCTAATGACCCTTATAACCTTTCCGAATCTCATTCAAATTTGGCCCCTTCAGGGCCCTTAAAAACTTTCTTTCCTTGAAATACTTAACGACGGCGAAATGTCAATTGTTTTTTCTCTTTAACTATGAAAATACTCTGGGCATAAGATCATCACAAAGTGCTGGTTGGGAGAGATCTACACTCAATTCTAGTGAGACTAGCTCACACTAAGCTCTTACTCCTGGGATGGCAACTAAATTGGACCCTAACCCTCGCTAGGGTCTCTAGGGCTTTCCATTACTGGGACCACTCCCTAGGGCAGGGATTCCCCCGTACAAGCATGTTCACTCCCATATGATTCCCCCGCTCAAGCAAGTTCACTCCCATCTTATTGTCCCTAAGCATGATATCTTAGCCAATTTAAAGCGTATGGCCATAACGGCTAATAAGTTTGCCACCTCTCACAACGAAATCCTTTTTCATACAACGCACTCTCTTTTTATTTAAACTCCTTAGGGATTCCCCCATTCAAGCAGGTTCACTCCGAAAACTGTATTTGTATAGTTAAAATAGGCCACCAATCGCTAATAGCTATGGCTATTATTAGTGACAACCATGAAAACCTTCTTTTCAAAACTTTACCTCACTCGCAAAATGAATCTTAATGACATAAAAGGGGAAGAGATTTTGCACGTAACACATTCAAACACTTCATAATCAACTCAGCAGAATATGCCACATATGCCCTCGCAATCAACACGATTGCAGTCAATCACAACCCAAGCTCCCTCCTCACACAACATCGATCACAAAGAACCTCAAAACTATCATTAGTTCATCCTCAAGCCATCTAATTACCAAGTCAGTTTTGAATTCCATAGCCATAGCATATTATCGTAAAAGTCTAATGAAATAACTACGTATAAACTCACCGTGTGACCAACAACCATCCAGCGGCTCGGGACAACATATATAAGCATATATATATATACATATTTAAATTGCATTGACTCAAATGAAGTGCTTAACGAGCTGAAACAAACTAATAGGGTGTGAAACTAGCTTGCATTCATATTTCACGATAAGAAAGTAAGCGTGCCAAGTTCAAGTCATTTTCAAGCATAATTCCACTTAACTTAACAAGCATCGATTCAAGGCATTCTTAGTTCTTTTCAGGGTTACTTTCAAGCATGAATTAACTTACTTAACAAGCATCGATTCAAGGCATGCCCAATTCATGTCATTTTTAAAGCATAGTAGTCGCGTTAGGGCTTACATATCTGTTTTAACTAACCAAGGTTATTAGTTCGTTTCACGGACTACAATTAAACATGAGTTAACTTACTTAACATGCATCGATTTAAAGCGTGCTTAGGTCATTTCAAGGCTACTTTCAAACATGAACTAAACCAATTAGCATGCATTGAATATAAGCTTTCTTAGCTCGTTTCAAAGTCATCTTCAAGCATGAATTAGTTAACTTAATGGGCATCAATTCGAAACATTCTTTGGTTATTTCAAAGCCACTTATAAACATAGATTAACCAAGCTAACACATACCGATTGAAAGCATTGCTACTGGGAACCCCGGTGGTCGCTGGAACCATGCCTAGTCGTTGGCTTCTCGAGCTCCATGTCGTTCCCCCTTCTCGCTCGATCTCTCTCTCTCTCTCTCCTCGCGATGGCCATTCAACTATGCCTGGCTAGCCGGTGTGCCGCCATCGTCCTCGACCCCTGACTCGCTCTCCGTCTCTCCCTGGTGGCGGTTCGTGGGGCTGGGGCAGAGAACCTCCCCTTGGTCGCGATTTGAAGAAGGGGGCTTCGGCCCCCTTTTGTTTTGTTTTTATTATTTTTTATTTGTTGCTTGCCCATTCAACTAACATCGCTAGTCTAATCTCGTATCTCATGTCCTAACCCGAATCGATGATACAACCCTTTGTCGATTATTCGCTCCCAATTATATATAGCTAGGTTCGAATTAATCAATAACGAACTAATTCTATGGTTAACAATCGAACCGTATTTGGGTTTCTACTCGATTTATTACCCGATAATAACCCTTACTAACACTTATTAAAAATCATCGTAATGTTTTCGAACTCATAATAATATTAATAGCGACAAGAATATTCTTTTTAACAAAATTATTACTCACATAAGCACCTCAATAATAATTTAACTCATAAAGTTACTAAAAATACGATTTTATAATGTAAAAAGGCAATACATGTAGCTTGATGAAAAATAAAGATTGCGGGTGTTACATTCTTCCCCCTTAAAAGAGTTTCGTCTATAAATTCCAAACTATGTTCGGTCATACCTAAGATGTGCACAAAAATGACACAATCTACACAACTTGCACTATTATCCAAAATCCTGTTCTATAATTCGTTGAAAACAGGAAAAAGGCTTATGATATTCAGTCCCCTCCTTGCCAATCCTCTTTAAGTTTCTACTCAATCTATTTAGGCGCCGATGGCAAATCGCATCAAAGAGGGGCAAATGAGTTGGCATGGAAAACCATATTAAGCTTGTTTTGAAAAGGAACATAGGCTTTCAATTGTCTAAACTCAATCTGTATAGTAAACAACAACTCTACATACATGCATCATTGTGAATTGAAATCTAAAGGTAGGATAATTGGGCAACGACATCTTAAGGTCATATACAAGTAGTCTCATTCTAAAATGTGAATTCAAGTCACTTTTGGGATCACAATGGTTCACTTAGAGATTCTTATAACACATTAGAATAATAAGAAAGTGAATAACACCACATGGCATCACTTAAGCACAACAGCATTGCATAGTATCAGCAATTCAGCATTCTCAAGTCTAGGAATTGTAATCAACATGAAGTCGTCTAATACGCATATAGCAAGCAATTTACAAAAGGAAGGCATATGCAACTAACATTCCTATGTGTACACATCAGTCATAGCTAACTTTTAGGCCTTTCAGTTATGACAACTTAAACATCTCATGCCAAGGTTGTATGAAGGGGGTTAACTTAATCAGGTTCATTCTAAAGCATGAAGATATTAGGTCAATCTAAGGTTAAATCATTTACTAGAAAGTGACCATGTCACACTAAGGTAGCAGAGACATCAAATTACGCCATATTGGCAATGAAGGGGCTTGAAGTAGCATTCAGGATCACATTGACATCACGTAGGATTAACAACAGAGCACTAAAGATCAAGAATCACGAATAGCATGAAGTAGCATAACATGTCGATAAGATCAACTTGAAAACAAGGTGCTAATGTAAGAATGCAAGTCCGTGGTTTTGATGGTGGGGAGACTTTCCCTAAGGTTCTTACTTGGGGCTGATCGTCTCCTGGGTCATAGATTCATATGAGTGAAGGGTTATGCACATAGACGAATCCTGAGACCTATGGGTCATGGGCCCACTACGCTTCCGCTGCGCCACTCTGATCAATATAGAAAACAAAGGCAATATGCGAATGCAAGTTCCTATGGTCATTGTATCGTACTTTAAATACATGCTTATGCGGTTATTCAGCTATAGCATAAGATCATAGAATTCATGGAATGTAAATAATGACTGAAAGTTCATGCCTTGCTACGAATTACAAGAGTTAAATCATTTGGAGAACTACGTCACATGCCAAAACCAAACTCAAGTCAAGCAAACACCAAAGAGTGCATTTATTACATAATTCATTCATAAAACACATAATTGTTCCGGAATAAAGAACCTAAATAACTATATAAGCTCCTATGGGCTTTAGATTTTATACAATGCCATGGCTATGCTTTAAAGCATTTGGGCTCCTAGTAGCGTTCCATGAACAGACATCTAGTAAAGTATACATAAATACAACCCTTATTTAAAACCTAAGGTCGATGTTATGCCTCGAGGTTTGCCCAACCTGTTTGGAGTTAGCCATCAATCAACTAACAAAGGGTAAGAACAATGACATTATTGTTATTATGCATACACATTGAGGTGTTGTGACACATTTGTCTTAAAAAGGTAATTATGGAGGTCCAAGGAATCCCTAGTACAGATGGGAAGGTTTCGCCTTTTACTATGGGCATTCTGACTTTTACACTTGGTGCTTATGCTTAAGAAGGTGTTGGTAAGGCATAGATTGTCGCACCAGGAGATAATGAGGTAATGCATTTGGTATAACAATCCCAAAGTCTGCTAGGTTCTTCCTCCCTTGCGCTTTCTAGGTGTATCATTTAGTTGGATTATTGATCATGGCAACTAATCTCCAATCATTCATTTCCTAATCCATTTAGAACGACTCCATGGATGTACACATCTTAGCACGTACACATTTATAAGCAACATTCTGACACACATACGGACACATACTTGTGAACCTAAACTCCCTCCTCATCATGAACGGAAAGCTAAACCTTCAGTGTGAAATAAAAATTAACTCGACAGTCGGAAAGGCATTAACATCTCAAAATCTTGAGTTTCAAAGATGAAAAATAGCTTATCTATTTCGAGTTTCTTTTGTTTCTAATAGGATAATGCTTCAACTACTTCTGGCTCTTTCCCTACTAACCATTGAGTGTGTCTGCTCACTCTATTATTGGGCCCGAGGAGCAAATCGTACTTAAGGGGCAAGAATGAGCTTGGAGTTAAAACATCCTCAATTGTCTAAGTTCAAACGACGTGGACTCAAAACTTTTGATTCAAATCACCAAGGTGTATAAGCAAAACAACGTTGATTGAGCTAACACTTAACTTATCCATGAGAATACAAGTCATTCAGCTTACACCTTAGCAATTGGTTCACTCATCCAAACAATCAACTCACTTAGCTGCACACAGCTAACTAAACGCACCAACATTTACATAAAATTCATATTTGCATGCAAGGCAGGCATATATCACATCATCACAAATGCGTTCCTAGGCAACTATATGAGATGCAAGACTCAGGTCGCGGCCTATGATCGCAGGACCTTGCTCTGATACCATCTTGTAACACCCCCATCCCCTAGGGCCAGGAGCGTTACGTTGTCTTACTTCTTACTCAATTTCTGGCGCGAAACGGACAGAGCGTCCCATAAAAACTGACCATTTCCAGGCTAAAAGCCTTATAATAAACCTCTGCAATCAACGGAAGTGTAAAGAACTCTAAAATAAGCTCAACGACTACAAGCCGGGCTTCATAACTCAACGAGCAACCCGCTCGGAGTACATCAAACAATAGAGTTCATTAATGAAGAAGAAATGAAAGATACAACTCAACGGTTCACACAACTGTGGTACTAGGGGTTTACATCCTAAAATATAAACAACTTCAATTAAAAAGACAACTGACTAATAAGATGGTTGGCTCACATGGCCATACAGACTGACTTATAAATAATATGCATTACATGAACTAGAGTACTTGTATACATACGATTACAAACTAGTAATACATCATGTTATGTCATTTAACACGTAAATCCACTTCCGTACATGCACACATGACACCTCATCAAGTAAGAGTAGACTCCGACTTGGCATTTGTAAAATGACTTCTACCTGTCATAATAAAAACTTAGGAAAAAGCAAAAAGACTAATGGGATGAGCAACCACACGCTCAGTGAGTATTCCTTAACTCCTTAAAACCTAAACTGTTGTAGGAAATATTACCATTAATAGCCACATATCACGAGCTTATGTATTACTATGGTATTAGGCAACCATACTCCTCAAGGGCAGATTATTACCCATACTTCATTCTAACCACTTAAACTCGTTTCTAGGTCTCTAAATAACCAAACCTCTATAAAACCAAGGACTCAAACACATAAGCAAGCAACGAGGGCTAAGCATAGAACTTTCATTCATAGGTTATGCACATTCAAAGCTTAAACGTTTGATTCATTAGGGACATAGCCATGCCTTACCTAAATTTTCCTTCAAACACTGATTCATAAAATAAGTATAGAATATCCAAAAAGATCTTCTTTTCTTCTTTCTGTAAACAGTTTATTTAACCTCTTGAATCATCCACATATCACGCATTTAAGCAATACTATTATCGTATTGAGCAATAGAGAGTTTCCGTTAATTTCCAACTATAGGCTATGTGACACATTACATGAATCATGCTTTGTCTATCTAATTCACATGTGTGAGATAAATAAATACATGGAGTAAGGATCATACAAGGAGCTTTCTTTCTCATAACATGCACATTTAAACTTATATGCACGATGCATTACAAGGAAATGGCCATACTTCACTTAGAACTTTATTCATAAGATATACTGTAGCACCCCCAACCCCAAGGGCTAGAGTATTACGTTTTTCTTACTTCCTACTTAATTTCTGGGGAGAAACGGACGGATTTTCCTCTAAAAACTAACTGTTTCTAAGCTAAAGCCTTACGATGGACCCTTGCAATCAGCAGAAGCGTAAAACATTTTAAAATAAGTTCAATGGCTACACGCCTGAGTTCATAACTCAATGAGCAACTCGCTTGGAGTACATCAAACAATGTAGTTCGTTAATAAAGAAGGAATGGAATATACAACTCAACGGTTCACATAACCGGAGTATCAGGGCTTTGCATCCCAAAGTGTAGACAACTTAATTTAAAAAGACAATTGACTAATAAGATGGTTGGCTCACATGGCCATACAGAGCAACTTATAAATAATATGCATTACTTGAACTAGAGTACTTGTTTACATACATTTATAAACTAAGAATACATTCTATAACATCATTAAATAGCAAGACCACTTTACTGTGGGCACACATGACTCCCTGTTTAACAAGGATAAACTTCGATTTCGGCATAACTGAATCAACATATACCCGTCACAAGAAAACCTGGGGAAAAGGGGGAAAGATTAATGAGAAGAGTAACCACATGCTCAGTGAGAATTTC
Source organism: Selenicereus undatus (assembly GCA_017589665.1). Classification (NCBI taxonomy): domain Eukaryota; kingdom Viridiplantae; phylum Streptophyta; class Magnoliopsida; order Caryophyllales; family Cactaceae; genus Selenicereus; species Selenicereus undatus. The sequence goes on along the minus strand of JACYFF010031958.1, from coordinate 76,454,420 downwards.
TCGACTCCTTAAAACCAAAACAGTTGTAGGCAATAACACTAATACTAGCCACATATCACGCATTTATACTTTACTATCATATTAGGCAATCATTGTTCCTAAGCAAAGATCATCACCCTTAAACTTCATTCTAGCTCCTCAACCCATTTCTAGGCCCTTAATGACCAACCTTCCCTACTAACATGCACTTAGGCACATAATCAAGCAAGCAGTGAGGATTGAGTAAAACGCTTTCAACTCACTTTTGAAAACAAAGTGACTCATGATATGTTCCAATAATAGTTAATAAATCACATTAGCTTCTTCAAAACTCATAATTCTTTCTAAAGGTATCTGAAATAGTTATGTTGGTAAGAAAGACTTGACAAGAACTTTCTCTCACGGGGTATACACTTTTGAAAACTGAAATTATCTATGCTTTACTAGAATATAGCCATATTCCCTTTAAAACTTAAACTAAACCATACTAGGAATCACATTCATAAAACATGCAAGGCAGCTTTCTTTCTTTTCTTGAAAATACTCTACTTAGCCTCTGAAGGCTCACATTGTTAAAAAGGAAATCTCTTTCATATTGGTCCTCTGATTACCGTTAAAATCTTTCTTTTTTGAAATACTTAAAATAGCGAAATACCAACTGCTTTTCTTACTTCTTAGGAAAAAGCTCTTGGCATAAAAATCATGTAAATGTGCTGGCTAGGGGAGATCTACACCTGCCCTCAGTGAGATTATTACTCACAACTCACATTATCCCCGGGGTATACGTAACATAACTTTTTTGACCAAAAAGCATCTCAGCAAAGCAACTCTACTGTCAATATTGTCCTCTGTGGGGCAATAGCTTACACCAAGATAGTCATATCTTGAGTCCAGTCTCCCTCAAGGTTTTGTCACGCGTCACACATCATAACATATATGAGGAATAACTCACACCAAGTTAGTCATATCTTGAGTCCAGTTCACGAAAACAGCTCACGCCATCTTTACGTCCAGTTCCCAACATTACCTTTGGGGGAAACAGCTCACGCCATCTTTGCGTCCAGTTCCCACCCTCAAGGTCTGGCCAATCGCCTAGCACTTTCTTAGCCTTTAAAATCATATTTCGTTTCTCATTTCTGCTGCTTACTTTATTAAAGTCTTGCTTCCTAAAAAAACATTCCATAACCTTTGTAATGGTTTACGGTTCTTTCGTTCTTAACTTAAAAATCTCTTATAAAATTTGCTAACTTGTAAATTGAAACTCATTTGGAACTTAAAGTACTTAGTTAGCGTTTAATTGAAACTATATTCATAATCAAAGCTTATTGAAGCTTAAAGTAATAAACTCATTCAAACTAGCATATAACTCAAACTAAGTTTCGTAATAAACTCATTCAGTTGCCCAATTTTAGTTCGTTTGAAATCCTTTTGATACTCAAAGAGGGGTGCTTAAGTAAATTAAAACTTTAAATCATTCTCATCTTATTACCGTTCAAAATTTAAAGTACTTGGCTTGCTTAAAAGTCAAACAAGGTTTCCTCATAAATTTTCAACACAAATGCTCCTTGAAATCGTATAGCGTTTACTAGCTTGGAACTTGAAACTCAAATAAGCAGCTAGAATACAAATCAAGCTAAATTTCATAATTAATACTTTAAGTTGCCCTTTTTCAGATCATTTAAATCCTTTTAAATGCAAGGAGAAGTTACATATAAACCAATGCCTTAAAACATTTTCGAACTCATTTTTAGTTCATTTTTAAACTTCCTAAACCTATCGACCATTCAGTTGAGTCACTCCCTTAGTAGTTTGACAACTTAGGATTATTTTAGGCTACAAACATCTTCATAATAGGCAAGCAATTGGTATGTACTTAAAAGCATTCAAAATCATGAAAATAAGCATTTAACAATCCTTCTTAAAGATGTCTAAATTTCAAGAATTAACCACTTAATATCACTTAGCACATTGAGGGGAAAAGGGGTTCACAAATAGCACACTTGTACATTTCATAACACAACTCGGCAGAATTTACTCAATAACCCACACATGGCCTCGCAATCCATATAATTGCGGCAATTCACAACCCATGCTCACTTCTCACACAACACCAACCACAAGAACCTCAAATTCCTCAATAGTTCCACCTCAAGCCATCCAACTACCAACTCGATTCATTATTAGCATGCACAAACCAGCAATACATAAAACGATCGTATATAGGTATGACATTCATGCTTAATAGCCAACTTAGAATTTAACGTATACTAAACCGATACAAATAGAAACTTCAAAGCGATATGTACTTTCTAGTTCACAAACCAATATCCATAGGCATAGTATTTCATTGTAATTACTACGAATAGACAATTAACATGCCCAAACCGATTTAGCCATAACCTTTAGACATAATTCAGTTTATTCTACAATTACTTCAACTGGCCAACTAGCATTCCTAGGCGTTAAATAGAATTCGAATGCAACAACCTGATGCTACTACAACCCAATAATAACATTATGTTAACTTTAAAATCCTCAATTAACCGGTTCACTCAACCATGCATCGACTCAACATGCGATTAGCCCACATCAGTACCATGCTTTTAATTTCTCAATATTGATTCTAATTCACCCAAACTAACTACTAAACTCATAATCAATATGCTCTAGCTAAATTTAATTAAATTCATTGAAAATAGTAGTAATTTAGGAGCAAAGAAATCCCCACCTCGATTCCAAGCTAGGCGTTCATTTGAAGGCTGCTGGGCTCGACTTTGGGTGCTTGAACAACTCTGGATTCCCGAATCTTGCCCACTGGAGCATGGACAGACCAAATCCACACCCCCAATACGTGCAATTCGAACCCAAATTTTGACATAGCTCTCACTCACTGCCTTGATGTTGAATTGAGTGCCTGAAGCTGTGAATTCTACCCTTAACTTATAGAAGATTGAAGCAACTAAGAGATGAATTGCATGGCCACAATTGGGCACGCGTTCGTGCCCCGATTTACCGCCTAGAACTGCTGGAAACGTGGTGGTTCTTCTCCATTTTCACTCAGATTTCATTCCAGAGGTTTGTTTGTTGATGGGGAAAGCTGAATGAGGGGGATTTCGAGTTGGGTTGATGAAAAATCGAGGGTTTTCGAGCTCTCTTGGCCACGTTCATGGTGGGGGATGAGGATGAAAGAAACACAAAGCAAAGAGAGGGAGATGTCGGGGATGGGGGTTGCAACAGGGGAAGAAGAAACGGGGCCAGGTGAATTTACAAAAATGCCCCTTCCCCTATTTTTGTTCCAAGTTGTTCAATATTTAGCACCGCTAGTCTAATTCGTGTCCCGAACTGTGAACCTAAATCGCTAATATAACCCTTTATCGATCATTCGTTCCCAAATGTATCAAGGGTTGATTTAATAGGTTCGATTTAGTAAACATGAAACTACTTCCAAGGTTGACAACCTAATCGTATATTTAGGTTCCTAATCGATTTAGTACTCGTTAATAATCTATATTAACGCTTACTAAAAATCATTGAAAGATTTTCAAAACTAACAATAATAATAATATTAATTGCGACAACAACATTCTTTTTAATAAAATTATCGCTCACATAAGCACATTAATTACAATTTAACTCATATAGTTAATAAAAATACAATTTTACGACAAAAAAAGGCAATACGATCAGCCTAACATAAAATAGGGAACGCCGGTGTTTACATATACACAAGTTACGCACAGGAAGCTTACTTTTTTTTTTCTGAAAACACTTCATTTTAGCCTCTTGAGGCTCACATTCTTTAAAAGAAATCTCTTTTAAAATGGTTCTTTAATTACCCTTACAAGCTTTTCGAATCTCACTCGAATTTGGCCTCGTTAGGGCCCCTAAAAACTTTCTTTCCTTGAAATAGTTAACGATGGCGAAATGCCAACTGCTTTGTCTCTTTAACTATGAAAATACTCTACGTATAAGATCATCACAAAGTGCTGGTTGGGAGAGATCTACACTCAATCCCAGTGAGATTGGCTCACACTAAGCTCTTGCTCTTGGGATGGTAACTAAATTGGACGTTAGCCCTCATCAGGGTCTCTAGGCGTTCCCATTACTGGGACCACTCCCTAGGCTACGGATTCCCCCGTACAAGCAGCTTCACTCCCATGGGATTCCTCCGTTCATGCGAGCTCACTCCCATCTTATTATCCCTAAGCACAATATCTTAGCCAATTTAAAGCGTATGACCATAACGACTAATAAGTTTGCTACCTCTCACAGCGAAATCCTTTTTCATACAACGCACTCTCTTTTTATTTGAACTCCTTAGGGATTCCCCCGTTGAAGCAGGTTCACTCCCAAAACTGTATTTGTATAGTTAAAATAGGTTACCGATCGCTAATAATTATGGCTGCTATTAGTTACAACCATGAAAACCTTGTTTTTTAAACTCCCCTCACTTGCAAAAGGAATCTTAATGACATTAAAGGGAAGGAAGTTTGCACGTAACACATTCAAACACTTCATAATCAACTCAGCAGAATAAGCCACACATGGCCTCACAATCTACACAATTGCGGTCACTCGCAACCCAGGCTCTCTCCTCACACAACACCGATCACAAAGAACCTCAAAACTCTCATTAGTTCATCCTCAAGCCATCCGACTACCAACTTGGCTTTCAATTCCATAACCATAGCATATTATCAGAAAAGTCAAATCCAATAACTACGTATAAACTTACAAAGCGAGCAACAACCATCCAGCGACTCGATATAGCATATATAAGCATATATATATATATATATACATATATATATATATATATATATATATGTATATATATATCTATATCTATATGTATTCGTATATATAGATATATAGATATATATATATATATATATATGTATATATATATATAT